>JACEFZ010007543.1:0-212648 GCA_014155875.1 Cepaea nemoralis
TCATTATAAGAGTTCACTAGATGACTGTCTGGATCACTGCTATTGTTCATAGAGGACTGTTGTGATCTCTGCTATTGTCAGATGCGTGCTGTTGTGATCACTGCGATGTGTTCATAGATGACTGTTGATCTCGGCTATTGTTCATAGATAGACTGTTGGATCTCTGCTATTGTTCGATCGATGACTGGTGGAATCTCTGCTATGTGTTCATCGAGATGACTGTTGGATCGCTGCTATTATTGGTTCATCAACCAATAGTTGCCTTCTTTCATTATAGAGTTCATAGTGATTGTTGGATCTCTGCTATTGTTCATAGATGACTGTTGGATCTCTGCTATTGTTCATCAACAAAATACTTGCATTCTTTCATTATAAGAGTTCATAGATGATTGTTGGATCTCTGCTATTGTTCATAGATGACTGTTGGATCTCTGCTATTGTTCATAGATGACTGTTGGATCACTGCTATTGTTCATCAACAAAATACTTGCCTTCTTTCATTATAAAGAGTTCATAGATGATTGTTGGATCTCAGCTATTGTTCATAGATGACTGTTGGATCTCTGCTATGTTCATAGCATGACTTGTTGGATCTCTGCTATTGTTTCATAGATGATGTGTGGATCACTGCTATTGTTCATCAACAAAGTACTTGCCTTCTTTCATTATAAGAGTTCATAGATGACTGTTGATCTCGGCTATTGTTCATAGATGACTGTTGATCTCTGCTATTGTTCATAGATGACTGTTGGATCACTGCTATTGTTCATAGATGACTGTTGGATCTCTGCTATTGTTCATAGATGACTGTTGGATCACTGCTATTGTTCATAGATGACTGTTGGATCTCTGCTATTGTTCATAGATGACTGTTTGATCTCGGCTATTGTTCATAGATGACTGTTGGATCTGCTATTGTTCATAGATGACTGTTGGATCTCTGCTATTGTTCATCAACAAAATACTTTGCTTCTTTGCATTATAGAGTTCATAATGACTGTTGGATCACTGCTATTGTTCATAGATGACTGTTGGATCTCTGCTATTGTTCATAGATGACTGTTGGATCTCTGCTATTGTTCATAGATGACTGTTGGATCTCAGCTATTGTTCATAGATGACTGTTGGATCTCGGCTATTGTTCATAGATGACTGTTGGATCTTGGCTATTGTTCATAGATGACTGTTGGATCTCTGCTATTGTTCATCAACAAAATACTTGCCTTCTTTCATTATAAGAGTTCATAGATGACTGTTGGAACACTGCTATTGTTCATAGATGACTGTTGGATCTCTGCTATTGTTCATAGATGACTGTTGGATCTCTGCTATTGTTCATAGATGACTGTTGGATCTCTGCTATTGTTCATCAACAAAATACTTGCCTTCTTTCATTATAAGAGTTCATAGATGATTGTTGGATCTCTGCTATTGTTCATAGATGACTGTTGGATCTCTGCTATTGTTCTATCACAAATACTTTGCCTCTCTTTCATTATAAGAGTTCATAGATATCTGTTGGATCTCTGCTATTGTTCATAGATGACTGTTGGATCTCTGCTATTGTTCTCACAAATACTTGCCTTCTGTCATTATAAGAGTTCATAGATGACTGTTGGATCTCGGCTATTGTTCATAGATGACTGTTGGATCTCTGCTATTGTTCATAGATGACTGTTGGATCTCTGCTATTGTTCATAGATGACTGTTGGATCTCTGCTATTGTTCATAGATGACTGTTTGGATCTCTGCTATTGTTCTATAGATGACTGTTGGATCCTCGGCTATTGTTTCATAGATGATCTGTTGGAATCTCTGCTATTGTTCATAGATACTGTTGGATCTCGGCTATTGTTCATAGATGACTGTTGGATCTCGGCTATTGTTCATCAACAAAATACTTGCCTTCTTTCATTATAAGAGTTCATAGATGACTGTTGGATCTCTGCTATTGTTCATAGATGACTGTTGGATCTCGGCTATTGTTCATAGATGACTGTTGGATCTCTGCTATTGTTCATAGATGACTGTTGGATCTCGGCTATTGTTTCATGAGATGACTGTTGGATCTCGGCTATTGTTCATCAACAAAATACTTGCCTTCTTTCATTATAAGAGTTCATAGATGACTGTTGGATCTCGGCTATTGTTCATAGATGACTGTTGGATCTCTGCTATTGTTCATAGATGACTGTTGGATCTCTGCTATTGTTCATAGATGACTGTTGGATCTCTGCTATTGTTTATAGATGACTGTTGGATCTCAGCTATTGTTCATAGATGACTGTTGGATCTCTGCTATTGTTCATAGATGACTGTTGGATCTCTGCTATTGTTCATAGATGACTGTTGGATCTCAGCTATTGTTCATAGATGACTGTTGGATCTCTGCTATTGTTCATAGATGACTGTTGGATCTCTGCTATTGTTCATAGATGACTGTGGATCTCTGCTATTGTTCATAGATGACTGTTGGATCTCTGCTATTGTTCATAGATGACTGTTGGATCTCTGCTATTGTTCATAGATGACTGTTGGATCTCTGCTATTGTTCATAATGACTGTTGGATCTCGGCTATTGTTCATAGATGACTGTTGGATCTCTGCTATTGTTCATAGATGACTGTTGGATCTCGGCTATTGTTCATAGATGACTGTTGGATCTCTGCTATTGTTCATAGATGACTGTGGATCTCTGCTATTGTTCATAGATGACTGTTGGATCTCTGCTATTGTTCATAGATGACTGTGGATCTCTGCTATTGTTCATAGATGACTGTTGGATCTCTGCTATTGTTCATAGATGACTGTGGATCTCTGCTATTGTTCATAGATGACTGTGGATCTCTGCTATTGTTCATAGATGACTGTTGGATCTCGGCTATTGTTCATAGATGACTGTGGATCTCTGCTATTGTTCATAGATGACTGTTGGATCTCTGCTATTGTTCATCAACAAAGTACTTGCCTTCTTTCATTATAAGAGTTCATAGATGACTGTTGGATCTCTGCTATTGTTCATAGATGACTGTTGGATCTCTGCTATTGTTCATCAACAAAATACTTGCCTTCTTTCATTATAAGAGTTCATAGATGACTGTTGGATCTCTGCTATTGTTCATAGATGACTGTTGGATCTCTGCTATTGTTCATAGATGACTGTTGGATCTCTGCTGTTGTTCATAGATGACTGTTGGATCTCTGCTATTGTTCATCAACAAAATACTTGCCTTCTTTCATTATAAGAGCTCATAGATGACTGTTGGATCTCGGCTATTGTTCATAGATGACTGTTGGATCTCGGCTATTGTTCATAGATGACTGTTGAATCTCAGCTATTGTTCAGAGATGACTGTTGGATCTCGGCTATTGTTCATAGATGACTGTTGGATCTCGGCTATTGTTCATAGATGACTGTTGAATCTCAGCTATTGTTCAGAGATGACTGTTGGATCTCGGCTATTGTTCATAGATGACTGTTGGATCTCTGCTATTGTTCATCAACAAAATACTTGCCTTCTTTCATTATAAGAGTTCATAGATGACTGTTGGATCTCGGCTATTGTTCATAGATGACTGTTGGATCTCGGCTATTGTTCATAGATGACTGTTGGATCTCTGCTATTGTTCATCAACAAAATACTTGCCTTCTTTCATTATAAGAGTTCATAGATGACTGTTGGATCTCGGCTATTGTTCATAGATGACTGTTGGATCACTACTATTCATGAGGTAGCAAGTACAATCCCTGCATAGGGGTGGGGACTTTTCCAACAACCATTGATATGTAATGATATCACAAGCGCCCCCCCCCCCCCAATTTCTTGAGTAGTAAAACAGATATCTAGCCTTCTTGGATAAAGGCAATAAACAGGAGATCGCATTGTGCACGTTAAAAATCGTTTGGCAGTTGCAAAGAGTAGGCTGAAGTCAAACACGCTGACCTCTGAGGTGCATAACAAGCCGTGATACACTACTGATGAAAGAGGAATGAAGTAGTAATAGTTCATCAACATGCCACTTTTGGTGTATTTTTGATTCTGTCATTTTAATATACAGTATTCAGTTTTTGTGTTTTCTTTTACTATTGCTTTTAGGAAAGGGATGAAACAGACAGTGGCTACAGATCTGGGACAATCCCGGATGATAAACTGCCACGGGTTCCCAGCCAGGCCACACTTGATAGAGAAGCACTCAGTCGAACAATTGCCAAGTACAATCACTTTGTACCGGCTGCTGGTCTTGACATGGTTAGTTGAGTTTATTTATAGTCTTATCAACAAAGATAGAGAAAATGTTGAAAATAATTGCATTAGATGTTGGGGGGGGGGGGGGGGGCTCGCTCGCTTTGAACTCAAGTGTAGCCTATACACACTATTGTTTTTTTAGTAGTGATGGACTTAATTTTGCAGTGAATTAGCTTTCCCTATTAAGTGTCCCTCGCCATCAGGCGAACCCACTCCGACTTCAGAGGTACTTGTAATTTACGTCCCAAAGTCAAGGACGACAGGTCAGCATTTTAGTCCAGCTGTCCGGTGTAGGGGTTGAACCGCTAACCTCGGCATTAGCACACCGGATGTTTAAGAACACATGTTCTTATCCATTCAACCATGTTTACTTGCATTGCATTAGATAAAAACACAACTAAAATGGCAAATAGGTTGGAGATTTTCATAAGGTAATATATATTTAATATGTCCATGTATTACCCCATAAGGAAACCAAAGAATAGTAAAATGGTAAACTACAATGCATGTCATAGGCGGCAGCTGAGGAAGGTTGCAGTTAAGTGAGTCAAGAACCATCATCACTGCACTCGGGGCATTCCCATAAGAGCTCAGTTTTCATCTTCAGCAGCCAGCAGAAAGTTCCAGTACTAATGGTGCCCGTTGCAATCTGATTATACGTCCGTCTTGCTTTACCTCTGAGTGGCGACTGTCAACCAGATCCTCTGACCACCCTTGCTGCTGCATTCTCTCTAGACCAGTGGTTCTCAACCTTTTTTGTCCCGTGCCCCCCCTTCACCATATTTTCAGAATGTCATTACCCCCTTTCGTATTTCCTACCTAAAAATTTGGCCCGTGCCCCCCTTCACATATTTTCAGAACGTCATTCTCTGCCTCCCCCCTTTTCGTATTTCCTACCTAAAATATCCCCCCCCCACCCCCCCGCCCCCCCTGCTCCTATACAGTATACATAATAATGGAAGCACATACTAAAACAATTCTAGACGTCCACATAAAATGTGATTTGTGGGTCTACTTACTTTATAAAATGAATGTTAGAAGGGTGAGACATACAGAATCGTAAAGTATGAAGGGAAAAACAATATCAAGTAATCGGTTCTTGTATTAACGCAATCTTGAAATAATCTTCATTCTCCCCCCCTCCCCCCCCCCCCCTGGAAACCCTAAAATTCCCCCCTGGGGGGAATTCCCCACCGGTTGAGAACCACTGCTCTAGACCATGCTAGTCCATGTTTTTCTGCATTAATCACATTCTCCCAGCGGACCTTATCCACATCTACCTTATCATGTATCAAATCACCCCATAATGATGCGGCACCAGCTAGTCTGTCTGCCTGTTTATTTCCGACCACACCAGAGTGTCCTGGAGAAAAGATCCAGTGAATGCTCACAACCCCTGACCTCTGAATTTATTCAAACCATTCTGCAATGAGGGTTGGAGTGAGACTGGCTACCTCATCTCCTAGAAAACTTCAGCTGGCTGTAACATCCACCAATCATGAACAAGTTTGCAGAGAGCTTGGTTTCTTCTTCTTCTGCGTTCGTCTGGAATTTTGTTTTAGACAATTGCGTTGTGCCTGTTTACAGCAGAGCTGCGATATTTGCACCTTTTGGCCAACACATCCAACTTATTCAGGCATTTGTTGGCCAGGTTACCTTCCCGGGGAGCTTGGTTTAAGTGAGCCTCTGCTTCATTGGAAGATGAAAGGAAGAAGAAACAAGTATAATCTGTGTGAACCACGAGTTCCCTTCATTAATGTTTAGTTATCTTGCACCATCAGCACCGTTAGCCACTTTAGTTTTTAGCACACGTTATGCAAATATTGTTGTACCTGTTACATGATAATTTGAATGAATCCTCTCAAATCTCTAGCCTATACTCCCACTATTCTCACTCCATCTGTACATTTGTGTCTGTAGGTCCTCTATCCTCTCCGTTTGTATGCCATATATTTATGTGTGTCATCTTTACCTTTGTCTCCTGAAGTTTTGTCCTTAATGTACTTATGAGTCTTGTACTTCTGTGTCCTGTATATATATATATATACCTAGAAGTTCCTATCCTATCTGTACCTGTGGCCTCACCTGTGTAGCCTGTACTTCTCTGTCCTGTATGTATATATACCCAGTAGTTCCTGTCCTATCTGTACTGTGGCCTCACCTGTGTATCCTGTACTTCTCTGTCCTGTATGTATATATACCCAGTAGTTCCTGTCATATCTGTACCTGTGGCCTCACCTGTGTATCCTGTACTTCTGTGTCCTGTATGTATATATATCTAGTAGTTCCGGTCCTGTCTGTACCTGTGGCATTACCTGTGTATCCTGTACTTCTCTATCGTGTCTGTACCCATTTGTCCCATAGTTCCCTGTCCTATCTGTACCTGTGTCCTCCAGTTCCCTGATCTATCTGTACCTGTGTCCTCAAGTTCCCTGTCCTATCTGTACCTATGTATCTTGTACTTCTCTGTATCTATTCTTGCCTGTCCTGAGGTCTGCATCCAATATGTACGTTTCCAATCCCCTCTGTGCCTGTGTGTCCTCCATGTGTATGGTACGTTACACCTTCCTGAGGTATTTTTAATGGCCATGTTAAAAATTGCTTTAGTGAGTCATGTATTATTGATTATTTTCTATGCATTCTAATGCATATTGTTCATTTGTTGTCTAAGATTAGCTTCATAAGTGATGTATGAATGAAATAACGTATGAGAGGAAGGAGAGAAGGGCAGAATGTCAGGCTGGCCTGCGTGTCCAATTCTTAACCCTTTGAAAATAAAGTTTGTTCGTTTGTTGTTCATTTGTTCGTTCGTTTGTACTCTTGTGCCCCATAGTTCTCAATCCTGTCTGTGCCCATGTGTCTGGTAGTTCTCAATTCTATTTGCACTCGTATGACTTTTACTTCCCTGTGCTATGTGTACCTTATGTCCCATAGTTCCCAATCCCATCTGTGCCTGTGTGTCCTGAATTCTATCTGCACTCGTATGACCTGTAGTTAGTTCCCTATACTATGTGTACCCTGTGTCCCATAGTTCCCGTTCCCATCTGTGCCTGTGTGTCCTGTAGTTCTCAATTCTATCTGCACTCATATGGCCTGTAGTTCCCTATACTAATTGTACCCTGTGTTGTATAGTTCTCAATCCCATCTGTGCCTGTGTGTCCTGTAATCCCCTGTCCTGCATGTACTTGTCTTGTTGTTCTGTATGTTTTCTGCTGCTGGTAATTTCTGGAGTGCTTTATCCCATCTTAAACCTGTGGTATATATATTATTATCCCTGCCATATGTGAGTTCTCAAGTTCTCTAATCCATCTTTATCCTATGTGTTCTGTATGTTATCTCATGTGTATGAGTTTTCCATAGTTTTCTATCCAATCATTGACAGAGTGGGAACAATGCCTACACTAGAGTACCTGTGGGGAATAGAAAGTGTGTGAGTGAGAGATATATAATTATCGGTGACTCTAGAGCAGTGGTTCTCAACCAGTGGGGGAATTATTTAAAGATCTCGTTAATATTCCAATTACTTGATATTGTTTTTTCCTCCATACTTTATGGTTCTGTACATATCGCCCTTCTGAAATTTGTTTTATAACGTAAGTAGACCTGCAAATCACGGTTTTATGTAGACATGTAGATTTGTTCTAGTATATGTTATTAAATTTAGCTTCCATTTTTACGTATACTATGTGGGGGGAGGGAGGGTTTACAGGGAGGAAATACGAAAGGGGGGGGGGGGGGGGTAAGAAGTGCATGGGACAAAAATGGTTGAGAACCACTGCTCCAGAGTGTTTTAGTAAAATCTGGTCTTTCTCTACTGAGTAAATGTGCAGTAGAATTATATTATTTTAATTTATCTTAATTTAATAATTGAAATAGTTTTAATTTGTCCTGAAGTAGTTAGTTTCCTCCTGTGGGTGTGTGATGTGACAGGGTCATAATATTTTGTAGGCCTGGATGCACGGAGGAGTAGATGGTCAGTTTTCCCCCTCATTTAGTGAGATGATGAACACAGGCATCAAATCCTCATCCAACCGCACTCATGGGATAATCAAGGCAGCTGACTAACGACTAAGCTAACAAACCTGCTGTTTCCTTAATTAGCATGTGTAATTTGTCATGGAATTATTATATTTACAATTATTATAACCATGACTTGTTTTTACTGTGGTCAGACTGGAAAAGAATCATTCCAAGGTTTCGTGAAAGTGACAATGAACTTGATCCGACCTATCACAATGGAGCTGGGAGCCAGACCTCCGTCAATATATGAGCTGCTGACTAGAGAGCACATCATCGAGGAAAACACACAGCAAGTGGCATTTTACATGCCTCGAGACACCCACAAGTCACTTCACATTACCAGGTATGTGTCTGTATGTGTGTAGGTGAGCTTAGTTTAGTTGTCGGATCATCATCATGGCACACGGTTTAACCCATAAGTGTTCCATTTTCCTCCTAACTCAAACCTGAGTCTGGAGAAACTCAGCTCAATGCATGAACTCCGTTGCATCGGCGAGGATCCTGAAGTACTTTGGGTAGATTTTTAACTCGAAATATTGCCCGGGCAGCGCCGTTAGAGTACTCTTTTTCAATTTCCAACTGCCAAGGGATTTTTTACGTGCGCAACAGTACACACGGGCGTCCGATCTCACTACCCAGAGATAAGGGGAGATTTTATTACTGGAAGTCCAGGTGGGTTTTTAAAAATAAATCCCAGTCCTCACCGGGGCCTGAACCCGGGACCTCCAGCACTCGAGGCGGACACCATACCTCGAGACCACTCAGGCCCCCTATGTGTAGTGTAGGTGAGTGAGGTGAGGTAAGGGATCACCCTCGAGACACCCACAAGTCACTTCACATTATCAGGTGTGTGGATGGGTGAGGTGATGGACTGAGGGATGTGAGTGGCATTCTACATGCATCAAGATACCCACAAGTCACTTCAAATTACCAGGTGTATGGATGGGTGAGGTGACGGACTGAGTGATGTGAGTGGCATTCTACATGCCTCAAGATACCCACAAGTCACTTCACATTATCAGGTGTGTGGATGGGTGAGGTGATGGACTGAGGGATGTGAGTGGCATTCTACATGCATCAAGATACCCACAAGTCACTTCAAATTACCAGGTGTATGGATGGGTGAGGTGACGGACTGAGTGATGTGAGTGGCATTCTACATGCCTCAAGATACCCACAAGTCACTTCACATTACCAGGTGTGTGGATGGGTGAGGTGACGGACTGAGTGATGTGAGTGGCATTCTACATGCCTCAAGATACCCACAAGTCACTTCACATTACCAGGTGTGTGGATGGGTGAGGTGACGGACTGAGTGATGTGAGTGGCATTCTACATGCCTCAAGATACCCACAAGTCACTTCACATTACCAGGTGTGTGGATGGGTGAGGTGATGGACTGGATGAGGTGACGGACTGAGTGAAGTGAGTGGCATTCTACATGCCTCAAGATACCCATAAGTCACTTCACATTACCAGGTGTGTGGATGGGTGAGGTGACGGACTGGATGAGGTGACGGACTGAGTGATGTGAGTGGCATTCTACATGCATCAAGATACCCACAAGTCACTTCACATTACCAGGTGTGTGGATGGATGAGGTGACAGACTGGATGAGGTGATGGACTGAGTGATGTGAGTGGCATTCTACATGTCTCAAGACGCCCACAAGTCACTTCACATTACCAGGTGTGTGGATGGGTGAGGTGACGGACTGGATGAGGTGACGGACTGAGTGAAGTGAGTGGCATTCTACATGCCTCAAGATACCCACAAGTCACTTCACATTACCAGGTGTGTGGATGGGTGAGGTGACGGACTGGATGAGGTGACGGACTGAGTGATTTGAGTGGCATTCTACATGTCTCAAGACGCCCACAATTCACTTCACATTACCAGGTGTGTGGATGGGTGAGGTGACGGACTGGATGAGGTGACGGACTGAGTGATTTGAGTGGCATTCTACATGTCTCAAGACGCCCACAATTCACTTCACATTACCAGGTGTGTGTCTGTATGTGTGTGGATGAGGGATTGGGTGATATGGTGTAGTGCTATATCTACTTTAACTTAAAAGGTGAATTGATGATGTCAGCAAAAAATCCACTGGTGTCATACTTCTCCCTGTGTATGATTTGTGGACTGAATGCCAAGCTTCCACTGACAGGGCTGAACAATTAGGTTTTATGTGCACTTTGTGCATGTTAGCAATCTCTTGGCAGCCAGAAATTGTAAAGATAAGTGATATTGCCCAGCGTCCTGACAAATTATCAATTTTAGAAAGTCTACCCGCAATATAATATTTAATAATCTGTGGATTTATTCTCATTATCATTGTCATACACTATAAATGTTTAGACCTAATTGTTGTGACCTCCCATAAAGTGTGTTTAATTTATCCATCGAGTTTGTTTAATTTATCCATCAAGTGTGTTTAGTTTATCTAGCATCTGATTTTGTATGTAGGACAGAAGGGCAAAGTAGGAATAATACAGATGTTATAGTGGTGTTTTATCTAGCATGTCTGCTGGGTGGTTTTAGAAAGCCCATGTATAACGGTGCTTGCCATATCAGTCACCGTGTTGTGTGCAGGCTAGGATTTTATAAACTATTGTCTCTGATAGATGAAAATATTTGACCTGTTAGTCTGATGTGTAAGACATTTCTAACCATTTGACCAGCTAGTCTGATATGTAAGACATTTCTAACCATTTGACCAGCTAGTCTGATGTGTAAGACATTTCTAATCATTTGACCAGTCAGTCTGATGTCTAAGACATTTCTAACCATTTGACCAGTCAGTCTGATGTGTAAGACATTTCTAATCATTTGACCAGTCAGTCTGATGTGTAAGACATTTCTAATCATTTGACCAGTCAGTCTGATGTGTAAGACATTTCTAATCATTTGACCAGTCAGTCTGATGTGTAAGACATTTCTAATCATTTGACCAGTCAATCTGATGTGTAAGACATTTCTAACCATTTGACCAGCGTCAGTTAAGCTTCAGCATTCAGTGTCAGTTAAACATGGACACCCAGTGTAAGTTGAACATTAAGACCCAGTGTAAGTTGAACATGAACACCCATTGTAAGTTAAACATGAACACCCTTGTACGTTAAACATGAACACCCATTGTACGTTAAACATGAACACCCATTGTAAGTTGAACATCAACACCCATTGTAAGTTGAACATCAACACCCATTGTAAGTTAAACATCAACACCCATTGTAAGTTAAACATCAACACCCATTGTACGTTAAACATGAACACCCAGTGTAAATTTAACATTTAACACTCCGTGTAAGGTAAACATCAACACCCAGTGTAAGGTAAACTCCAAGTGACAGTTGAAAAGTTTGTGGGAAGAGAGGTAGAGGATAACAGCGAGAGGATTCTTTGACAGCCTTTTGTCAGGGTATGAAAGTTGCCTGCGTGAATTGATACTTTTTAATAAGGCTAAACTAATTCACAAAATCCCATTTCAAAATGCTTCAAGCTACCTTTGGCCATTGTTTAAATATAACGCAAGACATAAGCCGAAAACACTCATGTCCGAAACCCTAGATAGATTATTAAAACAAGCTTAGCATACTCTGCATCTCAGTGTGGATACAATCTTCACAAGAATCACGACCACCCCCCCCCCCCCGACCCACCACCCCACCACCACCACACCCCCCACCCCCCCCCCCACCCCCCCACCCCCCACCCCCCACCACCCCCACCCCCCCCCCCCCCCCCCCCCACCCCCACCCCCCCCCAAAACAAACCAAAGGGGGAAACAACAAAAACAATAATAATGATAAATTATCTCGAACAACTAGCCAAAAAACATTCCCATTTGTATGGCACATTACGCCTTCCTTGGTTTATTTATAATGCTCGTTAAACATTGCCTCAGTGAGTCATGTATTTGTATTTTTCATGCGTTTTAATGCTTATTGTTCTTTTGTTGTCAAAGATTTGCTTCATAAGAGATGTTGAATGAATGAATGTTTGAGAGGAAATAGAAAAGAAGGGCAGAATGTCAGACGAGCCTGCGTGCCAAATTCTAACCCCTTTGAAAATAAAGATTTTCGTTCGTACGTTCGTTCGTTCATTCGTTCGTTCGATACATGCTGTTGCAGATGGCAAGACACACCATTAGGCCAGGCGTTTGATAATAACTAATTGGTTACTGATTACATTACTTATTGTGATATGCTGCCTGTATATTTTATTATAAATGTCCTGTTTATTTCTTCTATTAGTGAGACAACCACCAAAGAAGTGGTGACTTCACTGCTCAAGAAATTTCACATTCTGGACCATCCAAGGAAGTTTGCCATGTATGAGCAGGAGTTCAGTGACAGTAACAAGCTGGGTAGGACTGGTGTTTACTAACAATTTCTTCTACTGCCTTGTACTTATTAATTATTCTTTTGGCTTTAAACCCTAGAACGAAGCATAGGCCCTCAACTATTATAAATCAGTCTCTATCTCTCGCTATCTCTTGGTTTCATCCATATCTTTCGTCAAAATCATCATGTGCCATGCCGATACGCTTCGGCGGTCATGGTTCTACTTGTCACATGATCACCAGAGTCTTGTATCAGGTCTGTGGCCTTGTTCTGGCTATGCCATGTGATCAAGCCATTCAGGTATTTATCTCTCTGCCCTTCCCTTGCTCTTTTCACATCACCAGTTGTCACTAAGTAGCCGCTACATGCTGCAGAATGTGCTGAGGAGGGGATCCGAGCACTTATGGACTGAATGGTTCGATGTGCAATGAGGATGATCTGTTGACTAACTAACTAGTTGTCACTAAGTTTACTAGTTTATTTCTCCTCATTCCGTGCCCAAAAATTCTTGACTGTCTGTGGATTAATCTTTTTAATCAGTTTACGGTTTTCAGTTTACTTTGTCTTTATACTTTAAATGACAGGCTGTTTAATTTTTTTTTTTTTTAATTGAGCAGGAGTGTTTAATGGAGTAAGAAGTGATGTAATTTCAGTAATAGAAATCTTTGGCATGTATCTTAGTTCCCAGATACCTACATACTTGCTTGTAGCCTTGCTGGGTAATTGTCAGTGTTGCTTTTATTTGCTGGCTTTATGGCAAATGCGAATGCAATTCGTAATCCTACATACCGCGTTAGAACACAGCTGCGGGTGATTTGAAAGCATAGAAAGGTATGAGTGCCAATTTTTCAGAAAGCAGTCACGAACTACTGAACTTGAAGTCACAAACAGCCACAAAACACTGAGGTTGACTACTTTGTCCTGTAAAGGATATTAACTAACTTTTATTCTTCTGCGTTCATCCGGAGAGGTTTTTCAGACGTGATTGCGTTGTGCCTGTTTACAGCAGAGCTGCATTCTTGCGCCGTTAGGCATTCACATCTGACTTCTGCGGGCATTTGTTGACCGGGTTTCCTGGGGGTTTCGTAGGACATTTGACTCATTGTTGTGGTGTTATCCCCCATCCCAGCTGGCCCATTTAGAACAGCCCAAGACATCCCGGTCAGCCCTCAAGGGAAGGCAGGGGCAGACTCTGGGCATTCCCCGCCATCCAAAGAGGCTTCCATAATTGCAGAGCTGACACACAGCGCTCTGGTACTGGGCTCACCCAAGGAATCGTCACGTCCTGCACATGGCTGCTTAGCCTCACTTCCATATATTGGGCCTTCCGTTCACCACAGGCTGTTCCTCTGGAAACCAGAAGAATGCATTATGCAGATGACATCCACACAGTGAGCTTTCGATTTGGACTTTCCACGTAATGGATTTGCTATTCAAGCAATATTCCATTTCATGCTTCTGGGATACTTTTACTACAGACACACCTGCGGTATGAAGTGTTGCAGTCTAAGTACTTCTTCATGCACCTTTAGATGTCAGCCTGAATGTAGTTAAAGTTAAGCTGCGGTCAACTTGAGCTTGTTGATATCTCCATAGAGTAACTAACTTTTGAAACTAACATGTTTTTTTTTCTTCTTTCATATCACTTTGCAGAATCATTGTTGGTAAAATTGCTTCGATTCTTTTAATTTTAGTTCGACTTCGGAGACTGACAGACAAGGATTTCCCACTGAGAGCCATTCTGAACTGGGACCCTGAGAGAATCACAAATTATAGGATGGTTTTGCAGGAGAATGAAACAGGAGAAATAGTGGTTAGTTACAATTTGCCTGTGTAATTTCTTACATTTTTATATTCCCATTTCGTTATTCCAGTTATGTTGTCTAGTTTAGTTTAGTCGATGGATCAACATCACGGCACTCGGGTGCAACCCATAAGTGCTCCGTTCTCCTCCTAACTCAAACCTGAGTTTGGAGAAGCTCAGCTCAGTGCACAAACTCCGTAGCACCGGCGAGGATTCTGAAATACTTTGGGTAGATTTTTAACTCGAAATTTTGCCCGGGCAGCACCGTTAGGCTACTCTTTTTCGATTTCCAACTGCCAAGGTATTTTTTACGTGCGCAACAATACACACGGGTGTCCGATCTCACTACCCAGAGACCAGGGGAAATTTATTACTGGAAGTCCACGAGAAAAAAAATCCCGGCATCACCGGGGCTTGAACCCGGGACCTCCAGCACTCAAGGCGGACACCATACCTCGAGACCACGCAGCCCCCGGTTATGTTGTCATTATGACAAGTGGAAAAATTTACAGAAAGAGAAAGGAAGGCAGCATGAGAAAACAGTCTTGTGTCATGGCACGGAAGGGAGTCAACATACAAATTGAAAACTGATCATGACGTTGGAGATAGTAATTTGTGGAGAGGCATGATTACCCACACCAGCCGGCAAGGCACTGGATGATGATGATGGTGATGATGATAACATTTCTGTCATTATTTATGGAATTGAACAATCTCCCTTATATTTCTAATTGTATTTTTATAAATACCATAAAAAATATTATGTTGTTTTATTTAACTGTTGAATTATTATAAGTAATTATGCATCAAATATGAAAGTTTCTAATTATTATATGCACCAAAGGGTTTAAAAGCAAGAGGATCAACTTCATTGTACCAGATTTGATCCCGTATGGTTCGGTCTCCTTACGCAGAACGGCCTGCTGAAAGTGTCGCACAGCGCACAAAATCCCTAGCTACAGTGACAGCCCTTGAAAAATTACACCGGTGAACTGAGTGGCAGAGTTTGGAAACAAATCGTAACTTTCCAGGCATGTGGCAGGTGGCCTTGCGACGGAGAACCCTAAATACCAGCAGAATGAAATAGGCAACCTTGATGGAGGTGCAGCTTTCTGCTTCTTTCTTTTCCTGGTAGTTTTGTTACCTCTTATGCATCAACAGTGCAGGAATAATTATACATGGTGGAAGTGGTTTGTTTGTCTTACACTACTCAGTAACTGTTCCTCTAGATTCATTGTTAAGTATTAGGGGGGGGGGGGAGCCCCTAAGCATGAATCATGTATGGATCTGTGATGTGATATAACCATCACATTTTGCAGGCCTGAATGCACATAGGAATAGGTGGCCAGTCTTTACCTCCCATAGCGAATGTTGAGCCCAGGTTTTGGCATTCAACCGCACTCATGCTATTGTCAGGGCAACACTCATGCCATTGTCAGGGCAACACTCATGCCATTGTCAGGGCAACACTCATGCCATTGTCAGGGCAACACTCATGCCATTGTCAGGGCAACACTCATGCCATTGTCAGGGCAACACTCATGCCATTGTCAGGGCAACACTCATGTCATTGTCAGGGCAACACTCATGCCATTGTCAGGGCAACACTCATGCCATTGTCAGGGCAACACTCATGCCATTGTCAGGGCAACACTCATGCCATTGTCAGGGCAACATCCCAACTGGTCTGCCAATGTGCCAGCCATTTAAGTAATTCCCACTTTATTTTTAATGGCACATATCCTGTATAAACCTATACACAGGTGAACATATACTGGCACATGGCCTGTATAAACCTATACACAGTTGAACATATACTGGCACATGTCCTGTATCAAGCTATACACAGTTGAACATATACTGGCACATGTCCTGTATCAAGCTATACACATCCTCCGAAGTCGGAGAGTGTCTGCCTGTACGGCGAGGAACCACCAGTCTGCACACCAATAAGTCAGACATGGGACAACGGATACTCACGCAAAACTCAGGTCCTGTATGACATCACACTGATGTTGGACAACAGGATGCCTTCATCCGACATACAGGACTTTGTGTTGGAGCTCAAGCCAACGAACACAAGCAAGCAAGCAAGCTATACACAGTTGAACATATACTGGCACATGCCCTGTATCAGACTATACACAGTTGAACATATACTGGTACATGTCCTGTATCAGACTATACACAGTTGAACATATACTGGCACATGTCCTGTATCAAACTATACACAGTTGAACATATACTGGCACATGTCCTGTATCAGACTATACACAGTTGAACATATACTGGCACATGTCCTGTATCAGACTATACACAGTTGAACATATACTGGCACATGTCCTGTATCAGACTATACACAGTTGAACATATACTGGCACATGTCCTGTATCAGACTATACACAGTTGAACATATACTGGCACATGTCCTGTATCAGACTATACACAGTTGAACATATACTGGCACATGTCCTGTATCAGACTATACGCAGTTGAACATATACTGGCACATGTCCTGTATCAGACTATACCCAGTTGAACATATACTGGCACATGTCCTGTATCAGACTATACACAGTTGAACATATACTGGCACATGTCCTGTATCAGACTATACACAGTTGAACATATACTGGCACATGTCCTGTATCACACTATACACAGTTGAACATATACTGGCACATGTCCTGTATCAGACTATACACAGTTGAACATATACTGGCACATGTCCTGTATCAGACTATACACAGTTGAACATATACTGGCACATGTCCTGTATCAAACTATACACAGTTGAACATATACTGGCACATGTCCTGTATCAACTATACACAGTTGAACATATACTGGCACATGTCCTGTATCAGACTATACACAGTTGAACATATACTGGCACATGTCCTGTATCAGACTATACACAGTTGAACATATACTGGCACATGTCCTGTATCAAACTATACACATTTGAACATATAGTGGCACATGTCCTGTATCAAGCTATACACAGGTGAACATATACTGGTACATGTCCTGTATCAAGCTATGCACAGGTGAACATATACTGGCACATGTCCTGTATCAAGCTATGCACAGGTGAACATATACTGGCACATGTTCTGTATCAAACTATGCACAGTTGAACATATACTGGCACATGTCCTGTATCAAACTATGCACAGTTGAACATATACTGGCACATGTCCTGTATCAAGCTATACACAGGTGAACATATACTGGCACATGTCCTGTATCAAGCTATACACAGGTGAACATATACTGGCACATGTCCTGTATCAAGCTATACACAGGTGAACATATACTGGCACATGTCCTGTATCAAGCTATACACAGGTGAACATATACTGGCACATGTCCTGTATCAAACTATACACAGTTGAACATATACTGGCACATGTCCTGTATCAAGCTATACACAGTTGAACATATACTGGCACATGTCCTGTATCAAGCTATACACAGTTGAACATATACTGGCACATGTCCTGTATCAAGCTATACACAGTTGAACATATACTGGCACATGTCCTGTATCAAACTATGCATAGTTGAACATATACTGGCACATGTCCTGTATCAAACTATGCATAGTTGAACATATACTGGCACATGTCCTGTATCAAACTATGCATACACATTGCACATTGGCACCTTGCCGTCTTGACAGACGATAGTTTGTGCTCTAAAAAGGCATAATAACTTTTAACTATGGCGGTAGCGAGTGTGACTGATAAGGCCAATTTGCGCTGTAAATGTCCGTTCACAGTGGGTGCATGTGAACACGTGGTCATTTCCACCAACATGCACCATCTTACGTCTCAAACGCTTGGTGTGTGACTTTTCTGCAATAATTTTCTCCTTTGACTTTATTCCATTTCTGATATTTGCCCTCCATGCAACACGTTCAGCGGCGACTTGCTCCCAATGTGCATTATCAATGCCTGTATCAATCATGTCCCGCTTACACACATCTTGTATCGTAGTAGAGGCCGACCCTGAGATCTCTTACCCATCTGTAATTCACCAAAAAAGATATCCTTTGGTATTCTACCATCATCCATCCTCCTAACATGTCTATCCATCTAAGTCTACGAAGACTGAGCATGGAATAAACTGTCACACAGCCTGATCTTTCCAATACTTCAGTATTTGTGATTTTGTCTTGCCACTTAATACCAAGAATTCTTCGCAGACACCGCATATGAAAGCTGTTTAAATTGTTCTCTTGGTGTGAGTAAGTTGTCCAGGTTTCACTGCCATAGAGAAGAGTACTAAGGACACAGGCTTGATAGACAAGGACTTTTGTTTTGGCAGTAAGCTTCCTGTTCTCCCAGACTCTTTTTCTTAACCTGTTCATTGTTGTTGCTGCCTTACCAATCCGGATGTTGATTTCCTGATCTAGGGATAATTTGCTATTTACCACTGATCCTAGATATGTAAAATGGTCTACTATCTCTAGTTCGGCGTCGTCAATAAAGATTGATGGTACCCCATGTGCACCTTGTGACATAATCTGTGTCTTCTTTTTGCTAATTGTTAAACCAAATTCAGAACAAGCATTGGAGAATGCAGATAGTAGACATTGCAATTCTTCCTCAGAGTGGGTCGTAACTGCAGCATCATCTGCAAAAAGCAACTCTCTGATCAGTACCCTCCTAATTTTGGTCTTAGCCTTCAATCTCTGAGCATTGTAGAGGCCGCCATCTGAGCGTGAGTGAATGTATATACCACCATCCTGATCACGAAATGCATATTTCAGTAGAAGTGAAAAGTATATTCCAAAGAGGGTGGGAGCTAGTACACAACCTTGCTTAACTCCACTCTTGATTTCAAATTCTTCAGAAGTTGCACCATCAAACTTGATTATACCCTTCATGCCTGTGTGGAACGATTCCACAATGGACAGAAGAGTTGGTGGGCAGCCAATCTTCTTTAGTGCCTTGAACAGACCCTCACGACTGACCAAATCAAATGCCTTTGTGAGGTCGATGAAGGCAATAAACAGTGGTTGATTCTGTTCACGGCATTTTTCTTGCATTTGTCGCAATGAGAATATCATATCAGTGGTAGACCGGTTCTGTCGAAAGCCACACTGTGATTCAGGGTAGACTTGATCTCCTAGGACCTGAAGTCTGCGCAGAACAATCCTGGCAAATACTTTCCCAACAATACACAGAAGTGAGATACCCCTATAGTTGTTACAGTCGCTCCGATCACCCTTGTTCTTGTACAGCGTTATGATGCTTGAATCTTTGAAATCCTGTGGGACTTGTCCTTCACGCCAGCACAGCTCTATTAGCTGGTGGATCTGTAGAGTGAGTGTGTCTTGCCCACTCCTGATAACCTCTATTGGAATCCCATCCTTACCTGGAGCCTTGCCAGATGAAACGCAAGTTCATTTATAGCACACTTAACTTCTGTTATGGTGGGAAGTGTGTCCAGGTGGTCAAGAGTTGGCAGGGCCTCTATGGCGTTGAGGGCATCATCCGCTAGTTTGGTCTCACTTGAGTAAAGCTCCAAATAGTGCTCTACCCATCTGTCCATCTGCTGTTTCTTATCAGTGATGACTTCTCCAGTCAAGGTTTTCAGCGGTGCACTTCTTTTGATCACTGGACCACAGGCTTTCTTTATTCCTTCATACATGCTTCTTATGTCTCCCTTATCACTTGCGATTTGAATGGACTCACATAACTTGATCCAATAATCATTTGCACACTGCCTGGCAGCCTTTTGCACATCCTTCCTAGCTTGCCTTAGCTCACTCAGAGTGTTACGCGTTGGTCTTTCCTTGTTTCTTAAGAGAGCTTTCTTCTTCTTATCAATCAAGGGCTGCAGAGTCTCGCTGTTGGCGGCAAACCAGTCCTGCCTCTTATGATCCACAGTGCCGTAAACCCCTACGGCAGTTTTATAAAGAGTTTCCTTAATTTGACCCCACTTTTCATTTACTGTACAATTTTCTGGTGTATCAGTGAAAGCGTCTTCAAGTTGCTGTTGAAACTGAAAGCACTTTTCAGGATCATGAGTGTTAATAATATTAATCCTGGGGCTAGATTTGTGTTTAGCTGTGTAGATTCTCTTTGGTCTCAGTCTAACTCTTGCAACAACCAAAGAATGATCTGTATCACAGTCAGCACTGTGGTAACTACGAGTCAATGATATATGGTTCAGATGTTGTCTCCGTGTGATGATGAAGTCCAGCTGGTGCCAATGGCCGGATCTTGGATGTTTCCATGTGACCTTATGCATCTCTTTTGTTTTAAAAAAAGAGTTTGTAATACATAGGTCATTACTGGTGCAATGCTCCAGCAGCCTTTGCCCATTTTCATTCATGCAACCGATGTTGTATTTTCCAAGGGACACTGGCCATGAACTCGAGTCCTTGCCCACACGAGCATTGAAATCACCGAGCATATAAATGTAGTCAGATTTTGGAACTGCCTTGATCACGGAGTCTAACTCCTCATAGAACAAATCCTTCACATCATCAGAGGAATCGAGTGTCGGTGCATATGCAGTAATAATGGTGGCAAACCCACAAGAGGTTGCCAAGCGCAGGGATAATAGTCTTTCATTTCCTCCTGCTGGAATTTCAATCATTCCAAGTAGCGAATTCTTCACTGCAAAGCCCACACCGTGTTGCCTTTTTTCTGCCTGCCCTCTACCCTTCCAGAAAAAGGTGTAGTTGTTTTCCCTGAGTGACCCTTCCTCAGCGAGGCGAGTCTCCTGCAGGCCAGCAATATCAATGTTAAGACGATTGAGTTCGGCATCAATCACAGCCGTTTTTCTCACATCATCAATATTGGTCAAGTCAGTGGAAAATCCTGGACACATGGTTCTCACGTTCCAAGTTGCAAGCCGTAGCTTGAGGTTTCTATTTTTATTTTTGTTTGTACCTGGTGCATTGGTTTTACAGCCTGCGATTCAGATTTTGTCCTAGCCCCAAGCACCCATTGAAGCAGGCAGGCTGTGGCGGATCAGCACCCAATTGGCTGGGGGCTGCCCAGCTTGAGGCGGGCGGTAGCTGATCAGTGACACCTATAGGTGTCTCCCACCGTCAGAGGCAACGCGTGGCGCCCCATGTCTACGCCAACTGACAAGGACTTATAACCCGTAACAGTTGCCTCTCGCTTTGATTCCGAGACCAGTTAAGACCAGGGATGGAGTTATTGCCTCTCCATAGCACAAAGCCTGGGCTAAAATATAGAGATCATGTGTTGCCCATGCAGCATGATCCCTCTCTCGGCCTGCCTAGTTCACTCCAGAGGAAAGGTAACACCCCTACATCTGGAACAAGACAAGCTGCAGAAGCTGTCGGATCAGCAAAGCAATGCTCTAACTGTCCGCCTGTCGGAGCTTCGATCCTAGACCAGTCGCCAACCAAGGCTTAGGGCCTGGTCTGCCCTGCCATGACAATTTTGTCTTTAGCTTGCATTTCCTCGCACCAGGGTAAGGCTTGTACCCTCCCAATTGCGCTCTTCCGCCCGAAGCCGTTGGCACAATGTGGGGTGTCGGGTTTGGTAAGCGCCGCCCAACGTTCGGCGCTAACAGAAACCAGGTAGTACCGTCGACTGTTATACGGTAGCTCAGTCATATCTGACTAAGACCTGACAATCTAAACTATGCATAGTTGAACATATACTGGCACATGTCCTGTATCAAACTATGCGTAGTTGAAAATATACTGGCACATGTCCTGTATCAAGTTATGCATAGTTGAACATATACTGGCACATGTCCTGTATCAAACTATACACAGTTGAACATACACTGGCACATGTCCTGTATCAAACTATACACAGTTGAACATATACTGGCACATGTCCTGTATCAAACTATACACAGTTGAACATATACTGGCACATGTCCTGTATCAAACTATATACAGTTGAACATATACTGGCACATGTCCTGTATCAAATTATACACAGTTGAACATATACTGGCACATGTCCTGTATCAAACTATACACAGTTGAACATATACTGGCACATTTCCTGTATCAAACTATACACAGTTGAACATATACTGGCACATGTCCTCTATCAAACTATACACAGGTGAACATATACTGGCACATGTCCTCTATCAAACTATATACAGGTGAACTTATACTGGCACATGTCCTCTATCAAACTATACACAGGTGAACATATACTGGCACATGTCCTGTATCAAACTATACACAGTTGAACATATACTGGCACATGTCCTGTATCAAACTGTACACAGATGAACATATACTGGCACATGTCCTGTATCAAACTATACACAGTTGAACATATACTGGCACATGTCCTGTATCAAACAATACACAGTTGAACATATACTGGCACATGTCCTGTATCAAACAATACACAGTTGAACATATACTGGCACATGTCCTGTATCAAACAATACACAGTTGAACATATACTGGTACATGTCCTGTATCAAACAATACACAGTTGAACATATACTGGTACATGTCCTGTATCAAACTGCACACTTGAACATATACTGGCACATGTCCTGTATCAAACTGCACACTTGAACATATACTGGCACATGTCCTGTATCAAACTATACAAGTTGAACAAATGCTGGCACATGTCCTCTATCAAACTATACACAGTTGAACAAATGCTGGCACATGTCCTGTTTCAAACTATACACAGTTGAACATATTCTGGCACATGTCCTGTATCAAACTATACACAATTGAACATATACTGGCACATGTCCTGTATCAAACTGTACACAGTTGAACATATACTGGCACATGTCCTGTATCAAACTGTACACAGTTGAACATATACTGGCACATGTCCTGTATCAAACTGTACACAGTTGAACAAATGCTGGCACATGTCCTGTATCAAGCTATACACAGTTGAACATATACTGGTACATGTCCTGTATCAAACAGTACACAGTTGAACAAATGCTGGCACATGTCCTCTATCAAACTATACACAGTTGAACATATACTGGCACATGTCCTGTATCAAACTATATACAGGTGAACATATCCTGGCACATGTCCTGTATCAAACTATACACAATTGAACATATACTGGCACATGTCCTGTATCAAACTGTACACAGTTGAACATATACTGGCACATGTCCTGTATCAAACTATACACAGTTGAACGTATACTGGCACATGTCCTGTATCAAACTATACACAGTTGAACATATACTGGCACATGTCCTGTATCAAACTATATACAGGTGAACATATACTGGCACATGTCCTGTATCAAACTATATACAGGTGAACATATACTGGCACATGTCCTGTATCAAACTATACACAGGTGAACATATACTGGCACATGTCCTGTATCAAACTGCACACTTGAACATATACTGGCACATGTCCTGTATCAAACTATACACAGTTGAACATATACTGGCACATGTCCTGTATCAAACTATACACAGTTGAACAAATGCTGGCACATGTCCTGTATCAAGCTATACACAGTTGAACATATACTGGCACATGTCCTGTATCAAACTATATACAGGTGAACATATACTGGCACATGTCCTGTATCAAACTATATACAGGTGAACATATACTGGCACATGTCCTGTATCAAACTATACACAGGTGAACATATACTGGCACATGTCCTGTATCAAACTGCACACTTGAACATATACTGGCACATGTCCTGTATCAAACTATACACAGTTGAACACATACTGGCACATGTCCTGTATCAAACTATGCACAGTTGAACATATACTGGGTTATGTCCTGTATCAAACTATACACAGTTGAACAAATGCTGGCACATGTCCTGTATCAAGCTATACACAGTTGAACATATGCTGGTACATGTCCTGTATCAAACTATACACAGTTGAACATATACTGGTACATGTCCTGTATCAAACTATACACAGTTGAACATATACTGGCACATGTCCTGTATCAAACTATGCATAGTTGAACATATACTGGCACATGTCCTGTATCAAGCTATACACAGTTGAACATATACTGGTACATGTCCTGTATCAAACTATACACAGTTGAACATATACTGGCACATGTCCTGTATCAAACTATACACAGGTGAACATATACTGGCACATGTCCTGTATCAAACTATATACAGGTGAACATATACTGGCACATGTCCTGTATCAAACTATATACAGGTGAACATATACTGGCATATGTCCTCTATCAAACTATACACAGTTGAACATATACTGGCACATGTCCTGTATCAAACTATACACAGTTGAACATATACTGGCACATGTCCCGTATCAAACTATACACATTTGAACATATACTGGCACATGTCCTGTATCAAACTATACACAGTTGAACATATACTGGCACATGTCCTGTATCAAACTATACACAGTTGAACATATACTGGCACATGTCCCGTATCAAACTATACACAGTTGAACATATACTGGCACATGTCCTGTATCAAACTATCCACAGTTGAACATATACTGGCACATGTGCTGTATCAAACTATACACAGTTGAACATATACTGGCACATGTCCCGTATCAAACTATACACAGTTGAACATATACTGGCACATGTCCCGTATCAAACTATACACAGTTGAACATATACTGGCACATGTCCTGTATCAAACTATCCACAGTTGAACATATACTGGCACATGTGCTGTATCAAACTATACACAGTTGAACATATACTGGCACATGTCCCGTATCAAACTATACACAGTTGAACATATACTGGCACATGTCCTGTATCAAACTATCCACAGTTGAACATATACTGGCACATGTGCTGTATCAAACTATACACAGTTGAACATATACTGGCACATGTCCCGTATCAAACTATACACAGTTGAACATATACTGGCACATGTCCTGTATCAAACTATACACAGTTGAACATATACTGGCACATGTCCCGTATCAAACTATACACAGTTGAACATATACTGGCACATGTCCTGTATCAAACTATACACAGTTGAACATATACTGGCACATGTCCTGTATCAAACTATACACAGTTGAACATATACTGGCACATGTCCTGTATCAAACTATACACAGTTGAACATATACTGGCACATGTCCTGTATCAAACTATACACAGTTGAACATATACTGGCACATGTCCTGTATCAAACTATACACAGTTGAACATATACTGGCACATGTCCCGTATCAAACTATACACAGTTGAACATATACTGGCACATGTCCTGTATCAAACTATACACAGTTGAACATATACTGGCACATGTCCCGTATCAAACTATACACAGTTGAACATATACTGGCACATGTCCTGTATCAAACTATACACAGTTGAACATATACTGGCACATGTCCTGTATCAAACTATACACAGTTGAACATATACTGGCACATGTCCTGTATCAAACTATACACAGTTGAACATATACTGGCACATGTCCTGTATCAAACTATACACAGTTGAACATATACTGGCACATGTCCTGTATCAAACTATACACAGTTGAACATATACTGGCACATGTCCTGTATCAAACTATACACAGTTGAACATATACTGGCACATGTCCTGTATCAAACTATACACAGTTGAACATATACTGGCACATGTCCTGTATCAAACTATACACAGTTGAACATATACTGGTACATGTCCTGTATCAAACTATACACAGTTGAACATATACTGGCACATGTCCTGTATCAAACTATACACACTTGAATACAAGTTGACAAGGCATTCATACATCTCCACAGATTTCAGTCTCTGATGTTCTGGATTATTTTCACTGATGATATTCCTCCATGCCACAGTCCAGTTCCATTCAGCATTATTTGTCTTGGTCCCTACTTCTTCTTTGATCTTTCCAGTCATGTTGCATTCCAGTGTTTGTTTTCATCACATGACCAAAGAATGCTGTTTGTCACTTTCTGATATTTGTATATAATGCTCTACTTTCATGAACTTTTTCCAGGCATTAGTTGTTAGTTACTCAGACATCTACCATATGCCACAAAAAGCACATCCATGTTGCCTTCAAGTACTTCCTAATTTGTCTGTTCTGTTTCGTGACATACTGCCATACATTAGAACAGATCGTATATAACATTTCAGCACTCACTTTCTGACATTTAATGATAGTGTCTTATTGCATAAGATACTTTTCATTTTCGGAAGCGTGGTTTTTGTTTGGCATATTCTACCCTTAATCTCTGTCAAGCATCTTCCATTGTGAGTTACGATTTTCCCCCTGATATTTAAATTTAATTAACTTGGTTAAACATTCCTTTCTGTTGTTTATATCACATTTTAGTGTTATCATTTTCTTTCATATAACCATTGTTTCAATTTTCTGGATATTCAATTCAAGGAGAGTTCTTTTGTTTGCGTTATTGTTTTTTTTTTTCCCTGCAGTTTGCTTGACTTTGAACTCAAATGTAGTCCACACACATGCTACTATTTCTTGTGCTCTGGACTTATTTAGCTTTCCCTGTTTCCAGTGTTTCAGGCAAACCCACTTCGACTTTTTGAGGTACTTGTAATTTACATCCTCAAGTCAAGAACAAGAAGTCAACATTTTAGTCCAACTGACCGGTGTAGGGGTTGAGCCCGCTACCTCAGCATCAGCACACCGGAAGTTTAAGAGCAAGTGCTCTTATCTATTTGATCATGCTGACCTCTGTTTGCATTTGTTTACTTTGTATTCCAATCAATGTTTTGGTAAACTATGATTTAATTGTTTTAATATTTGTGGAGCAATGTTTGCTCTTCTTTCATCAAATTCCCATCATCCTTCAGCAGAGAACCTGGATACTCAAAACTGCTCACTATCTGGATGATAGATGGTAGAATAGACAGACGCTACATTTATCCACTACTTTTATCCACCATCACAATTTTTTAATATGCATCCATGATTTGTGTGATACTGTCTTATTACAGTGGGACGTGTTCAGTCTGCCAGAGCTGGGAAACTTCCTGAAAGTTCTAGATCGTGAAGAGAAGGAAACCATACTGGAACTGAAGCACAAGTATGCCTACATGAAACAGTACATGGAGCGGCGCCTTGCTGAGCTCCGCAATGAACGTAACAAGCAGACAAAATGTTAGAGGCAGTTTGCTGCATGTTCTAGAATACAACCTGAATAATGCATATGTTTATTAAATGCTGTTGGAAGACTTGTTGCACTCAAGAGATTTGTTTTAAATGGGGTAATTTTATTTGCAGTTTGAGTTGTAAAATATAGTTACCTTTTATTCTTATTTGTTATAAACAGATATAAACAAACGATAACGTTGCTTTATTAAAGTGTAATGTTTTGTTCTTATTTGTTGAAAATACTTACTACATATCATTTAGCTCACAGGAGTTGTAGGTGCAAATTTTGCCTCCTCTTTGTTTTTTTGTTTTTTTTAGTGCTTGTGTACATTTTACAGACAAATAACATGGACAGTTGAAATAAATATGGCATGGTTTAAAATTTACCATTTCTTGTACAGAATTTCATATGTAGATATTGTTACACTTTCTTGGAGGAACTATGGAAAACAGAAATTTACAAACTGTCCTAAAATTGGTGTATGGCTGAAATTTTAGATCTATTGCTAAACTTAACATATGTCACTAATGTTGACATTCAGGCATACGTTGAATATAAAAAATGTTGAAAATGTTTTCAGAATATTTTTTATCTAACCAAAAATAACAAAAAACTGACATTTCTTAAAGAAAGCAAAAAGAAATAAAAACACTAAAATTTGTCTTCAAGTTAACAAAATAGATTTGGGACCCTAAGTCACATGCATGCTTGATAATTATTCAGTAACAATTTTGTTAGTTTAAGTTAAACAGACTTGAATTGGAGAGGGGCACAAGAAAGATCATGTCTGTCTGTCTGATGGTCACACAAAATTATCCAGATGTTGAATAAAAATGTAGCAGATTTCCATCAAATGTCTGTCTGATGGTTACACAAAAGTATCCAGATGTTGAATAAAAATGGAGCAGATTTCCATCACGTGCGAAGCTTGTTAGATCTGGTTAGTTAAGATACCAACAATTTTAATGGAATTTCATGTAGGAAGTATTAAAATATAATCAGCAATATTAAGAAGTGTTTTTATACACTTTCTAAATAAATCATTCAAAGGAGTGCAATTGGGAGGGTACAAGCCTTACCCAAGGGTGAGAAAATGCAACCTAAAGACTAAATGTCCTGGCAGGGCAGACCAGACCCTAAGCCTTGGTTGGCAACTGGTCTAGGATGGAAGCTCCGACAGGGGGACAGAGTATTTCTTTGCTGATCCGGCAGCTTCTGCAGCTTGTCTTGTTCCAGACGTATAGGTGTTACCTTTCCTCTGGAGTAAACTAGGCAGGCGGAGAGAGGGATCATGCTGCATGGGCAACACATGATCTCTAAGTTCAGCTCAGGCTTTGTGTTAAGTAGAGGTTTAACTCTATTTTACAAACTATCGTCTGTCAAGACGGTAAGGTGCCAGTCAGTCAGTCAAATAAATCATCTAGTTTAACTAATTAATTAATGAATGAGTATCCACATAAAGTATCCTCAGCTGGTCAGTCCTTGGTAGTGGCTGAAATATTTTCCTGGTTAATGTAACATTGAGATCAACCCAGTCTTAAAATGGAGTCTCGAAAATAGAGAAGAAATGTATAAATTAGATTTCCTATTTTTGTACAACTGCAAATTTTAGTCTTGCTACATTTAGTTAACAAAATAAGCTGAATATTTTTTAAAATTCTTTTCTGCTGTGTTAATCCAGTATATGTTAATTTGTTTATTTTATAGTATTTGCATTTTGCCAGTTTAGCAGAGCTGCAATATTTGCACCTTTCATCCAACACATCCAAATTTGTCCCAGCATTTGTTACCTGGTCTGCCATACCAGGTGTATGTTGAATTTAAAATTGCAGAACATATATATAAATATTTAGTTTGCTTGTGACTAAACATTTATCAGTAAACGCTGCTCATAACAAATTACAGTGAAATGTTTGAGACCACACATCTTTCCTGTGGCAACATACAGATGTGAGTCAAAAACCATTTTGCCAGTTTTAAAGAAAAAAAATCAGGGCCATTACTTAAATGTTACAGAGAAATTATTTGAATAGCATTGACCAAGAAGAAAACAATAACTGACATTCTTCCAGATCTGAACATCAAAGAGAACTGGCTCAAAAGCAGCAATAATGTCCCAGAAACTTAGCCGTAGACAATTACAGACAGACAATAGCACAAAAACAAATTTGTTGAGCACTGACAGACACAGTTCTCTAACAATGATTTGCTATTGTCCACTATATGAAAATGCATGAGGCAAAGGAACGGGCAATGGATCAAAAGTTTGTTGGCGGGCTAGGATGAGAGCAGTGTTCTACATAGAGCCTGCTACATGATAATGATAAAATGCTGCTATAAAATATTTGAATGCAACAACTTATTCTGTATCAGTTGTCAAGAACAAAGTATATTGGTATCGTGGAACATGTTAGAATAAATCAAGTATCCAGTTACGTGGCACTAAGGTGAATTGGGTATATGGTGTTGAGCTTATCTGAACAGAAGACAGGAGTTCACAAGAATAGCATTATGTGGGCCATCATTACTTGCTGGCTAATTCCCTGGTAAAAATTGTTCAGGGCTAGGCTAATTCCAGGGCTATACTGATCAGAAAAAAATTCTGCACCAATGAAGATTGAGCTGTGGCATACTCTGTTGGTTCAAGGTCAAACAATTAAGTACGTCGCTCATATAAAGAGACAAAGCTTTATGTTCAGGGATAAGCTGGTGGTGAATTGAGCTTAGAGCAAGACAAATGAGTGGACAATGAGATATGGACCGGAAGACGCTTCTATTAAGAGTGCACTGTAAAGACACCAAACAGAAGATGTTGAAAATTTTAACAGTTGACCATCAATGTGGAGATGGCACTTGATGGTTATACTCTGTTGGGAAAACTAGCAGACTAAACATACACAAGAAACAAGTGCTGTAGCAGAAAGCTGCTGTGGGTATATGATGTGCTCATCACAATTGTGTAGGCCTGAGTGCAGGCAGGGATGTCTTTCCCTCCCTTGGTAAACATGAGTGAGGCATAGAACTCCCATCCACATCCATGCCATTGTCAGTGTACTGTTACAAGCAGACTAACCACTACAGTCATAACCAAACAATTGACACGTGCATATGTGTATGTAACATATGCCAAGATTATCCACTAGTTTTGATCTCACGCAAGCTGCAATGTTATGCTATCTTACTAACTGAAATGTTTAGCAAAGCTATGAGATTCTTGCACATATACAAATCCTCAATGTTATTTTATGTGAATGTTAGTTATAATTGCATCAACCAACTAATTCTGGTTAAAGTGTTTTCAAAGTAATTTGTCTCTCATTTAAAATGAAATAATAAGCTGTGAGTGAGGCAGTGGAATAAACAATTTTTTCATATTGTATACCAGAAGGGTAAACTCATTAGTCTTCCACACATGTACTATAATAGATACTTAATTTATATTGCTCTTACAGTTGTTACAGTAGCATATCTGATTGTATAGAGTGGTATATTGTCAGCTGAAATGTTCACATAGCTTAATATCTGTTTATTTATACAGATTATGACTATATAAAGATTGTTTCCTTTAGCTTGCTTTAATAACTATATATAAACATCTTTAGCTTGCTTTAATGGCTATATAGAAACATATCTTTTAGCTTGCTTTAACTATATATAAATATTATCTATCTTTTAGCTTGCTTTCAAGACTATTTATAAACATTATTTATCCTTTAGCTTGCACTAATGACTATATATAAACATTATCTATCCATTAGCTTGCTTTAAAGATTATATATATATAAAGACTGCTATAATTTAGCTTGCCTTAATAACTATACATAAAGAGAATATATTCACATTGTGATGTCCATAATACATTTAGACCTGTACATAGTTGGTTGGAATTTTGCAGCTAAAGTTTTTCTATGAGAGTTTGTAGGCAACCCCAACCCAACCCTTAAGTCTTTTCTTACAACATGCTTGATAGGCTACAGTGTTACTATTCTTTGTTTTCCTTAAAAACCCAAGAAACACACAGCCTCTGTTGTACACTGCAATAATTCATGCCTTTTTTAGTACATTGTTAGGACTTGTACATAATCTGCAGATTGCTACCTTTTCTCTCTACTTTAGGCAGAACTTGTACAGAATCTGCAGATTGCCACCCCGTGCTCTCTGCTTTAGATTAGTATGTGACTTGTACAGAATCTGCAGATTGCTACCTTCTGCTCTCTACTTTATATTGGTATGAGACTTGTACAGAATCTGCAGATTGCTACCTTCTGCTCTCTGCTTCAGACAGAATGTGTTTAAAACTGCATATTGCTACCTTCTGCTCTAGATTAAACTTGTGCAGAATCTGCAGATTGCTACCTTCTGCTCTCTACTTATATTAGTGTGTGACTTGTACAGAATCTGCAGATTGCTACCTTCTGCTCTCTTAGATTAGTATGTGACTTGTACAGAATCTGCAGATTGCTACCTTCTGCTCTCTTAGATTAGTATGTAACTTGTACAGAATCTGCAGATTGCTACCTTCTGCTCTCTACTTAGATTAGTATGTGATTTGTACAGAATCTGCAGATTGCTACCTTCTGCTCTCTACTTAGATTAGTATGTGATTTGTACAGAATCTGCAGATTGCTACCTTCTACTCTCTACTTAGAGTAGTATGTGATTTGTACAGAATCTGCAGATTGCTACCTTCTGCTCTCTACTTAGATTAGTATGTGATTTGTACAGAATCTGCAGATTGCTACCTTCTACTCTCTACTTAGATTAGTATGTGATTTGTACAGAATCTGCAGATTGCTACCTTCTGCTCTCTACTTAGATTAGTATGTGATTTGTACAGAATCTGCAGAGTGCTACCTTCTACTCTCTACTTAGATTAGTGATTTGTACAGAATCTGCAGATTGCTACCTTCTACTCTCTACTTAGAGTAGTATGTGTCTTGTACAGAATCTGCAGATTGCTATCTTCTGCTCTCTACTTAGATTAGTATGTGACTTGTACAGAATCTGCAGATTGCTACCTTCTGCTCTCTACTTAGATTAGTGTGTGACTTGTACAGAATCTGCAGATTGCTACCTTCTGCTCTCTACTTAGATTAGTGTGTGACTTGTACAGAATCTGCAGATTGCTATCTTCTGCTCTCAACATTAGATTAGAACTTGTACAGATTGAAGCAATTACCATGTACTGTTTGCTACATCAGATCCTTAAGTGATGTGTACAAATTGTTCTTGCTACAACTACCTTGTATATTACATTATTGTTTGTCTTGTGCAAAATCTCTAGATTGCCACTTGCTACTCTCTATTTTAGATCCGCATACCACTTTTTGTGAAATTATTATTTATTGTCCTTATTTTAAATTACAGTATGATGTGTTCATACTTGCTACTCTGCATTCAGTAGAAGTTGAATAATTCTTCAGTTTTCATAGAAGCTTTGATCTGAACTTTGTAGTTAATTTATGTGGCGTAATTGTACAATTATCACAAAAGGTTTGATCTAGTATTTACTTCATAATTCATTTACCCACTATATTTATGCAGTGACATAGTTACACCTAACAAACTAACATAAACATGTTTTCATGTAACACATACACAGTTATATCAGTCACCAGTGCCACAAGAACATAACCATACAGATGTCAGCCATACTACTCATTTGTTGAATATTCACATAAAACGCCACAGCTATTTTTTGAAGCATTTATCCAAGTTACAATTTTCAGTTTTCTTTATGAAAGTTATTATTCAGAAATGTTAAATGTAAGTAGGCGGACATTGCTGAAGTATTGTCAGATAAGCAGATTCTGAATTGAAGTGTTTGAAATGTGGTACTGTTTTTTTTAATGTTCATATATGGCAAGTCTTCCATCTCAACACCTGTGTACTGTCTGTACAGACATGTTTCAGATGTTCAAAGTGATGTATTCCCGTTGTGAATTTAATCAAAGAAGCCATAAACAAAAGGTTGCAGCATGTGTTGCCTGGCATGTTTCGCTGCAGGTGCATATTTCATGTGAAGATATCAGGTAAAGTGAATAGGTGTCATTTTCTGACTGAAATATGTAACACCAGAATACATCCACCTGACAGGGAGTCGTCTATCCCATCATTTATCTAACTCTGCAGTATGTACCTGACAGGGAGTCAAATATTCCCATCTTATATCTGTGGTATGTACCTGACAGGGAGTCAAATATTCCCATCTTATGATATCTGCGGTATGTACCTGACAGGGAGTCATCTATTCCCATCATATATCTAACTCTGCAGTATGTACCTGACAGGGAGTCAAATATTCCCATCTTATGATATCTGCAGTATGTACCTGACAGGGAGTCAAATATTCCCATCTTATGATATCTGCGGTATGTACCTGACAGGGAGTCATATATTCCCATCTTATGATATCTGTGGTATGTACCTGACAGGGAGTCATATATTCCCATCTTATGATATCTGCAGTATGTACCTGACAGGGAGTCAAATATTCCATCTTATGATATCTGCAGTATGTACCTGACAGGGAGTCAAATATTCCCATCTTATGATATCTGCAGTATGTACCTGACAGGGAGTCAAATATTCCCATCTTATGATATCTGCAGTATGTACCTGACAGGGAGTCATATATTCTCATTTCTGCAGTATGTGCCTGACGGAGTCGTACATTCCCATCATATATCTTATGTACCTTCTCTATTCATGGACAGAATTGACCTCTTCACCTCTAGTACCGTGGAAGACTCGGCGGATGTTGTTAAATATACGGTTTAATTTATTTACAATATTTAAGTAAACAGAAGTAACAAATACCTTATCCATCGATTGCAACACTGTGGTCCCTTGAAACTTTACTCTGTAAGTAGTCTTTGAAGCACATATAATACAGGCAGCAAGGGAGATGTTAACACCCTGTCTAGACGTGAACTAATGCACAGATCATCTTTACCTAATTATCATTTACGATCTCGGACCAGAGATTGTTCGTGATCCACATTTTATTTTGCTGACTTTCTAAATAGTTATTATACCAATGAAGAATGTAGTCGCTGTGTTAGTGTGTGAAGAAAGTCCAGATTGCAATGTCGTGTCACTTTTCTCTTCCAGTTATCGTGACAAACTTTTCCCAAACACATTTCAACATGTTGAGCAACTGTCTGTTGTTTCGCCTGTTGGTAAAAACCCATCTCCATAAATGCTGCCGTCCCTTCAATTTTCACCACCATGCAGTGTCGGTGTCGGCAATCTCCTGAGCAGCCGAAGTTAGTCTTCTGAGACGAGGTCAGAGAGTCGCCTGAAAGTTCCATGTGACTGAGTCACCACTGGATGAGAACCACTGATCTAAATAGTATTCAGAAGCACATTTTATAACCTATACATTATACCAAACAAAAAGCTTTTATGATTTCAAATAAGTAGGGTGAGGACTGGCAAGCTTCGTGCCGAGTGGCTTGCTTCGCTTCGGAAGTCACGGGTGGCAAGCATCATCTGGATAGTTTCTCCAGGGCATGCTGGTGTGTTGGGGAATGAACAGGCAGACAGATTGGCTTGCTTCGCTTCGGAAGTCACGGGTGGCAAGCATCGTCTGGATAGTTTCTCCAGGGCATGCTGGTGTGTTGGGGAATGAACAGGCAGACAGATTGGCTTGCTTCGCTTTGGAAGTCACGGGTGGCAAGCATCCTCTGGATAGTTTCTCCAGGGCATGCTGGTGTCTTGGGGAATGAACAGGCAGACAGATTGGCTTGCTTCGCTTTGGAAGTCACGGGTGGCAAGCATCATCTGGATAGTTTCTCCAGGGCATGCTGGTGTGTTGGGGAAAGAACAGGCAGACAGATTGGCTTGCTTCGCTTCGGAAGTCACGGGTGGCAAGCATCGTCTGGATAGTTTCTCCAGGGCATGCTGGTGTGTTGGGGAATGAACAGGCAGACAGATTGGCTTGCTTCGCTTCGGAAGTCACGGGTGGCAAGCATCATTTGGATAGTTTCTCCAGGGCATGCTGGTGTGTTGGGGAATGAACAGGCAGACAGATTGGCTTGCTTCGCTTCGGAAGTTACGGGTGGCAAGCATCGTCTGGATAGTTTCTCCAGGGCATGCTGGTGTGTTGGGGAATGAACAGGCAGACAGATTGGCTTGCTTCGCTTCGGAAGTCACGGGTGGCAAGCATCGTCTGGATAGTTTCTCCAGGGCATGCTGGTGTGTTGGGGAATGAACAGGCAGACAGATTGGCTTGCTTCGCTTCGGAAGTCACGGGTGGCAAGCTTCGTCTGGATAGATTCTCCAGGGCATGCTGGTGTGTTGGGGAATGAACAGGCAGACAGATTGGCTTGCTTCACTTCGGAAGTCACGGGTGGCAAGCTTCGTCTGGATAGTTTCTCCAGGGCATGCTGGTGTGTTGGGGAGTGAACAGGCAGACAGATTGGCTTGCTTCGCTTCGGAAGTCACGGGTGGCAAGCATCGTCTGGATAGTTTCTCCAGGGCATGCTGGTGTGTTGGGGAATGAACAGGCAGACAGATTGGCTTGCTTCGCTTCGGAAGTCACGGGTGGCAAGCATCGTCTGGATAGTTTCTCCAGGGCATGCTGGTGTGTTGGGGAATGAACAGGCAGACAGATTGGCTTGCTTCGCTTCGGAAGTCACGGGTGGCAAGCTTCGTCTGGATAGATTCTCCAGGTCATGCTGGTGTGTTGGGGAATGAACAGGCAGACAGATTGGCTTGCTTCACTTCGGAAGTCACGGGTGGCAAGCTTCGTCTGGATAGTTTCTCCGGGGCATGCTGGTGTGCTGGGGAATGAACAGGCGGACAGATTCGCTGGCTCTGCAAATTTTGGTGGAGTATTGATAAGGCAGACGTGGTTGCGGCCTTGTAGGAGCACGTGTACACCTCGGAGGAGCAAATGGATCACTATGGTCTGGCAAGAATGCGACAGTGTGGAGTGATGAGGGGATCTGGCCGATGCTCAACGCTTAGAGGAAAGGCGAGACGCACATATAATCAGATTGCTACTGGTACTATTGGGGTTGGAACTCTTCGCTGGCTTCTGAGGATGGGGATGGAGCGCTTATGGGAATGCCCCGAATGCTGTGATGTCGGTTCCTAAATCAGTCAATAAGTCTTACTTCTATTTAACATTTCTATGAACTGTGAACATAAAATACGATTTAAATAAAAATATATTTAAACATAAAGTTAATATCTTAAAATATACATTCGTTCTGATTAGATTCTTACTGACGCGTTGACAGAGCAAACCAACAGGAACAGTTATTGCCCCCTCAGAAATCTAATTATTGCAGTAGTTGGTCAGATCATATAGTTTAACCATGTCATTTTAACTTTTATACAACCAATAGGTTTGACCTTCAACAGCTACTTGTCTTTTGATAAAAGACATGAGATTCTGTGCCATATCAAGCACTTTATTTGGATTAAAACTGGAATTTTCTAGATATGGGATGTTGTCCATTCTTATGACTTCATATTTCTGTACAAATCCATTGACGTGACAACACCTGGCCACTTCTGGAACATTGCTCATTAAATGTCTAACCAATGGTCTAGCCCTGTGAGAACATTTATAGGTGGGGAATGAGCATCTCGAAGTCTCAGACTAATGCAAGGTTGATGGGTTTCACCACTGCCAAAAATGGCTATCAGCATGCCAGTGTCCTAAAAATTCCATAATGTCTCATGGTGAAATTGTTTCAAATCCTCAGGTACTTCTAACACAAACTCAATGTCTTTTAATCTATTTTTTTTTAGTTTCCAGAGCTGTGCACTGGCTGACTTCAAACACTTGCCGTAAAACTATGACAAATGAGATTCATATAAATTATTTCTGTGAATTACTCTCTTTGTGTTGGCACTGATTTTGTCTTCTTGTCCTTTAGCAATCACATTATTGTAATAAGACTTCAGCCAGTTCCATTCTGCTGCCTCTTTTTTTAAACAAAAGCTTGTGAGCATCAAAGATTCCGATTTGAAGAAAAAAAAAAACTTTCCACCAACGTTCAACCAACCTTAGTGGCGTTGGTTATAGTTGTGGTGTTTCATAGTGCGGGATAAGTTTGTCTCGTTTTCTGCGACAGTGTTAGCTGGCTTTTCGATTTTGCTGCATTTGTACCTGTGACGTCAGCTGGGGGATTGGCCCGCGGGTTCTCATTTATGTTCGTCTCCTCTGGTGGTTTCTTTGGTCAGTGTTGGCTTCTGGCTTGTCTGTTTTGATTTTGTTGCAGTCCTTATAAGGACTTTTTCATTGATTTTTGTTGTTGTTGGCCAGTTCCCTACTTTTACCTTCTTTCATTGCGAAGGCCCACTCGTCTTTGCTTATTTAATGTATTCGTGTGGTGAGTAATTCCTCTTAGCCTTCTCTTAGGTGTCTGGGATGGTCCTGGTGCATCCTCGAGTTCCTTGGACATCTTGGGTGGATCGCTGGCCTTGGCTTGCGGTTTCTGGTCGTCCTTTGGTTTGGCTTCAGCTTGCGGCTTCTCTGTGGTCTTTTGCGTGGCTTCTGCTGGCTTGTTTTGAGATAGTTCCCTTTTGGTTTTCAGTAATTCTCTTTCTGTCTTGATTGCTTGAAGGATTATCTCATTGTCCTTTTTCATTTGTGCCATGTGGTCCATCTCTTGTTGGATGCTGTGCTGGATTTATTTCATGTCTGCCAGCAGTTGTTCGTTGTCACTGGTCGGAGTCAGCGTCAGCAGTGCCTTGACTAGCTTCTTCAGCTCGTCAATCTGGTTCTGTAGTTGGGATTTTTCAGTTTGTGAGATGCCTGTTGCTGTTTCGCACCTCTGCAGTACTTCCTTCTATGGTGTCTTTGTAGTTATGGCGGTCTTTAAGACATCTCTATGTTTTTGGAGGTACGGACAGCCCAGGTATCTTGCTCCATGCTTGCCAAGCACACTTTCTATTGTCATTGGGCTTTCGGAAGTCCTTATCCTGTTTGGCCAACGGATATTCCTTGAATGCATGTTGTTCAGTGCAATATTGGCAGATCTCTGCTTCGGCATGTTCTGCTGGGGCTGGCCTGCTGGCACCTTGAGCATTGAGTGATTCTCGGGATGAATCTTTCGGGTTGTTGAACTTCTTTGTTCATAGATACTGTGATCAGCATCTCGCTCCCCTCTGTTCTTACTACCGCTAGAGTAGTAGGGATACTGTAGTACGTTAGCATCCGCTCCGCCTTCAAGATTCGCATATGAAGATGTTCCTGTTGTAGCTGCTTCAGTATCTGATTATCTGTCAGCTCCACTTTGATGCACTTGATAATCCTGATTGTCTGTGAGTCAATGTTTCCGACTCTGGTGTCTTTCGCCTCCTTCTTTTTCTCAGTAGTCTTGGCTCTTGTCTGTGGTGGGTTGTCGTCAGTCTTCCTCATGGTAGCTTCATTTGAGGTTGCTGTAGGTTCTGGTTCTTTGCTGCAGCTCGCAGGCAGGTTCTCTCCTCTCGTCATCTTTAAGATCTTCCATGCTGCTCATCTTGTAAGTCGGGTGTCTTTTGGTATTGGTCTTGCCAACCAAGACTTGCCTTATACCTGTGAAGGATCTAGTCACTGTGTTAGTGTATGAAGAAGTCCAGATGGCAACATCGTGTTGCTTTTCTCTCCCAATGACTGCCACAAACTTTTCCCAATCATATTTGAACATGTTGAGCAACTGTCTGGTCTTTCGCCTGTTGGTAAAAACCCATCTCCACAAATGCTGCCGTCCCTTCAATTTTCACCACCATGCAGTGTCGGTGTCGGCAATCTCCTGAGCAGCCGAAGTTAGTCTTCTGAGACGAGGTCAGAGAAAGTCACCTGCAAGTTCCATGTGACTGAGTCACCAGCTGACGCATCACCTTCTGCACTTTCGTTGTCTTCAGTTCTATTAACAACTGCATGAACTCTTCCGTGTTAGAAACAATATCTACAAAATACCCAAGAACAATGTATGTAGAAAGTGTTGAGAACAATCTAAATAGTACTCAAAAACACATTTTACAACCTATACATTATATGAAAAAACAAAACTTTTATGATTTCAATTTACTTCCATTAAACATTTCTATGAACTGTGAACAAAATACGATTTAAATAAAAATATGTTTAAACAGATTAAGTTAACATCTTAAGATATACAAAGATTCATAATCTGGCTGATCCCCATGTAGGCTTGTTCAACCATCTGTAGGAAGTTCTGTGCTATCTTAGAGCAGTAGCTGTCGTCTCCAGGCAACTCTTCTGTTCACACATCACATCTGGGTCGAACTGCTTTGTAGTCTTCATTTCGTGTCTCGTCGTTATTCTGGACATCTTTTGGTCCGCACAAAAGTTTTCTAAACTGGCATCTCTGCTGGCATTCTCCTCCAGACACTGGGTCAGCCTGTTGAACATCTCAGCCTCCTTGTGTCACCGACCGTTGGGGTATTTCAACCAAAATAGGCAGAAATCTCTACCCAAAAGTTCACCGACAGTCTCTAGAAATTATGGCTGGTTATAAGAATGTCTAAAGGGATGATTCTGATAGAAGAGACTGGGATTCACTTGGGAGACAAAGGGCAGAAGGTGAAGAACACTTGTATGTAGGAAGACCTAACACGAGTGTCTACATTATCTGTCGGTTCCCCTTGTGTTAGTGGTAAGCCCCCTGTTAAATACTACACTTTCACGCACTCACTCATACACCTTGCGTTCCAAGAATCAAGAGTGGAGTACTTGGGTACAAGTATAAAACAACTTGGGTACAAGTATAAAACAATGTTTGGAGTACTTGGGTATAAGTATAAAACAATAATGTTCTTTTAATTAAGACAATAAAAAAAGTTCTGAGTTCAGCCAATGAACTAGATTTATAAATGATACAAAATTGTGATGGTACAAAAGAAAATTGTGGTTCCTGTCTGGTTACGCAGGCATCACGCACACATTTACAGACACATATGCTCGCAGAGCTATGGGACAAATTCAAATGATACGTCTAGATTAGGTTTAGTGCTAGGTAAGGACTCGATTCTACAGTTGTAGTGTGGGGGTCAAGGTCCACCCAGGTACTTGATGCTCCACTGGATTCTATGCTCCGTTTCCACTCAAGGTGAATCAGCTTTAGATAACCGTCTTCCAAGTTTCAGCAATAGCTGCAACGGCGAGGCTCCCCCAGTCTTGCGTAGAAATGTAGGTTTCTTGTAAGCTCTTATAGCAAGGATGGGATGTGATTGTCAAACCGCAGATCATTACCACATCTTTGTTCTAGCCTCCAGTCTGTGTGTGCACGCGGAAGTGAATAAGGTTTCCTTTCCCGTATTATCATACTCCGTGGGTATCGCATTTTTCAATGCGTTGGGAAGTGAATGTTAAAATAATATCCAAAGACAAATGCACTAGTAGTGGGAATAAGTAATCAAGACAAAGAAAGCAAATTACGTCATTTACATTGATGATGTGGAATTCCCAAATATTGCTAGCACAGAAAATGTCTGCATCTAATAATGACGTCATTAATGGTCATATTGACGCCATACAAGATTTAGAATGTAAATTATAAATCAGCTAAGGTAATATTAGTGATGGTCACATAGTGATCTAAACTCATCCCGTCACACCTTGCCTATCTTGGACATCTTAAGTTTCCATGTGATATATGCCAGCTAGGTCTCCACATGGGCCAGTTCTTCTTCCTTGGTGCCCAAAAACTGTTTTATACAGATCCAGCTTCTCCCTGACAACCAGAAGCTCTCCCATCTGATTGCCATATTGTTATTTGGCTTGTTCTATTGTAAATAACACTATTATTATGACACAGCTGAGACAAAATGGCTTGACAACACTTGCGTCCCAGTCCACTTCAAAGATTTAATAATGATCAACGATGATACAAATGCCATGCACCACTAATGTCACACCTCGCTGACTGTGTGGCCCCACATTGTATCGTGTTTACATGCATGGCCATCTGACCCGAAGTCAATAATCAATAGAATGTGACCCTGTCGTCAAGAGCATGAACGCCATCCTCTCACTGTCAAACTCAAAAGACTAAGGGGCAAATATTAAGCACTACTTACTCATTGTCCGCAAGAATATGAGCACACTAGCTACACATGTACATAGCTGACGTCCCTTTTGTCAAGCTGGTGGTGTTTACACATCGTTTCTAATGCTGTCTAGTTTAATGGGATTTTCAGTCATACTGTTGCTGGTTTTAAAGTGTTCTTTGCTGACTTAGTTGTTGTAGCTCCTTCTTTTCAATGTTGGTCAGAAATATATAAAGTCAGTTTCTGTAGTGACGATCTTACCGCTGAGAAATATCCCGGCTGAATAATCTTAAAGCTGCATTGGCTGTTTGAATTCTCATGTGGGCTGATTACTATTCATATTCATGATTCAGTCTCTACTAAACTGTTTCTCAGTCACTATTCTTGTTTACTCTGGTTTTGTAAATTTGTCTTATCACCGTCGTTTCTTCTGTTAACTCTTTACAGAGCTATTTTCGGATCATGGCAACAAACCTGCTGCGTTCTTCCTCCACATACTGGGCCATCCAGTTGAATGTCTCATCTTTGCCTATCTTGGTCATCTCTAGTTCCAGTGTGGTGTATGCCAGCTGGGTCTCCACATGGGCCAGTTCTTCTTCCTTGGTTCCAAAAACTTGTTTTATACAGATCCAGCTTCTTCCTGACAACCAGAAGCTCTCCCATCATATGGTAACTGCAGTATTTACTTGACAGGGAGTCATACATTCCCATCATATGATACCTGCAGTATGTACCTGACAGGGAGTCGTACATTCCCATCATATGATATTTGCAGTATGTACCTGACAGGGAGTCATATATTCCCATCATGTGATATCTGCAGTATTTACCTTCACTATTCATGGAAGGAATTGACCTCTTCACCTCTAGTCCCGTGGACGACTTGGCAGCATTTGTTAAATATACGGCTTAACTTATTTACAATGTTTAAGCAAACAGAAATAACAACTACCTTATCTATCGAATTCAGCGCCCTTTCCTGTTGAAACTTTACTCTGTAGGTTGCCTTTGAAGCGCACATAATACAGGCAGCAAGGGAGATGTCCACACCCCGTCTAGACATGGAGTAACACGCGGTTCGTTTTTACCTAATTATTATTTACGATCTCAGACCTGAGATTGTTTATGATCCACGATTTATATCACTGATTTCCTAAATAGAGTTATTATACCCATGAAGTATCTAGTTCTACTAAGTACTATTAACTAGTCTTCCCCTCGTCAATATAAACATGGAGGTGTTTATTTTATAGAAATGTGCCCAACGAGAATTCCCCAAAGGGTTTCCCATTCTAAAATTAGCAATGTGTTCCCCGGTAACTGAATCAAGAGGAGAGAAATGCTGGAGTTTTGTGATATAGACCCCCTCTTAAGAAAGTGCATACCCTATTAGCTTTCTCCCACCAGCAGTTCTATCCGAATTGTCTCATCCTCCTATTTAGAGATTGTGCTTCTAGCTGAACCACATTTCAGACTATAATATATTTTAAATAGTGAGGTCACAGGAGACCAACTCTCTTTGTGTAGATCTCTCTGAAAGGCATCTACTAGTGCCATTGCTGTAGCACCGGTCACTTGATAGACTATTTGGCGTACAGGTTTTATCATTCATCAAGTTGTATCAGACTCGATAAACCCATCATGACCTAATTTGTCACCACCTATCTGACCAGGGGATTTTAACATTGAGGGAATTCTCTCTCGCTCAATAGTAGGCAGAGTAGAATAATGTGGACATCCTGATGTTTCCCTTCGGAATAAAGGATACTCCACCTCTGTGTTTTGACCCCCTTGCATTTCAGAGACCATCACTATTAAGTGGAGGGCACTTCTCCAGATCTCTCCTCATATTCCTTAAGAAGATTGATATATAAAAGGTTTGATTTTCCCCATACCCGGATTAGATAATTGATGCGGGATACTGTTTTCTCTACTAGAAAAGGCCCCTGCCAACCAATCTCTAACTTGTTGTTATCCATAGGCAGCAACAACAAGACTCTATGCCCCACTTAAGAAATAATTTGGAATTATTCCAATGCTTTGGTGCCACTCTGTAGCGCACAGAGCAGGATCTCACGTGGCTACGCATGTCTTCAGTCATTCCTGGCCAGAAATTGTGGCAGGTGATTCACTGGAGGGTTGTCCCGACACTCATATGTCTACTCTCGGAGATAGAGTGGCCCATATGAAGAAGCTGTGGCCTGTAGTCCTTTGGAATGACCAGCTGACCATGCTGAATTTCCTATGTCCTGGCTCAGTGGTACAGCAAATTATTCTTCATATAATACTTCCCCCACTTAGGAGGATCAGTACTTTTTGGCAACTTGGCAAAGCATGGTTGCAGAGTGGGTCATTGCTTTGAGCAGTTCTTAATTGCCCTGGTAGAGGATTAGATATGACGGTAGGCTCTTGATCTTCCCCCTGCTGGGATCATGTTAGCATAGCCCCTACCATTATGGGCTTGCTAGGTTCCCCAGGAACACGTAACGACATCTCAAGATCATGGGGAAAATAGGACCGAATAAGACTGCAGCCTTCATGGTGTTGGTAACACACTTTGATTTAATTTCCACCTAGGCAGTAGACATGGCTTCCGCACTCTTCATGGCTATTTGAATCTCATTCGTCCCTCCAGTGAGCTGCTCAGGGCTCACCAAGTGGGATACAATGACTGCATCGAATTGCAGTTCATTATCATACAGGCACTCCACTTCATGGCCATTCACATCTATTATGCAATCTAGTGTCATACAGGCACTCCACTTCATGGCCATTCACATCTATTATTTCAACGACAGGTGGCTTATCAGAATCAAGGTTCTTGTTACCCGAACTTACCTCCTCGTTAGGACACTCTCCCTGTTTCTACAAGACAGGCAGCAAAGTGAGAGTCAAAAGGTTTGGTTTTTGCAGTCACAAGTGTAATGTGTATTTGTTTTACAAAATTTACACCGTTTAGCCTTCATCTATAGAGGGATTTTGACAGGAGACACGTAACTTTAGACGTGAACTAATGGGCAAATCGTTTTTGCCGAATTATCATTTACGGTCTTGGACCCGAGATCGTTCGTGACATTATTATACATGTGAAGCCTGGGAAGGTTAACCCGGTCAACAAATGCCTCCAGAAGTCAGATGTCTGTCTAACAGCATAAGAACGCAGCTCTGGTGTAAACAGGCACAGCACAATCACATTTAAAAAAAAAATCAGAATGAACTCTGAAGAAGAATACCCATGAAGGTTCTAGTTCTACTGAGTACTATTAACTAGTCTTCCCCTCGTCTATAAAAAAAACGGAGATGTTTATTTTATAGAAACTTGCCCAACAAGAATTCAACAAAGGGTTTCCCATTCTAAAATTAGCAACGTGTTTCCTGTTAGCCGACTCAAGAGGAGAGAAATGCTGGTGTTTTGCGACAATATCTACCTTTGCAGTATGTACCTGACAAGGATTCATCTATGTCCATCATATATCTAACTCTGCAGTATGTACCTGATGCGATGCAGCAAAACATGCCAGGCAACACATTGTGCAGCTTATTGTTTGTGGCTTCTGTGTTTAAGTTAAGAATGTCTAAATACTAGGACAAATGTGCTGTTTTATGTACGTTTATGAAACCAGAGACTGTCTGTCACTGAGTAAGTTATACAAAATATGCATGCTTGTACATTTGTACAGGAATAAATGTGACAAGTTTACTTATATCTCAGCACTTGTTAACAAGTCACACGCATAACTATATATAAAGCCCATCTACTTACAAATGTATACTGTGATGTTGTAACGAAGATTAGGTTGTGTATAGTTGTATCATTCAGAACTATCCACCCACAAAACTAACATTTAATTAGTTTCATTATAATATCATTGAGTCTCAGTGTGGATATTATGAAAGTGAACATTCATTCTGTCCCATCGTGAAGATGTCCCTGGCTGCATTCTTCTTTCACCGAAGGCTGAAGCTGGGAACATTGAGTTCATATACTACTGCAAGATCAAGATCAGCTTCTGTCTTATACTATAGGTGGTGATAGATGGTTATTGTTGACATGTGAAGCATTTTTCGAAGACAGTCACATTAAAAACAAGAAAGAAATTTCGAAGTATCAAACGGAAGCTGGTCACATCACTTGTAGATAGACGTATTTCAATTGTTCTGTATAATTACTCAGTGCTGTATTTGTTTACTTATGTACAGGAAATATAGTTTACTTTCCTCTGGAATTAACTAGGTAGTCTGAGAGAGGGATCATGCTGCATGGGCAACTCATGGTCTCTACAATTCAGCCCAGGCTTTGCGCTATGGAGAGATTATTATGCCCTTTTTTTGGGGAAGGGGGGGGGAGTATTTGCAGCACAATAACTATCGTTTATGAAGACAACAAGGTGCCAGTACATAGCTTATGAGCAGGTGTTTGCATACTGAGCCACAGTTTATAGGCAAGTGGCCGGACCAGATATTGATCACATCACCCCTCGAGTGCCAGTTTGTCTGTACAAATATGGGACTGGCACTATTTGCCTAATATGTCTCAAAATATTAAAAAACGGTCCTTTACTTTTTTTAAAGACACGTATGGCAATCCTCTAAACTCTACCTTTTACCTGATTACCTTCACAAATACATTCCGGAAACGTTTGGCAAAAGTCAGTGCTGTCAGCATATGGCCTCAGTGCAGTGGTCATTTGTGTTGAAAACGTGTGTACAGGATTATCAGTGAAATACCAGCATGTTGTAATCTTTCAACTAAGAAAAAAATTAAAAAGCTACATATATTTCCTCATGGTTGTATATGACATGTTACATAAAATATGCTAATGTTATTGATGTTGAAAACATGTTGTTGCATATACAATGTTATAGTGCATTGATTTTTTGCTTTTTGTGTCAACTTGTATATGCTGATTTTAGAATGAAAAGCATAAATACCTATTCAGGTATCATTCAACTAATTACTTTAACAATTATCCATTTCTAAGATAAAAATACTGCTTATGTGATGGAGTAAAGAATCATGTTATATAATATTTGGAAAAAAATGTAGGCCACAGAATGGTAAAAAACCTGCCTAGTGAAATGTTGTATTTGTAAAGTTCTAGACTTTATAGTTTGAGGGGAGGGAGAAAATTAGTGTATTGTGGAAGTTCTTATTACTTCATGGAAAGCGGACAGAATTGAATGTATAGAGATGTTGCAAAAACTTCACAGAAAGAGAAACATACAGGAACTGGCCAGATTTTAGCAGTTGTAAAGGTTAGAACATGTTATAGTGGCATAAAGCAGAAATGTAGGTACTTGCTTATTATTTCATGTGCATGTGAGTGGAATCTTACTAGATATCAAACAGTATCCAACCAAAACCATTCAATTAACTAAAATATTGAAGCTAGTTCATAGGACATGGTTGGGGGGGGGGGATATTAACATTTGATCTGTGGTTTTACATTTGGAGGCTAAGTCCATTTTGGTAAAATAATTAAATAATTATGTCATTAATGTTTTAAACAAGCATAAGTGAATCTCTCTAATTCATACCAACCTGTGTTTAGAATTGGAAACAAAATATGATTAGAAGAATATAAATGTTTGATGTAATAGGTGTTTTGGTGAATTAGCTCAGAGGTAAGGCTTTTCACTTCTAACTAATGCAGACCTGGTTCGATTCACATTGTGGACTGGATTTGTACAAAATAAGAAAAGAGTGGTGTATTCATCTCTGATCCTGGGGTAGCGGATCAAACATCTAGCCTTCTCAGACAAAGGTGAAAACCTTGAAGGACCAGCATATGTTAACAATCTCTTGGCAGTTGGAAATTAAAAGCCAAATAGACCGCATCCCAGGTCAAATGTCACAATTACGAAGCGTGCCCTTAAACAATTTAAAAGCATTTTTTTCTCATGTGTGTTTGGCATACACACGTTTAGATCATCACTGATGCTCCGGAGTTTGTGCACTGTTCTGAGCTTCCCCTTGTGTGATCCATGAGAGTAAACTATAGCACTTTTGGAGATATCCTTGTCTGCGGTCAAAGTGATCCTTAACCAAACTTTTTGCCACAGTAGATTAGCTCCTGCTTGTTTAGCTGTTCATTGTTTAGCTGTACATTGTTTAGCTGTTGATTGACGATAGTTTTCAACCCCTTCAATTTGATATTCTTGAAAGAAAGCAGAATGATTAAAAGCCAGTAGACTGAACATACCAGAATAAAATGCTTCTGATTAACAAGTTCTCTCTAAGCTGCACTGGTATTTTTAGGCTTGTGTGCACATATTTTTGGCTCGGCACACAAGCAGATGACCACATGTATGCAATAGTCACATGGAGACTTGCTCACAACTTCATTGCTAATAGCACATATAATAGTGTTATTCATAATGCTGAATTTTGTAGAGAAAACATCTTATTTCATACTATCGAGGAGCCACAGTACAGTCAGAATAGCTGGCAAGGGGTGTACTTTGCTGGCAAGGGGTGTGTTATGGGTTTCGTTTTTCTGACTTCTTCGTTCCTCTTTTGTGGCAAATACATCATCACACCTCTGCACCTGAGAGGTCAGAGTGTCTGGTCCCAGCATGCATTTGTGTGTCAAGTTTAATAGATAGACTCTATACAAGGTAACAGATTGTGTGTACCCGTGGGAGGTTCTCCCCCCCCTCCCCCCGCCCCCTCCCCCCGCCCAACAATTTTGACAGGGCAGTGGGCTTATGGCCTATTCTTTGTGATTTCCAACGGCTGTGACATTTATATTGTGCACAACTTACACACAGGCTCCAGTTGTTTGCCCTCTCTGAGCAGGCCAGGTATCCCCATCTCTCCCTACTCAAGCAATCATGGGGATGTGGGATATCATTCCACAGCAGTAGTTTTCAGCCCCATACTGGGATTTGAAACCCTGTACTTTCTGACTGTTAACTGGTTACATTTAGTGTTAGAATGCAAGTTGGTTGAGTGACCATTGATCCATTCTTGTGTTACAATGCAAGTTGGTTGAATGCTCATTGATCCATTTTCGTATTACAATGCTAGTTGGTTGTGTGACCATTGATCCATTCTTGTATTATAATGCAAGCTGCTCGAGTGACCATTTATCTATTATTGTGTTTACATGTGGTAATAGCCTGTTGATGTTAGAATCTATGATTTGTTTGTATATTTCCATGTGTATTTTAAATTGTATAAAATGTACATAATGAAACTATCATGCCTGCGATGGTGAAAAATATAATTTCACTTTTCTCTGGTTTAATGTTAAGTCTTTTAAATGCGTTGTTTCTTTGCATTAGCATTACTGCATGGAGTGTTGTATTATTTGGTTATGGTGAGTACAGAATATGGTTAGGTCAAAGGATATGTACCGGCGTTATGTCCTTACTACCACAGTCAGACTGGCAGTCATGGCGTGCACAGAGGCAGTGTGACAGAACAGAATTTATCAGCAGTTTGCACGTTTGTTGCCAGGTTGTTAAAGGAACTGAAACACAACAGAGGGATGTGTGGGTGTGCTGGTAGGACATGTTGGCAATGGCAAGACCTTGGTCGGACCAGGGAGTGAGAGTATGTTGGTGAGAGGATGTATTTGAGAGAGAGAGAGAGTTTGTGAGAGAGGATGTATGCGAGAGAGAGGATGTATGTGTGAGAAAGAGAGAGAGAGTATGTTTGTGAGAGAGAATTATGTGTGAGAGAGAAGTTTGTGAGAATGTATGTGAGAGAGAGAGAGAGTATATGTTTGTGAGAGAGAGAAAGAGAATGCTTGTGAGAGAATGTGTGTGTGAGAGAATGTTTGTGAGAGAGGATGCATGCATATGAAAAAGAGAGTATGTTTGTGTGAGGATGTATGTGTGAGATAGAGAGTGTATGTTTGTGAGAGAGGATGTATGTGTGTGTGTGAGAGAGAGAGAGAGAGTCCTGAAGTCATTGTCTTTACATGTTGGTTCTCATCTAGAACCACACTTTGAGAGAAGTGGATGAGCGAGCCTCAGTCACTCTGATCTCCGTGAGGCTGAGAAAGAAGGAACAGCTCACCTCATACTTGGTTTGACCCAAAAGCACTACATTTGTGATCATGGTTTCAAATCCCCATCAGGCAGGGATTTTCTTTTTTTATATTTGTTTTATTTGAGCAGGGCCAACCCTGTCTGAAATGGCTACCTTGAAATGTTATGGGAAGACAAGGCAATCAGTGTGACATTGAGCACATCAGCCATCCAGTGCCGCTTGGCCTGTACAAATGTGGCACTCTCACCATTTACCCAGTACACCTCAAAGTGTGGAAAAGGATCCTTGACTGTGCTCTTTGACCACCTTTTGTAAGTGTATTTCCTTACTGATAATGTTGTACATGTTACTGCGTTCATGTTGAGCATACTGTGTTCTGACTTGCCATTTATTATCATGTAGCTTTGTTTCAACATAACCAGTTTTTCTGTTGTTTTGTCTCACCCATGGGGTTAGCCTTTGTTAGATTTGTTTGGATCTCAGTTCTGTTGATATTAATGTAAATGACTACTTTTGACTTATCGTGTTACTTTTGTAGTCATTATTGTAGTTTTAATTCAAAGTGATGGTTTATATAGTATTTGTAGTTCTGCTGTTTTAGAATGTTATCACTTTGGAATCATTTTTGTAGTCATTACTGTAGTTAGAATTCAGAGTGATGGTTTATGTCATTGTAGTTTGCTGTTTTAGAATGTTATACAGGAGGCTTATTTGCAAAACCTGTTTAGAAATTATTTATTTCAGTGAATAACATTTATATCTAGAATGTTCATTATGTTAATTGTGATGTTCATAATTCTGTTTAAAGCATGCATTTGCAGATGATAATTTTTTTAGCTTAACAGTAATGTCCTTATCTTAAAACATATCTATGCAAACACATGTGATTATTCAAAGAAGGATGGCACAGATTTACTTCTCAAGACCTGACAGTTGACCAGAAGCTGGTGTGTTTAAAAACTATGTTCACAAAATTCTGCTACAAAAAATTATTGCAAGAAAGTTATGACATTATTAAAACACAATTTCTTGCACCCTAGAAGAATCCAAGTTCTTGCAGAGAGAAGATTACAAGTCAATCAGATATAAACTTTCTGTATGATTGCCATTACATTAAATGGATGTTTTCTGTTTTATACATTGTTATCATCTGATAAATCACAAATATATACTTCAGAAAATAATATACTTACAAAAATCTGAAGAATCCTGCATTCTTATAATGGTTAACTTAAAAAAAATGTATTTATAATCTAGAAACTAACTAGATTTATGTAGCAAAGATATTTGTTCAGATATATACTTCTGGGTCACAGACAGTCATGTTTTTATAAATGTACATTCAAGCACAATCATGAACAAAGAAATAAAAACAATTATGTAAAGAAAGTAAATGTGCATGGAAATGTACACAGTTAATGAGGAGTAGTTCATGTTAGTATGAATGTTGTATAATAAAGGTATAAAATAGAATGCTTTATTAGAAAAAGGTAAGCTGAAGTATAATGTTTTATAAAAGAGATAGGCTGAAATAAGATATTTGGTAAGAAAGGTAAACTGAAATATGTTTTATAAAAAAAATGGTAAGTTGAAATATAATGTTTAGGAAAAAAAAGGTAAATGAAATATGTTTTATAAGAAAGATAGGCTAAAATATAATCTCTTTTAAGAAAGGTAAGCTGAAATATAATGTTTGACAACAAAAGTAGGCTGAAATATAATTTTTTTTTAAACGAAATGTACACTGAAATGCTTATTTGATAGCAGAGTTAGACTGAAAATAGTACAAAGAAGAAGAGACAAAAGGACAAGTGTGTGACTGTGGTGCATCAAAGACACTAAGGGGACTTTAAAAAGTTTTTTTATAAAGCAAGCAGAACTTGGGAGGTAAAGTGACACGGTGGGCGTATAGAAAATTGCTGTAAAATAAAAACAGGACTGATTTGATGGGAATCTCAGGAACTTGAATGGCTTGCTTTGTCTGTTCGTTTTCACATTGGAAACTGAGCATATTTAAGAGTAAATATTGTTTGAAATACAATGTCTCAATATATTTATGTCATTCATTTGTTTCCCCTAACCTAAATATTTAATAATGACATGTCACTTTCATTATTATTGTTGATTATTTGAAATTTTGTCCTGTTTTTAATTTTTTTTTCTATTATACTATACTAGTTTTCAACTCTGAATAAAGTTGAAACTAAATTTCATTTCAATTGTTAAGACAAAAATAACTGCATGTCAAGAAAGCAAATAAAGGATTACAGTGAAAATGTTTGACTCGTGTTAAGTTTGAAAACTCTTCTTTTGATCTCTCATATATCCTTGTTTTAAATTCTGTCCCACTGAATTGGTTCATTGTATTATCTTCAAAATTTTAGTTAATTTGCTCTCAGATTGTGAAAAGAAGATTCTAAAGAGAGAATCATCAGTAAAAAATGAGGAACGTCTAAGGCTGGCTTAGTGAGTCACAAATTTAACTTTCTTTTTTTTGGCTTGAACTGAGTTCATCGTGTGTTTCCCCACATTCTGGAACATTAGCAATCCTTCTAACATTGACATATGCAATTTTTGTTCGTCGTTTATCAGAAATAACGATTTGAATAACTATAAATCACCAACGATGACATAAAGGTTAATCCCGGTCAACAAAACACCTTAAGAAGTTCGGATTGGTCCGGCTGAAAGGGTGCAAAATCTGCAGTTTTGCTGTGGAACAATGCAAATTGCAATTATATCCAAAACATTTTAGACGAACGAAGTATTTTTACTCTCAGGCATATTGGTACAGCATCAATCAGTTAAGTGCCATCGTCACAATGAAGTGCAATCTTCACAATGAAGGTTGGCTGCAATGGATCTCTGTCTTACTTTAGTTGTACACTGAGACTGTTCTTTGTTCATCTTTTAGTGCTATTCTGTATGTATCATTGCCTACCTTCATTGTTTTTGCCTAAAGGATGGATACTTTTAATCTCCCAGGTGTAAATACTTGTACCAGAATGTAGGTTAGGAGGTCAACCTTTTCCAGATTTTCCCTGGTGCTATGGAGTGCGTACATCTGTGCTGAAACCTTTCTTGTTTCTTAGTTTATGTGTGGTATTCACTCACTTGAACTCAATCGTAGTCCATACCCCTGCTACCACTTCTAGTGAACTGTTTTAGTTTTGTGTGTCGATTAGCTTTCCCTATTACCAGTGTCCCTCGCTATCAGGTGAACCTACTCCGACGTCCGAGATACTTATAATTTACGTGCCAAAGTCTAGGACAAGAAGTCAACATTTAAGTCCGACTGATCAGTGTAGGGGTTGAACTCGCTACCTTGGCATCAGCACACCGGAAGTTTTAAGAACAAGGGTTCTTATCCATTCAGCCATGCTGACCTGTTTCTCTTCAGTGTGTAGAGATGTTGAAGCGGGGCATGTGCGTTATGGGTCAGCCCATGATAGAACTGGTGTCGTAAACTGCTACACACTGAAGGAGATACTGAAGAGGGCATCCAAGGACTGAATGGTTCAATGTACAGTGAGGATCATCTGATGACCAACTAACAAACTAGTAAATATCTACTGTAACATCAGCATCTGGATTTTCTGATGACATTTGCTGAATGAAAGACAAATTACCAACAGCACCAAATACGTCAGTTCTGCTTTCTTCTTTCCTGACTGGTCGCCTCCATCTTCGGCATCTTATTGTGCTGTAGCAGGCTGACCTTTCTCGAGTTAGATATGTATGATTGATTTATCTAGAGCATACTGGTTTTCAACAAGTGAATCGGTATAGTTATCTCAGAACAGTCAGAACATCTGATGGGAGATGCCTTGAAGAGATTAGAACAAGAATCGCCATGGCGAAAGTAGCCTTTAGCAAGATGAAAAACACACTGACCAATAAAAAGATGTCAATTGAAACGTGAAAAAGTGTTGAGGTGCTACATAAAGCCTGTTCTTTTGTATGGATGTGAAACTTGGACAATGAGCAGTCAAACTGAAAAACATCTGATGGCTGCAGAAATGTGGTTTCTCAGGAAAATACAAAATATACCATGGACAGACAGAAAAACCAATGACCAGGTACTACAGGAGACAAATGAAAATCATAAATTGATTAGAGACATTAGACGTAGACAGTCACAATTTTTGGACATATTATGAGAAGAAGTGAATTGGAGAACTTAGTGACAACTGGCAAGATCGAGAGGAACAGATTAAGGGGAAGACCGAGAAGTAAATACCCTGGGTTGGCTTGGCCCCCAGGATGGGTTCCGGAAACAGGAAACACTGAGCGAATCCACTCCTGGGACTCCTGTGACGAGTTGAAATGGCGAGTCCATGACCGCATCACTAGCTTCTGGCAATGGCGCATGGTGATTGATTGATTACTGATTTTATGGTGGTCCCATAGACTGCATCACCTGTGTTAAGTTAAACAGTTTGGCCACAAGATGCCAGGTGCTGGACTCTTGCTGTCAGAGGTGATGATTGTGCATGTTGTTTGTCCATCAAGAATGATGATGACCATTCATTTCATCCAGTGGGGTTGAAAGTATGGAGCCATGAGTTCTAAGATGGCTAATAAGGCCTATGTTAGCTCGAAATGTTCTTTGACGATGTGGGCAAAGAATGCTTGACGTTCCAGGGACAATCTCCTGCAGTGGTTTTTCTGTCCAGCCTTTTCTTCACAGTCCTGGTTGCTTTACAAGTGACTGCACCCTTGCAAAGGATGCAAGGGTGATTGTGTATAACTTGGGGGTTTATGACCCAGGTTGAGAGCTCATCCTCAACTCTGCCTGGCTAGGATGGCATGCTGGCTAGTGTAGGTGATCATGTCCCCCCCCCCCCCCCCCCCCCCCCCCCCCCCCCCACAACCATCTGTCTTCCATGTTTTTGATCAGTTCCACCACTGATGTTCTCGAAACCCTCAACTTTCCCAGTTGCCAACATTCTCCAGACCGCTGCTTCTCAGAAGGTGATCAAAAACTGACTTCACCTGATGTGGGAAACCATCTATTTTTGGATCTCCTGCTCTGTGGCAAAGGGGTTACGGACGCAATTAATAATCCTGCATATCGCATTCGAAATGCAGCTGCTGGTGATTTGACAGCAGACCGCCTTGTGTTGATTTTCATACAATAGTATGAGTGCCAACCATTCAGAAAGCAATGGCATACTTCTTCTTCTTCAGCGTTCCGAGCCATTGAGGTTCTTTGCTGCAGATACAATCCGTCTCCATTCGTCTCTCTGGTTGGCCTTCTCTTGCCAGTCGTTGATTCCAAGTGCTTGTAGGTCTGTAAATATATTATCTCTTCACCGTCTTCTTGGTCTACCTCGGGGTCTACGGTCATTTATTTCCTGAGTTTAGGCGAGTTTTGTTTCCCTATTATCTTCCATTCTTTCTATATGCCCCAGCCATTGTAGTCTATTAACCTCCATGATACCAGTGATTAGCGGGGACTTAAACAGATCATAAATGTCTTTGTTACTTCTTCTTTTCCACTCTCCACTTTGTGTATCCCTAATGGGTCCAAAGATGCGTCTTAAAACTTTGTTTACTGAATGTAAATTTGCAAAGAAATCACATACAGCCAAACAATGAGGGGGTTGACTGCTATGTTCTGTAAAGGATATGCAACAAACTTTTTTGGGGGTATTAGTAATTTAGCCTGCCCATTGAATGGTGGCATTCTTCAAAGATACCACAAGTCTATAAAACAGCAACATGTCTCAACTGAAATATTTTGGCCATAGTAAACATCACTGTAACTTGGACAGAAAAGTTCATGGTTCCTGGTCGACCAGCGCCAGGATACACACAGGAGATTGCACATGGCTTGGGCATGAGGCGGGGTTATACCAGCACGAATATGCACACAGGAGATTGCACATGGCTTGGGCATGAGGGTGCATGAGGCGAGGGTAGACCAGCGCCAAGATACACACAGGAGATTCCACATGGCTTAGGCATGAGAAATAGTAAGTGATCAAGAAACTTCAGAATGGACCAAGAAGAGAGAGAGAAGACCTGGTACAATGATGATGTGGCCTCCACTTGTTCTGATCCTGGCATTCAAGGTTCATGATTCACAGACATTCTGTAGTGTAGGAGATATTTCACATGTTTCCTAGCTTCTACGGTCTCGAGGTCTGTTGCACAGATCAAAACAAACATTGAGAAAATGAAAAAAACAGTTCATGATAAATAAATATATTTATTGTTTCTCAAGTAGTGGAAAGAAACAGGCATAGAGTGGAGTATGTAAATGAATATGAAAGCAGAAACAAAATAATCAATAAAATTAGTAAACACTATTATCCGATGAGACTACATAGGAAAGATAATTTTTTACAATGATATTTGTAACTGATAAAACAATGTAACAACTCCAATTCTGAGTAATGACATAAACAAGTGAAGTCACTGTAAACATACAGTTTAAACACATGATCTGATACAAACATGAACAAGTGATTATAAAGTGTTGTTGCTGTACGAGGCACATAGGATATATGTCAACTTAGGAACACAGGCAGCAAACAGATACAGCCATTTCAGTTCACATCTGTGTCCTTTCTTTTTCAGCCAAGAGTTTTGTTTTTGTTTTTTGTACATCATAAACATGAATATAATTTGGTGGCAATAAAAGAAGGTATGAGTCAAGACAAGAAAAGGCTACAGACATACTAGATACAAATCATGCCACACATTTTACACTGAACCATGTACTATTCCTGTCACAGCCTTTAGGTTTTCCCCACTTCTTGTTTATATGAACTCACTAGGAATGATTTCTCAGTGACCTCCTAATCATATTCACATTAGAAACTAGACATGTCAGCACCACAGTTTATTGTATTCATTCTGTTAGCAAGATCATCATCATCATCATCATGTGGCAGGGCCTGCATAGAATGTCCCTCTCATCATGGCTCGCCAACAGGATTCTCTATCCTGTATTCATACATGTTCATGCCCCAGGTGTTTTCAGTGTCCCATGTCCATCTTTGTGCTGGTCAAACCCAATCTCATCTTCCAGCAACCACGCCTGCCATCATGTTTTCCCAGCCGCTGTGACAAGTAATATGGACGAGGTATTTCAGTTTCCAAGACAATGAGGTTGATTATAAGCCAGTTGTCTTCCATGCTCCGATCTGGTAGAATGTCATTCATGTCTTCTCCCTGGTCTCTGATATTCCAAGAAATGTTTCGGTAACATTGAAGTTCAAAATCCCAGCAGTTTTCTTTCATTGGTGACTGTGCAATGGCTCATGACTCACACCCGTATGTTGCCACAGGAAAGATGGCTGTGTTCAAACATACCAACTTTAACTGTGTGACTGGTGTTGTGCCACAGGCTCTCTACACTGTTGAACCTCTGCACTGTTCTGACCAGCCTATGGCTGACTGAACCTGAAGTCTCCAATGTTGACGATGGAGCCAAGATTATTCACAGTTTGTGACATTTTCAGTTTCTCCATTGTTGATTGTTAGCAAGATGTGTGTGTGTGTAATTCTGGGTGTGTGTGTATGTGTGTGTGTGTGTGTGTGGGGGGGGGGGGGGGAAGAGAACAATATCAACTTCCAATTCAGCAGACCTGGTATTATTCACGCTGTTGGCAGAATTGGATTTGTACTACTACACGTCAGAAAAGAATGTTGTACTCCCCCATCTAGCCTTGCCAGACAAGGATGAAAATCTAAGAGCACAATGCTCACATTAAAAACTCCTGGCCAACTGAATGTCAAAAAGTGCATTTTTAAAAATGCTGCTGTCCAGACTAAATAGAAAAACCTATGCACAAAATAACAGTTACAGTAAATGTGATTCTGTTATACACACATTTGGATCCTTGCTGGTGTTCTATGCAGATCTCAGTCCTTAGTGTTCTATTGATGATAATCCTCCATGCCACTATTTTAGACCAATCAGAATCATTTCTCTCAGCAGTCCGCCATCTTGTACTGCTGATTTGTCCAGTTATGCTTGTCTTCTGATTACACGACAAAGCACAATGTTTGTCTCTGCTGTATACTTGTATATAATGGTATACTTACTTTGATTAACCTCTTCCATGCAATCATTGCAGTTAACTCTTGTAGTCCCCGTTTTTACATTTGTTTCAGAAAGCACATCTCTGTTGCTTCCATTCTCTTCCCAATGTATTCAGACACTACACATGCTCATTACATTCGGCTACAGCTGCACAGCTGACCACACTCCAGTTGCTAATCCAGAAGCATGTTCTTGTGATCCTCCAAATGTGTTTGGGAATGTAAGCCACATATGTGCCTGTGATTCAGAAGCTCTCTGGAGAAATACTGTCACAAGAACAGCCACCAAGTAGACCGCATAACCAGGCAAAAGATGGACATCAAACATATATTGGAGAGAAATGCAAAGACTGAGATGGAGAATGTGGTCACAGTTGAGGCGCTATACACAGAACTGAGTCCATTGCTATCATACAACTTGCAGCAATGGCTACAGCACAGACAGTAGCAGTACAACAAATAAACTAAATAATGTCTGTTATCTCAACCTGAGATCACAGGAAAAAAGACTGCCCAATGGTGTTCCTTCAGTTGCAAATGGTAAGTTTATTCCCTTTAATTCTACTCCACATATCAATTAACAGGAGCCAGCATTTTCCCTTTAATTCTACTCCACATATCAATTAACAGGAGCCAGCATTTTTCCTTTAATTCTGCTCCACACATGAAAATGAACAGTCCTTGTCACTGTGGACAGATATTCTGACCCAAATACATTACTATGGCAACCAATATTACCACATGATGCAAACTTCAAATCAACATATCTCACAGCCCTTAGAATAAGCAAAACATTGTTCTCTTCTATAACAGACTAGAGCAAAAAATATGTCATAAAATAAGTGAAACCAAGAACATCCAGATAATAAAATAAATAAATAATGTGTACAGTCGTCACATATGTCTCCTCAGTTGCTCTTGCTGGAACAACATGTTCCACGGCATTACTTCTTTGCTTCACAATCCACATCACAAACATCTACACGTTTCCATTGACTGAATCATGCAATATAATAGCTGCCATTTACTGTAACAACAACACAATCTGACTGTAACAACAACAACAATCTGTACAGTGAAAGGACCACACTTTGCACAGCAAAATGACACCCCAACCTGCAGACGACATGAATGGCACTTAATTCAGCCTCTGCTAACACTAAACAAAATCCCACTAACAATGTTCAAGGTTATAATACTGAGAACAAACCAAAACTGCAGACAGTTCGACTTGTTCTGTCTTGTCTCTACAATAAACAGCAGTGAGAACAGACACAAGATGGATCAACCTGATAACAGATGTAATATAAAAGCATGGAGATATGGAAGTGCGTATCTGACCGTTTTAGGTGTGTCCACTCAACCGGGTCACATGCATAAATATAATGATCGCTGTACAATCACATACAATGTTTCAAAGCATCAATATAATCAAATGAAGCAAGCTTTAAAGGAGGCATGAATGTGCATTACAAACAGAAATTAATCATTACTACAAAGACACACAAAATACAAGTATTACAAGAGTATGGATGACACAATGGCAACATTGAAATCTGAATGTAGATTGTTCTACAACCAATGCATCAAGGTCAAGCAGTATTATGCCTGCTGTGTACAAATACTTCCACATCTCTCAACAAGTTCCACAACTATGTGAGCCAAGTTGCAAGTTAAGATGGCTGCCAGACTTCAATTAAGCAAACAAGCAGGCAATTAGAAAGAAAATCTGGTAAAACAAGGAATCCATGACAAATACAAAATGAAAATAATTATTGGTGCGACTACTAACATATTTTAACAGCATGAAAATGTGATTCTACGCTAAATGCAGCAATCAAATTTACTGTTAACTCAAGTTTGAACATGTTAACACAAGCCCTACACCATCCAACTGTTGATTGTTAATGCAAAAAAGCAACTGAAAATACTATTTACAAAGCTGAAAATGGCAACCAGTACTTAAATGTATATGATTACACAGAAACAATAAAATCATTAATACTAAAGAAGCAAAAGTTATTCTACTTGAAAATGAACTCAAATAAATCTGTACATACAATGTCATCTGGAAACAAATGAAGGTAGTAAATAGAAATATCAGGGTCTAATTGAAAATACTAGAAGTACATTTTCATACAAAATGATCACTCTCTGTGGCGATAATGTCCTTATGGAAGCTAGACATATGCCACCATGTTTCTCTCCCTCTCACACCTGCACATGCATGTTTCTGGCACCAAGCAGTTTTTGAAAATTCCACACACACACACATAAACGAGCAGTCAAACATTCCATAATTCATTGCTATATAATAGAATAGGTTCTATAGAGGAAGGCTAACCTCATTAAAAAATGCCCGCTGAAGTTGGAAGTGTCGTCCTACGGGTGGCAAACTAAAAATTGACACTACGCAATTACGTCCGAGTGAAATGTCTCGTCCGAATGTCTCTCGTGCTAGGAACAGCTCTGACTACCTAGTTTCCGAATGCCGCTCTTGTTCGGAACAGCTCTGACTGGGTAGTTTTCCGAATGTCTGTTGTGCCTGGAAAAGCTCTGATGGGCGCAACGACAAGCACATGTCCGAAAACTCGCTGAGTGGATGCCGTCTGCAAACCTGTCTGGTTTGTGCGGGAATGACCCGGGGAAACGAAATGACCAATATATTGAAGTGAGGATTTAAAGCAGCCATGAGCAGGACGTGATGATCTCCCTCGGTGAGCCCAGATCCTGGAGCGTTATGTGTCGGCCCTGCAACTATGGAAGCAACCTTGGATGGCGGAAAATGCTATGGACTGTCCCTGCCTTCCTTTGAGGGATGACCGTTGTCTTCGACCGTTCAACCTTGGCCAGCATGGTTGCAGATGGCACCACAAAAGTGAGTCTCCCAGGAATGCTACCTGGTCAAAAAAGCACGATAAAGTCGATGTGTTGGCCTACGGGTTTCGGCCCAAGGGCGCATAACAGACACACCGCAACCACATCTGAAAAAAACACTCTGGATGAACGAAAAGAAGAAGAAGAATAGGTTCTATATAACATTTCAGCACTCTCTTTAAGACATTCAATGATAGTGACTTATTGCATAAGATACTTTTCATTTTCTGAAATGCAGCTTTTTCTTGACATATTCTGCCCTTAATATCTGTCATGTATCTTTCATCAGACATTATGATTATCAATCAAACATTTAAATGGATTAGTATTTGCCTTTTCTTGTTGAAAGTTTCACTTATTCTTGGCATTCAATGCTAGCAGCACTTCTGGAATGACTATAGCTATTTCTCTTTATTTGTATTGATAGTCTATACATGTGTAGATAACAGATGAACAATGTGATACACTGAACTAAAGGTGAGACTTCACTGCACCAGCACAGCACTCAACTGTCCATGTATAACTGTGCAGTGAACATCATCCCGAATATTACACGTAAACACATGGAAGTACAAACACATATACAATTACAGCAGTAACAAGTTCATGTTTAGGATTTCAAGTATTTCAAAAACAAAGTTTATTCCATCCTGTAGTTACTACAAAAAAGTAAACAACCTTTTTTAATGTACAGAAATCACATATTTCAGACAACAAACTTTGAAACATCAGTAGTAGTGTTTTGTTACACCAAGTATCAATCAATCAGGTGCCATTTCCACAATAAAGGTTTGCTACAATGGATCTCCAACACTCTCACCCTTGTTGAACACACTGACAGACTGGTGTTCTATCACTTGATGTCATCTTCCCACTTATATCATTGTACTACCTCTTGTCCCACTTATATCATTGTCTACCTCTTGTTCGCCTGCCTTCAACTCTTCTCTCCAGTAAGGTTGTTATAAGAGGTACCCCAGGTATCACATTAACTATTCAATTGTATACCTAAACAAACAGGCCCCAACGGTGACAAAGCCATGAAAAACTGGTACAGAACCAGAAATATCCAAATATGTATATTCTGCTCATAATGAAGACAATGCAGCAGAAAACATGAAACAAAATTATACATAATCAAATTTAATACTCAAATTTCTATGTATAAAATATGCGACTACATAAATCTGTTAGCACAACTAAAAAAAGAAAACTAGCTAATATATAATAAATAACTGGCAAACAACTGGAGTATTTTGGCTTGTAAAATACTTAATGCTTCTTGATGATAGGCAGGAGAACAGCAATAGAAGCTGCAAAGACCTGATTGTAAATAAATACAAGGGCGAGTCAATAAGTAAGTCGCACAGTTCTGTGGGATGGCAGGTAAATGTAGTTGGTGATTTCTACAGGTGTCATTATGTGAGAGCAACATCAAACTTTATATTCCCGTTCGTCAGGTGGCGCTAGGTGTCTCAAGCGCATGTACATGCGCAACGCGTAAACAAAATGGCGACTGTCCTTACGGAGTGTACAGCCAAGGAGCAACGTGCTGTTGTGTGTTGTTTTATGGGCAAAAGGACTGACTGCAAAGGACATTCAAAAGGAAATGCTTTCTGTTTATGCTAACAGATGTTTGTCCCATAAAGCGGTGCATAGCTGGGTAGAAAAATTTTCTCAAGGACTCTAAAATTGTTGATGAAATCCTATCTGGTCGTCCTTTTGAGACTGCAACAGAAGCATCCGTGCAGCGGGTGGAGGAGATGATTAGAGGTGACAGGCGAGTAACGATAGACTCTGTAGCATCTGCAATAGGGTGCTCACATGGTTCAGCATACAGCATAATGCAGGATCGATTGAAATTTAAGAAAGTGTGCTCAAGGTGGGTACCCAGACAATTGAAGGAGGAACAAAAAATTAACCGATTTGGCCTGTCCTTGCATCATCTCTGTCGATATAAAGATGAAGGAAAAGACATGCTGAACAGGATTGTTACTGGGGACGAATCATGGGTGCATCACTACAAGCCCGAATCAAGGCGTACTTCAATGCAATAGAAACATCCTTCTTCGCCTTGTGTCCAAAAATTAAAGGTTACACCATCAGTAGGGAAGATTATGCTGACAGTGTTCTGGGATTGTCAAGGAGTGCTTTTAACTAATTTCAAGAAGAAAGGTGACAATGTGAATTCTTAATCGTACTGTGAAGTTCTATCGATGCTTCATGATGCAATTCAAAGAAAACATCCAGGACTGCTGACTATAGGAGTGTTGCTTCTTCATGATAATGCCAGATGACATATGGCTCGATTAATGCAGGAGGAAATTAACCAACTAAGGTGGGAAGTTCTGGAACATCCACCTTACAGCCCTGACTTAGCCCCTAGCGATTTCCTCCTTTTTGGTCCGCTGAAAACCCACCTTGGAAGGAGACATTTCGCGAATGATGCCGAAGTTGAATATGAAGTGAAAACGTGGTTTAGAAAACAGAGCACACAGTTCTATGCAGCCGGTTTGGGAGGACTGATAAAATGATGGAATAAGTGCATCAATATTGGTGGAAATTGTGTTGAGAAATAAAGGGACAATGTGTGTATAAAAATAAACTGGTTTCAAGTTATCATCATAGTTAGTTATTTTTCTACAGCCATTTGTGACTTACTTATTGACTTCACCTCGTAAAAGGAAATGAGGTTAGATAAGCAAACACATTACTGGCTACGCACAGATTAATCTATCTGGGAATGGGTAACGACGGGAGATGTTATTAAGAAAATTAAAAGCCAAAGCAAAGGAGAAAAACTGGAAGGATTAAAGAGAAATGGGAAAAGCCTCCAATAAAGTGGTGAAGAAATGAAATAACATGGGCGCATGAGTACAAAATAGTCCTCTTCTGCCGCTTTGAATCTCCCAATGCTGCCTAGGCCTTCAACCCACTTACGTGAAGTCCCTTGTGGACTTATTCACGACTGGTTGGATTTTGCAGCTGAAATCTGCTGCCAGATGAGACAGCCAGTCTAATTCTAACCCTCCTTATTAGCCTCTTCTGACATTCATGGTAGGCTACAATGTTGCTATTCTTTGCTTCCCTGATTTGTCAGGTAACACATGGGCAATACAAAACAGCACACAACAAAAACTGATCAAAATATCCAGGTTCCACACTCTAGCAAAGGACTGAAAGTAATGATGATTGACTAGGCTGAGATAAAAACTGCAATGGACATATAACTTACCATGGGACAATATTTGAATGAACAGAATGGATTCAGACCATGACTGAAAGATTGACAGGAGATTCAAGTCTTCGTCTACAAAATGATGGACTGTAAAACAAGATGATAGACTGTAACAAAATGATAAGCTGTAAAACAAAGATTAATCTCAAAGACCATGATTGGAACAATGACAGGAGATTCAAGTCTTTGTCTACAAAATGAAAGACTGTACAACAACGACTGATCTCAAAGCAGTTTTCTGCTATAGTCTGTGACATAACAGAGCCATCATTTCCTGCTATAGTCTGTGACGTGATGGAACCATCATTTCCTGCTATAGTCTGTGATGTGATAGAACCATCATTTCCTGCTATAGTCTGTGATGTGACAGCCATCATTTCCTGCTAAAGCCTGTGACGTGATAGAGCCATCATTTCCTGCTAAAGTCTGTGACGTGATAGAGCCATCATTTCCTGCTATAGTCTGTGACGTGATAGAGCCATCATTTCCTGCTATAGTCTGTGACGTGATAGAGCCATCATTTCCTGCTATAGTCTGTGATGTGATAGAGCCATCATTTCCTGCTATAGTCTGTGACGTGACAGCCATCATTTCCTGCTATAGTCTGTGATGTGATAGAGCCATCATTTCCTGCTATAGTCTGTGATGTGATAGAGCCATCATTTCCTGCTATAGTCTGTGATGTGATAGAGCCATCATTTCCTGCTATAGTCTGTGATGTGATAGAGCCATCATTTCCTGCTATAGTCTGTGACGTGATAGAGCCATCATTTCCTGCTATAGTCTGTGATGTGACAGCCATCATTTCCTGCTATAGTCTGTGATGTGACAGCCATCATTTCCTGCTAAAGTCTGTGATGTGACAACCATCATTTCCTGCTATAGTCTGTGATGTGACAGCCATCATTTCCTGCTATTATAGTCTGTGACATGATAGAGCCATTATTTCCTGCTATAGTCTGTGACTTGACAGAGCCATCATTTCCTGCTATAGTCTGTGATGTGACAGCCATCATTTCCTGCTATAGTCTGTGATGTGACAGCCATTATTTCCTGCTATAGTCTGTGACTTGACAGAGCCATCATTTCCTGCTATAGTCTGTGATGTGACAGAGCCATCATTTCCTGCTATAGTCTGTGATGTGACAGAGCCATCATTTCCTGCTATAGTCTGTGACGTGACAGCCATCATTTCCTGCTATAGTCTATGACGTGATAGAGCCATCATTTCCTGCTATAGTCTATGACGTGACAGAGCCATCATTTCCTGCTATAGTCTATGACGTGATAGAGCCATCATTTCCTGCTATAGTCTATGACGTGACAGAGCCATCATTTCCTGCTATAGTCTATGACGTGATAGAGCCATCATTTCCTGCTATAGTCTGTGATGTGACAGAGCCATCATTTCCTGCTATAGTCTGTGACGTGACAGAGCCATCATTTCCTGCTATAGTCTGTGATGTGACAGCCATAATTTCCTGCTATTATAGTTTGTGACGTGATAGAGCCATCATTTCCTGCTAAAGGCTGTGACATGATAGAGCCATCATTTCTTGCTGTAAGTCTGTGACATGATAGAGCCATCATTTCCTGTTATAGTCTGTGACGTGATAAAGCCATCATTTCCTGCTATAGTCTGTGACATGACAGAGCTATCATTTCCTGCTATAGTCTGTGATGTGACAGCCATCATTTCCAGCTATAGTCTGTGACGTGATAGAGCCATCATTTCCTGCTATAGTCTGTGACGTGACAGAGCCATCATTTCCTGCTATAGTCTGTGATGTGACAGCCATCATTTACTGCTATAGTCTGTGATGTGACAGCCATCATTTCCTGCTATAGTCTGTGACGTGACAGAGCCATCATTTCCTGCTATAGTCTGTGACATGATAGAGCCATCATTTCCTGCTATAGTCTGACATGATAGAGCCATCATTTCCTGCTATAGTTTGTAATGTGACAGCCATCCTTTCCTGCTATAGTCTGTGATGTGACAGCCATCATTTCCTGCTATAGTCTGTGACGTGACAGAGCCATCATTTCCTGCTATAGTCTGTGATGTGATAGCCATCATTTCCTGCTATAGTCTATGACGTGATAGAGCCATCATTTCCTGCTATAGTCTGTGATGTGACAGCCATCATTTCCTGCTATAGACTGTGACGTGACAGAGGCATCATTTCCTGCTATAGTCTGTGATGTGACAGAGCCATCATTTTCTGCTATAGTCTGTGATGTGACAGAGCCATCATTTCCTGCTGTAGTCTGTGATGTGACAGAGCCATCATTTGCTGCTATAGTCTGTGACATAATAGAGCCATCATTTCTTGCTATAGTCTGTGACGTGACAGAGCCATCATTTCCTGCTAAAGTCTGTGACGCGATAGAGCCATCATTTTTGTAGACATGAAAGCACGGAGGTATAGGTGGCCAATCCTTCCCTCACTTTAGCCAGCAACGAACCTGGGCGCTGAACTCACATTCGACCATGCTCATATTGCCAGCACAATCCCCTATTAAGGTTGCTAGAGTGCCCGCTACAGACTGTTAAACACAAACATTAGAGCACCGTTAACACGTATCATTAGCCACCAAGGAACTGTCTTAGATTGTTGGCCAGTACACTCAACTGCCAGCCTGGTCATCCCTGGTTCAGATTCCCCTTGTGGTGGCCAGTACACTCATCTGCCAGCCTGGTCATCCCTTGTTCAGATCCCCCTTGTGGTGGCCAGTACACTCATCTGCCAGCCTGGTCATCCCTGGTTCAGATCGCCCTTGTGGTGGCCAGTACACTCATCTGCCAGCATGGTCATCCCTGGTTCAGATCCCCCTTGTGGTGGCCAGTACACTCATCTGCCAGCCTGGTCATCCCTGGTTCAGATCGCCCTTTGTGGTGGGATGTCTTTCATGCCCAGGGGCTCCCAGATCAACCCAACCTCATAAAATAGTTGTAAGAAAATATTCCGAGACATAAGAAGACCAGTGTGGTAACGTCATTTATTGTATGCTGTCTGGTCCAGACAATATGGCCTTGAATCATATACCAGTGTGCCATGATGGCATATAAACACAGTTCTTTATCCGCTTTTCTTATATGCCACCAAAAATACACTGTTCAAAGTTCATACATCAACCTATGCCCACTTTTGTTGAATGTCTTGAATTCGGAAGTCAAATGAAATAAGAAATCTTTACTAATCAGAAACAGGCAGCTAACTGTTCAATTACAATGGAAATAAACAGATACAAATAGATAAACACTGATGAAAAACCCACTAGGGAAAAGAATAGTGATATTGTGCACAAACACCTGGAGAATAGTAAGTGTAGAGAAAACCAAACACGAACAAAAATGGTTCACAACAAAAATTAATACATGAAAATAGGACTGGGCTACATCTGTAACCCTGTTCTTTAAGGGATCACTGACAAGTAAGCTATATGTTACTGACCAGATTGAATTTATGCTGAACAAATCACGAGACATAACAGGCCAAAATACCACTTGTTGAATAAACCAAAGACAGGATATTCTGATAAATGTAGCTGTGAAATTGGTAAAATGATGGCTAAATATTTGATGCAAGTGTCCTAACATATGCAAGAACAGAGGTTATTACTTTGGCTTACTCCTGCTCCATTTGAAGACAAAACTCTATAGAGATTTCAACAAGCACAAGTTGACTGCTGCTTTCTTTAAATATATACATTGAGGCTGATGCCTAAAGGTGTACAAAGAAGAAAAGGAAGGAAACAAAACAGAATAGAAGGACGAGGAAGTAGAAGAAGAGCAAATGCCAATTGTAAGGAATCACTGGCAAACAAAGCTCAATAATGAAGTCCGAATCATATACATGCATACACACATATACATGCATACATACAAATACATGCATGCATTCACACATTTACATGCATACACATACATGCATACACCACATACACACACCTGTAGAGTACCACCAGTTTAGAATATATCAAGATACTAGCTTGCATCCCAAAAATAAACCAGGACCAAAGAAACATGTTGACTACATCCATGCATTAATGCAAACAGTCGCAAGTCTCTCCTCACCTCCAGGAATGTTCTTGAGCTAGTTAGCGCCATATTCGAACACACACAACAATACTTAATATCTCTGTCAAAAAGTACATCAAAACTACAGAAATATCAAACATATTAACACTATTTGTATCATGTGAAAGTCTACATTCATGCTTCAGAACAAGAGAAAGCTCCCATATCTGCAACAGTAACAGAACATAATAAATACACGTTAACAAAAACATCTGACTTATTTTAAGCCTTACTGTAATTAAAACAAAACATTATAAATATATTTCAATGACATTTTTAACAAAACCAAATGTTACAATACAATGGTGGCTATAAAATTTGTTATGCAATATATTTCAATGAAATTATCATTCTTATCAAAACAAAATGTGATACTTATAATGTGACGACATTTTCATCATGCTATAAAAAAAAATGCTACACACATTACTTTTCAATGAAATTTACATTATCAGCAAAACCTCACGTCATACATATGATGTTTCAATTAAATTTATATTATTGTTATTAAAACCAAATATTATTCAAATGTTTGACATTTTCATCACCAGCATATGGTACACATATTTTTCAATGAAAATTTTATATTATTGTTATCTAAACCAAATGTCACACAAATGATGTTTCAATAAAATTTCTATTATTGTTACCAAACCCAAATGTCACACATATGTTTCAATGACATTCCTATCACTGTTATCAAAACCAAATATTTATGATGTTTCAATGTTTTTGTTTTGATTATGCCACGTGGTCAAAAACACTCAGGTATTTATCTTTTTGCCTTCTCCTTGTTCTTTTCTCACCAAGTTTGCCAGCTGTCTCTAAGTTTTCAAGTTTCTTTCTCCTCATGTGTCCACACAACCTTGACTGACCCATTGTCTGGACCCATGTGGGTGATGTCTCTTTACCTGATCCACACTAGTGGCTAAACACTGTGGTGAGCAAAGCCAAAGCTTGCATTTCCAGGCCAGAAGCGTTGCCTTGGTTGTGTTTCTTTAGTGTATCCTTGACTCGTCCCCTCTAAACGATTTAATATGCTAACAGAACAATCAATATGAGGGCAGAAGTAAGCTGACTAGTTGATTTCATGGACCAGTTCTGACAAACTGAGCTCTGAACTTACACAGAGAGCCACGCACAAAACAAACGAGCAGTCTAGTTGATTTCATGGACCAGTTCTGACAAACTGAGCTCTGAACTTAAAGAGAGCCACGCACAAAACAAATGTGCAGTCTAGTTGATTTCATGGACCAGTTCTGACAAACTGAGCTCTGAACTTACACAGAGAGCCACGCACAAAACAAACGTGCAGTCTAGTTGATTTCATGGACCAGTTCTGACAAACTGAGCTCTGAACTTAAAGAGAGCCACGCACAAAACAAATGTGCAGTCTAGTTGATTTCATGGACCAGTTCTGACAAACTGAGCTCTGAACTTACACAGAGAGCCACGCACAAAACAAACGTGCAGTCTAGTTGATTTCATGGACCAGTTCTGACAAACTGAGCTCTGAACTTAAAGAGAGCCACGCACAAAACAAATGTGCAGTCTAGTTGATTTCATGGACCAGTTCTGACAAACTGAGCTCTGAACTTACACAGAGAGCCACACATGAAACAAATGTGCAGTCTAGTTGATTTCATGGACCAGTTCTGACAAACTGAGCTCTGAACTTACACAGAGAGCCACGCACAAAACAAATGTGCAGTCTAGTTGATTTCATGGACCAGTTCTGACAAACTGAGCTCTGAACTTACACAGAGAGCCACGCACAAAACAAATGTGCAGTCTAGTTGATTTCATGGACCAGTTCTGACAAACTGAGCTCTGAACTTACACAGAGAGCCACACACGAAACAAATGTGCAGTCTAGTTGATTTCATGGACCAGTTCTGACAAACTGAGCTCTGAACTTACACAGACAGCCACACACGAAACAAATGTGCAGTCTAGTTGATTTCATGGACCAGTTCTGACAAACTGAGCTCTGAACTTACACAGAGAGCCACACACAAAACAAACGCATGTAAGAGGAGGTCAAGAGAACTATCAGAGATGAGGAGATTGAATAGTTACAATGTAATTTTAAAACACATGAGGAGGGTCAGATCTGGAGCAAGACAGTTTTGACAGAGCTTGACAATCCAATCAATCAGCCATCTAAAATTAATGTAATATTAGCAGCACACAAATAAAATTAATTCATAAAAATGGCCACAGGAAATGGTTTAGCTTAGTAATAAGCATTATACCACGTTGTGTTTTCATTTCCTAACAATGATACAAATGTCATTGAAACAGTGCATTTTTAAAATTTAATTACAGTGTCATTAAATAGGTCACATTTTCAACTTAATATGAATAGAACAGTCAGAGAACTGTTATAATTAAATACATTTAATTTCATAATTCAACATGAAATCTACTTTTCTTTTTTCACGCACAAAAATGGCCCATAATTATAAAACATAAACAGTAATAATGATCAATTCCCTCCAAATGACTCAGCGCCATGGTTTGTACAAAATGCATATATACCAAAACAACAGTAATGGAATCACACAAATATTGAGAACTCAGATAGTCAAACAAAAACAATCAGCTGTGATTACTTTATATTTATGTACCTAGAAACAAATCAGCATTTTCCTATCTGTATAGACAGCATCGTAACACTGGCAATGTTTTCCACTTAGTTGTCAAATATGAACTTAAGCACAGAATTTATATATACAACTCCAGTAGTACAGGTCAAAATATTGAATAAATAACTTGAAGAAATTGTTAAACAAACACAAAAATAACCAGTAAGATTAAATGTCCCTTAGTGTCAGCCAATCAGATTTGAGTTGCATGCAACATGAAGCAGTAATTCAACATGCAATATTATATTTGGCATTAAATGACTTAAGTCAGAAATGACTGCCACATTGTTGGTCAGCTCAAATTAACTCTTTCTCGCCCAAACAAAGCACCATGTGTGGTAGGCTAGTCTTTATGTGCACCAATCAACATGTGATGTGTGCTTGTAATTTTTATGTTTTAGTCAGAATACACTTTAGAAATGTGGCAATGTATTTGTTTTTATAAAATAAAGTATATATATTTGAGAAGTTCTTAAACATCATGGACCAAGAAGAAGAAAAATACTAACATTCTACAAGATCTGAATATCAAAGAAATCTGGCTCAAATACAGCATCACGACCTGGAAACTGAAACACTTTAGCCATATTAAACGTCACAGTGGATCAGTAAGAACAGTGATGGATGGCTTGGTTCCAGGCAGAAGAGACAGGGATCAACCAGCACGAAGACACTGCAGACACCTTGGGCATGAGGGTGAATGAGACAGAATAACTGGCAAGGGATTGAGACAGTTTTTGGTAGGCCAGGATGACAGCGACTTTCTGCAAAAGGCCCGCTACATGACGATAACGACGTACATTTGTTCCTGGGAAAGTGATACACTTGTGACTGTGTTGTTATTGTCCCACTGGGCGGCCTCTGATACTGTCTGGGAAGAGTTCAGGACAGCTAGCGACAGACAACACAACAGTTTGGCTTTCAGCAATCCAAGTGACCTTACATCCAACTGCCAGAGATTTTGAACACTGGAACAATTAGCAGCTGATCTTGAAGCGGGCATGGCAGGTGGATGTATTATATGTTGTGCATGAATTTACTAAGGTAATTATGCTGATTAGGTTTTATGGTATCTAAAGACTGTAAACAAATGGAAAACTGAAAATACAAAACCCTGCAGGCTTCAAATATAAACAAACCAAATCTGTTGCTAGTCTCCTCTTACTGTCTGCCTGACTAGTTTCTCCTAACGTTATCTAACCACACAGGATGTCAGTAACATCTTCCTAACTGCCTGTCTGGTTTCTCTTTAAGTTATCTATGCAGGAAGTCAGTAACCTCTTCCTACCTGTCCGTTTAGTTTCTCATAAAGTTATTTATCCCAGATATCAGTCATCTCTTACAAACTGCCTGTCTAGTTTCTCCTAATGTTACCAATCTTTTCAGGATGTCAGTAACCTCGTCCAACCTGGCTATTTCTACTAAAGTTATATACCCATTCATAATGTCAGTCACCACTTCCTCACTTACCTGTCTAGTTTATCATAAAGTTATAAATCCATTCAGAATGTCAGTCACTGCTTCCTCACACACCTGTCTAGTTTCTCCTAAAGTTATGCACCCATTCAGAATGTCAGTCACTGCTTCCTCACACACCTGTCTAGTTTCTCCTAAAGTTATTCACCCATTCAGAATGTCAGTCACTGCTTCCTCACACACCTGTCTAGTTTCTCCTAAAGTTATGCACCCATTCAGAATGTCAGTCACTGCTTCCTCACCTACCTGTCTAGTTTCTCCTAAAGTTATGTAGCCATTCAGAATGTCAGTCACTGCTTCCTCACCTACCTGTCTAGTTTCTCCTAAAGTTATGTAGCCATTCAGAATGTCAGTCACTGCTTCCTCACCTACCTGTCTAGTTTCTCCTAAAGTTATGTACCCATTCAGAATGTCAGTCACTGCTTCCTCACCTACCTGTCTAGTTTCTCCTAGTTATATATCCATTCAGAATGTCAGTCATCTATTCTTACTGCTGGTCTAGTTTCTCCTAAAATTATCATTGTCAGCCCTCCCAAACTAAAATTTAGTTTAGTTTAGTTTAGTCGATGGATCAACAACCTGGCACACGGGTGCAACCCATAAGTGCTCCGTTCTCCTCCTAACTCAAACCTGAGTCTGGAGAAACTCAGCTCAGTGCATGAACTCTGTAGCACCAGCAAGGATCCTGAAATACTTTGGGTAGATTTTTAATTCACAATTTTGCCCAGGCAGCGCCGTTAGGTTACTCTTTTTCGATTTCCAACTGCCAAGGGATTTTTTACGTGCGCAACAATACACACTGGCGTCTGATCTCACTACCCAGAGACCAGGGGAAATTTTATTACTAGAAGTCCATGTGAAAAAATCCCGGTCCTCACCGGGGCTTGAACCCGGGACCTCCAGCACTCGAGGTGGACACCATACCTCGAGACAACGCAGCCCCCTTAAAATGCTTATTAACTAAACAAACTAAAATTATCATTGTCAACGCTCCCAAACTGCAAGTACCAGAAAACCTACCCAACCCCCTGTAAATATTCCAAATATGTATTCTACATTCATGAAGCAATCACTGGAAGAATACAACAAAAAACATATTCCCCGACCCATACCCAGGACTGGGGAAATACAATTAAATAATGATCTATGACTGGTTATTGCAAGTTCAGAATGTACAATTTATTTCAGCAACAAGGTCCAATCAAATCATGAGGCACAAAGACATTAAAAAACAACAAAAACATAAGTTATGATCATCACAATGCAACATTACTTGCATATATTAAATACAATGTCTGTGATTGGAACACAGAATGGAACATGGATTGTTTGCTTGTTTGTGATACAAACTTCTTGAATGAACGTATAGCCACCCCAACCAAGAGCTTGTCTCCTGCCCTTTATTTCCCCATTAGGGCAAAGATCATCAACCAGCTCACTCCAATGCCGTTCTATCTTTTATTTCCTGCAGCTCCCTCCATATCCCCCCAATATTATTCATCTCTGTCTGTAATTCTCTTCTCCATGTGTTTTTTTAGGTCTCCAGCTGCTTCATTCGCCTTGTGGTTTCCAGACAAGAGAGTGTTTAGTTATACTGTCAGTAGGTTTTCTCAGTGTGCCCTATCCAATGTCAGCGTCCTTTTCCTAACTTCTTGATTCTCTGGCATTTGTTTAGTTCTAGCAAGAGAACCCCTACTGGGTTATTTCACCTATGACATTGCCGGACACTGATTTCTGCTAAGAGAACAATCTTGGTACAATATCCTCGAAACATGACCATGAACTCTCCCTCTCCTCTCAGAGGTGATGTCAGATAGGTTTAACAGATATGATCATCATGTTATGATGCTCTTTGGTTCATGTCCAGATTATTGCAACAGCAACACTACCAGTAAACAGACTTGTCATTTAACAATTGTCAGTATAACTGACTTTGTTTTGTTATAATGCCCCGGGAAGGTTAACCCGGTCAACAAATGCCCGCAGAAGTCAGATGTGTCAGCCTAACGGCGCAAGAACGGAGCTCTGCTGTAAACAGGCACAACGCAACCACATCCGAAAACAAAAACTCAGGATGAACGCAGAAGAAGTTTTGTTATAATGTATTTTGGTTCTTCTTCTTCGTTTCTGTGTTGAGGCGAAGTGCATCACATCTAGTCTTGTACCCCACAGGTGCATTTGTGTAAGGTTAGTTTCCTCTAGGCAGGTTCCAATCCACGGAATGGGCTCTATCTACTCATGGGCTAGTCTTCTAATAGTTTTGTAAGGGCCACGGCTATATGGTCTACTCTTGAGATTTCCAACTGCCATGGGATGTTTAACATGAGCAATTTGCACCCACGACCTTCCCATTTTTCGTCATTTCTGAGACAGCTAGGTATGCTATCTCATTGCCCTAAAAATCAAGGGGAACCTTTGTTATTATTATATATGTGTGGTTCTCAGAAACATTTCCGTATGCAGAAATGTGCCTCAGTTAACTCTTGGTGCACATGTTCAAAAAACACCCCTTAACAAGCTCATGTTTGGAAGTTATTGCCCAGTCACCTAATGATGCATCTGTAGCCCAGGCTTCATATCATCTTCTACAGACCACCAGAAGTGCTTGTATAGAAATACTGGACTGGAACATGAGTCTGTCATATGGTTTACTTAATCTGGACTTGTAACTGTCTCAACTACTGGAGCCGCAGTGGAGTTTGGTGAAGCTGGCAAATTTTTGAGCCAGTTGAAGTGGCTGACAGTAGACTCAGTGTTCATTATTAGAATGCAACTACTAATGTTATTTCTAAAGTAATCCCTCTGTTTTTGCAGTTTTTAAACGCTACATTTTTCAGCTTTTCTTTAATGTTAATATAACTATTTTAGCACCTGCCCAAAATTCACATCCTTAATAGAAAGGATCCATATGTGAAAGCTATAAATTATGACTGGTTTTACAAAATGAACAGTACAGATTTCAGCCACTGTTTTCTTGTAAGAAAACAAACATGGAAATGGAAGACACTGGCTGAGCTTGTTTACAGTTCACATCTTTATAACCTCTTGGCCGGGAATGACACCACGAAAGATTAAAACCAGTTTCAATTTTTCATGCCACTGATGGACAAATGTGTACAGTATATACGTTTTTAACCCATCTAAAGTTAGTTGCATGCCCTTCTACAGGATGCTGCAATCAACCCCAGCATTGTTTTTACTATTTGCGATTTACTAGGCACATTTTACGTTCAGTAGTTTGCCACTGCTTTCTGAACGACCAACGCTCATACCATCGAAATCAACACAAGATACTCTGCTTCCAAATCATCTGCGGCTGATTTCGAACTCAACTTGGTGTGTCAGGCAACTGTGACAATGCATGCACTGTCGCTAAGGCCCAGTTTTCACCACTGATTGCAATTTTCATCCCTGATGAGATATATCATTCTGACATTACAACACCTGCTTCATAGTTTTTACACAGAGACTTACACTTAATTCAACCAAGTCAAGGATCACTGATAGCCGATGCATTAGTGAAATTTACAGCGGACTGCGCTGATAATTTCATGAGAACAGCCTGGGAGAGTTCAAAGCCTGGGCTCGTCACTTGCTAAATGAGGATAAGACTGGCCACCAATTCCCCAGGCCTACAAAATGTGATGGCCCAATCACATCACAGAACTGTAACAGGAAACAATTTTGGGACACATTTTTTTCAAGGATCAATTTATACAGCATATTTATTTTTGCACTCGCTTGCTTTGAACTCAAGCGTAGTCCATACACACTATTTACAGTAGTGATGGACTGAATTTTACATGTGGATTAGCTTTCCTTATTAACAGTGTCCCTTGCCATCAGGAAAACCCACTCCGACTTCAGAGGTACTTGTACTTTATGACCCAAAGTCAATGACGACAGGTCAACATTTTAGTCCAGCTGTCCGTTGTTGGACCTGCGGGTGGCTAGTCTTTACCTTACTTTCACAGGCCACAAGCTCAGGCATTGAATCTGCACTCACAACATAACCAACATGGTTCGCTAACACGCTTGCTTATATTACAATGCTTACTTCATATTCTTTTAAAGACCCCCATTCATTTCAGTGTAGGGATCAATCAGTACAGATGTCCCTACATACGTCTCCCTATGTGCTATACAATTCTTATATTAGATTATTCCCTGCATAAACTTCAAGTACTGGTCTTAAAAAGGCTTCACTTTTGAATTGTATGTTTGCTCAACAACTTCCTATGCAGGTGCAACTTCTGCAATGTTTTGAGATTTCAGTTCTGATTTGCTGCTCTGTTTAGGAACCAACGTCTCTGGCTTTTTGTTTTTCTTTTGAGACAATGCAGAAGCTTTCACCAATTTCGCATTTGCTTTCATATTTTTCTTTGACACAGCTTTGGTTACTGCTGCCTTTAAATTCTTATTTTTATTTGGAATCTTTTTTGATGTTGCCTTTACTGTATTATCACGTTGCCCTTTTAAACTCTGCTTTTTCACACTTGCACTTGGCACATTTTCTTTTATTTTATTAACTACTGTTTTCTTTACTTTTGTTTTATTTGCAGCTACAACTTTTGTACCTTTGTGCACAATTTTAGCATCTTTTAATGCCTTTACTGTCTTTTTTGTAGCATTGCCTGGTTTTGCAGTTTTTGGCTTCGGATTTTTTGCTTTAGAACCTGAGTTGACAGCAGCTGCATTGAGTTTCTTTGGTACTTTCGGCAAGCTCCCTGTAGACTTCTCCTTTGCTTTCTTCTGGGGTTTTCTCTTTCTAGACATTTTCTCAAATGCATCATTTGTGTTTTGTCCCTGGACTGCTGCAACCTGGGCGGCTTCATCTTCAGAAACCTCCTCATCCTCGGAACTACTGATGTTCCCATTAGCGTCTGCCTTGGCCAACTGGCTCTTGAGAATACTCAGATCACCAATCAAGGAAGGAATGGTAGACAATGACCTTCTCTTACTGTGAAGCTGAAGCGAAACAAAAATATCTTTCAACTGCAGAGGTAGCACACCATCATTTTCATCCCTCAGAGTATCACGGTGTTTCTGAAAATAGAATCAATAACAGAACTGATCATTAGCAAACACACATTAACGACGAAAGCATTTACAAATAAACTACAACTTTCATAAACTGGTACCTGGCAAAATATCAGAACTAAAATGGTATGACAGAATCACCAATGTAGAGTTTATGGAGAGAACTAGACAAATACCAATGAACCAAGAGGCGGAGAAAAGAGCCTGGCGCTGGATAGGTCGTACACTGAGAAAACTTGAAAATAATAAAAACAAAAAGACCTTTGTTTGGCATCCACAAGGCAAATGAAATAGAGAAAGACCTTTGTTTGGCATCCACAAGGCAAATGAAATAGAGAAAGACCTAACAACACGGGGAGAAGATAAGTGGAGACAGAAGTGAATAAAATGGGGAGGACATACACGGAGCTGCATGGAATAGCTAAAGATAGGACACTTTGACAGCCTATGCCCCAATGGGGAATAAAGGGCAAAAGAAAAACTTCAGAAATACATTAAAAATGTGTCTTCGCCACCGTCGGTGTTTTAATTCTGAAGTTCAATGCACGTGGCATTCATGTCTAGCTGAGCCCCATAGAGGGTTTGCATCTATTGAAGTGTCATCGGTCTAGGGACTTTTCACTCAATCTGACAAATGAAGTACCATCTCCACGGGGAGTGCTGCTGCAGTGCAAATGTGTTGGCTAGAACTTTGTTGAGACTATTTATTTGTAGAGTAAACTCTTGACAGAATTTGATTCTTGGTCTTAGCTCTATAGCCTGACATCCTTTGATTGTAGACACAAAGTGGTAGCTGACTGGGCACCATTCTCACAAGATGTCCATCATCATTATATATCTTGCCAAATGGCATACACATTGCCATATGACGAGCACGCCAAAAGAAGATTCACAAAAGGAGAAAAGGGATTTTCCATAAGGACACACCAAAGTGGATGATCAACAAGAAAATCAAGGGAAACGTGAAATGTCAGAGGACAACAAATAAACAGACGCTGTGAGACTACAACATCAAGCGGTTGTGTTTTCTGAAGGCTCTGTGCGAAAGGGGATAATATCTGGACGCAATGATTGCGAAGATCGGCAAGTGAGTGACAGGAGAGGAATATGTTGACGAGGATTCAACGATGAAAGAACCGGGCGAGGAAAACCTACGCAATTTATGAAACGACTGAACCGTGGGATGGAAGACTGGGCTTCAAGGTGAATGGAGTAGAATAGGGAGCTTATTCATAGATATGTAAGTAGATGCCGACCCTGTCTGAAGGGCAGTCTATGTTCTGGAATAGCTTTATCCCGTTGTTTCTGCAGCGCATATTAAATGTGTGAAAACGTTCTCCCGACTGCCGTCAGTTATTTCATGTTCTACGAATTCAGGTGAGAACTGTTTCATGTTATCAGTGACGAGTTGTAGATACTTCGATTTGTGGATTTCCTTTTATAGTTATTGCGGGAAGACACATCGAGGCACACATTCATGTCATTCCACAGATCTGAGTCCTTGGTGTTCTGGAACAAGTCTACTGAAATTCCCCCAATTTCACCGTCTGAGTCCATCAAGAATCATTTCTCTAGGTCTGCACCTGCCTGTTCTACAAATGATCATTCCAGTCGTCAAGCTCTCCTAACAAGATGCCCCATCTACTTAATTTGTGGTCTCTCTATAAGCCATCCGCTTTAAACTTTCAAACGTGATGCATTCATATTCTTCCATGGTTCATGAGTGATGTATTGATATTCTTCCATGGTTCATGATTGATGCATTAATATTCTTCCATGGTTCATGAGTGATGCATTCATACGTTTCCCATTTCAATAGTGTCAAGCAGAGAGAACAAACTGAAGTATCTGGGAATCACATTTGACAGGAGCCTGTCCTTCAAAGACCATGTGGAGACGGTTGTGACAAGGTTTCAAAAGGGACTCAATGCACTTAAAAAACTATGGCTGCAATGGACACAGAGCAGAGAATGCTTTTCACACTATACCAGCACTTGATCCTCTCAGTAATTGATTATGGACTAGGACTGCCCACTGTCTCAGAGAGTCAGCTGGTGAAATTAAAGCGCATACAGAACGAAGCTATGCGGGTTATTCTGGGATGCACCAGAGATACCCCAATAGTGTGTATGCGATATATCCTTGGTCTGCCGACTGTTGCTGGTAGGCTCAAGGTGATGCAGGTGAAGGCATACCTCAGAGTAGCTGCAGACACAGATCACCCGTTGCATGAGGCGCTGGACGCAGTTAAGGGTCAGCGACTGATAAGAGGGAAATCATGGATGGCTCAGGCGGAGGATACGATCAGACAGGTGTGCATCTTGGAGAACATTAGGCGAGGAGAGGAGTGGGTCAGAGTGCCAGCGGAGCAGTCAGACTTGTGCAGAGTTATAATCACATTGAGCCGGGAGTGCAGGGAGTGGCCAGCAGGGGCCACGGAAGTGGAAATCCAGCAACTAATTCAGGATAATGCTCGCTCGGGTGATGTGATTATCTACACAGATGGGTCGGTGTTGAGAGGTAGGAGAAGTGCCTGGGGGTTCTTAGCAAAAGCTAATGGTTGACGTTTGGTGCAGGAGAGCCTGGCATATGATACCACAACATCTAGCTTAAGAATGGAGGTGGAGGCGGTCAGTGCAGCTTTCCGCTGGATGGAGAATACGATACACACACACATCGTGATTGTAACTGACTCAGAAAGCATGCTGAGGAAGGTGAGGACAGGCAAGCTTCGGGCAGAGTGGCTTGCTTCGCTTCGGAGGTCACGGGTGGCAAGCATCGCCTGGATCTTTTCTCCGGGCATGCCGGTGTGCTGGGGAATGAACAGGCGGACAGATTGGCTGGCTCTGCAAAACTTGGTGGAGTATTGATGCATGACAAGGCAGACGTGGTTGCGGCCTTGTGGGAGCAGGTGTACACCTCGAGGAGCAAATGGATCACCATGGTCTGGCAAGAATGAGACAGCGAGGAGTGACGAGGGGATCGGGCCGATGCTCGACGCTCAGAGGAAAGGCGAGATGGACATATAATCAGATTGCTACTGTACTATTGGTGTTGGAACTCTTCGCTGGCTGCTGAGGACGGGGACGGAGCGCTTATGGGAATGCTCCGAATGCTGTGATGTCGGTTCCTAAATCAATCAATCAATACTTTCAGACGTCCAGGTAAATCTATTGTTCATTCTCAAACAGTTACAAACTCACTCTATGAGAACCCGGGACAGCTATAGAGGACTATGCACTTTCATAAGAATGGTGATGCCGAGAGTAGACAGCTCAATAGTTCTGGGATCAACAATAACAATAATCATTTATGTACCATGGAGGAATATCAATCTATCATTATTGTACCATGGGAGAAATACAATCATTTATGAACCATGAAAGAACCATCAATCTATCATGTATGAACCACTGGAAGAATTTCAATCTCTCATTCATCAAAAATGGAAAGAATATGAATTATCATTTATGAACCACAGAAGAATATTAATCTATCACTCATGAACCATGGAAAAATATTAATGCATCAATCATGATTCATGGAAGAATATGAATGCATCACTCATGTACCATGGAAACATATGAATGCATCACTCATGAACCATGAAAGAATATTAATGCATCAATCATGAACCATGGAGGAATATCAATACATCATTCATGACCCATGGAAGAATATGAATGCATCACTTATGAACACGGAAGAATATCAGTCTGTCATTTATGAACCATGAATGAATAAATCTGTCATTTATGAGGAGAATATCAGCCTGTCATTTATGAACCATGAATGAATAAATCTGTCATTTATGAACCACAACAGAATATCAATCTGTCACACATGAACTATGAAGGAATATCAATCTGTCACACATGAACTACGAAGGAATATCAATGTGTCATTTATAAACCATGAAAGAATAAGAACCTACTATTCATGAACCACAAAGAGATATGACTCTGTAATTTATGAACCACACATATATACCATTCATGATCAATGGGAAAATAAGATATGCACCAGGTATAAATGTCCAGACAATAAGAACCAATCAAGAACAAATAAAATTATGAGTATCAGAAGTAGCTACCAGATTTCATCACAGAGCTCCACATTTGATAACGATGGACCTAGAGGTTTCCTAACACTTACCTGAAGCAGATCAGGTCCGTGGCAAGCGCAACACACACCGACAATGATGTCCACAAGCTTTGATGCTTCTGTGAGTCTTATATGTAAACCATTTGTAATCTCTGCTGTACGCCTGAAGAAAGTGCTTCCTTCATCCTCGTCTTCCTCTGTCAATGTCTTTGGTGAAGAGGCTTGAATTGTAAAGACATGTATGCCCTGATGGTGGATGACAAAGATGGGCAATTGAAACATTACACAAGAATCAATTACAAAATTGGTAATAATGAAGAATGTAACAAAAATCTAGCCGGCTCTGTGGTGAAGGGGTGACAAATGCAATTCGTAATCCCGCATACTAGTTTAGTTAGTTTAGTTTAGTCGTCGGATCAACATCACGGCACACGGTTTAACCCATAAGTGCTCCGATTTCCTCCTAACTCAAACCTGAGTCTGGAGAAACTCAGCTCAATGCACGAACTCCGTTGCATCGACGAGGATCCTGAAATACCGTGGGTAGATTTTTAACTCGAAATGTTGCTACTCTTGTTCGATTTCCAACTGCCAAGGGATTTTTTACATGCACAACAATACACACGGGCGTCCGATCTCACTACCCAGAGACCAGGGGAAATTTTATTACTGGAAGTCCAGGTGCATTTTCTAAATAAATCCCGGTCCTCACCAGGGCCTGAACCCGGGACCTCCAGCACTCGAGGCAGACACCATACCTCGAGACCACTCACCCCTCAATCCCTGCATTTGAAACACAGCTACGGGCGATTTGGAAGCAGACCACCTTGCACTGGTTTCCATACAATGGTAAGAGTGCTGGTTGTTCAGAAAGCAATGGCAAACTACTGAAAGTAATCTTGCCCAGGAATCATAAACAGCCAAATAATACTAGAGTTGACTGATGCGTCCTGTAAAAGATACGCAACCATCTTTTTAACAAAAATCTCACAAGTGCACACTTCCATTGAGCTTTGCCTCACTCTGTACCAAGCAACTCAGTGTACATTCATTGGTACTCTAAACATGATACCCCCATCAGGTAGCAGGCCCTTTGCAGACAGTCACTCACATAGAGGCCCGTCAAAAAGTCTCTCGATCCATTGCTAGTTCTGCCTCATGCCCAAGGTGTCTGCTGTGTTCTGTGTCCATCTGTGTTGGACAATCCCTGGTTCTCCTTCCAGGACCATGCCTTCTACCACTGTCCCTAACCAGCCATTGTGACGTTCTCCTTCCAGGACCATGCCTTCTACCACTGTCCCTAACCAGCCATTGTGACGTTCTCCTTCCAGGGCCATGCCTTCTACCACTGTCCCTAACCAGCCATTGTGACGTTCTCCTTCCAGGGCCTTGCCTTCTACCACTGTCCCTAACCAGCCATTGTGACGTTCTCCTTCCAGGGCCTTGCCTTCTACCACTGTCCCTAACCAGCCATTGTGACGTTCTCCTTCCAGGGCCTTGCCTTCTACCACTGTCCCTAACCAGCCATTGTGACGTTCTCCTTCCAGGGCCATGCCTTCTACCACTGTCCCTAACCAGCCATTGTGACGTTCTCCTTCCAGGGCCTTGCCTTCTACCACTGTCCCTAACCAGCCATTGTGACGTTCTCCTTCCAGGGCCTTGCCTTCTACCACTGTCCCTAACCAGCCATTGTGACGTTCTCCTTCCAGGGCCATGCCTTCTACCACTGTCCCTAACCAGCCATTGTGACGTTTAGTATGGCCAAAGTTCAGTTTCTCAGACATGATACTATTTATGAGCTAGTTTTCTTCAATGTTGAGATCTTGTAGAATGTCAATTTTGTTCTTATTCTTGGTCAATTCTAAGAACTTTTAAATTGAAATGCTCTGATTTTCTTCTTCAGTGATATGGTCCATGAATCACACCCTTATGTCCTTCTGATTTTCTCCTTCAGTGATATGGTCCATGAATCACATCCTTATGTCCTTCTGATTTTCTCCTTCAGTGATATGGTCCATGAATCACATCCTTATGTCCTTCTGATTTTCTCCTTCAGTGATATGGTCCATGAATCACATCCTTATGTCCTGATTTTCTTCTTCAGTGATATGGTCCATGAATCACATCCTTATGTCCTGATTTTCTTCTTCAGTGATATGGTCCATGAATAACATCCTTATGTCCTTCTGATTTTCTTCTTCAGTGATATGGTCCATGAATAACATCCTTATGTCCTTCTGATTTTCTCCTTCAGTGATATGGTCCATGAATAACATCCTTATGTCCTTCTGATTTTCTCCTTCAGTGATATGGTCCATGAATCACATCCTTATGTCCTTCTGATTGTCTTCTTCAGTGATATGGTCCATGAATCACATCCTTATGTCCTTCTGATTGTCTTCTTCAGTGATATGGTCCATGAATAACATCCTTATGTCCTTCTGATTTTCTCCTTCAGTGATATGGTCCATGAATAACATCCTTATGTCCTTCTGATTGTCTTCTTCAGTGATTTGGTCCATGAATAACATCCTTATGTCCTTCTGATTTTCTTGTTCAGTGATATGGTCCATGAATAACATCCTTATGTCCTTCTGATTTTCTCCTTCAGTGATATGGTCCATGAATAACATCCTTATGTCCTTCTGATTTTCTCCTTCAGTGATATGGTCCATGAATAACATCCTTATGTCCTTCTGATTTTCTCCTTCAGTGATATGGTCCATGAATAACATCCTTATGTCCTTCTGATTGTCTTCTTCAGTGATATGGTCCATGAATAACATCCTTATGTCCTTCTGATTTTCTTGTTCAGTGATATGGTCCATGAATAACATCCTTATGTCCTTCTGATTTTCTTGTTCAGTGATATGGTCCAGTAATAACATCCTTATGTCCTTCTGATTGTCTTCTTCAGTGATATGGTCCATGAATCACAGGAAAGATGTATGTTCTCACACGTTTTACTCTAACCTGTGTGCCAATGTTGTGCCATAGGTCCTGCTTTACTGTTTAACCTCTATGTCCAGTTAAATGATAAAAATTTTTCCTTCTGTCTTAGACAGTTCTTATTTTAATCCGCTCTAACAGCATTGTCACTTTAATTAATTCTATCTCCTACAGAGATTATTTATTAAAGCCTTGATTATTTATTAAAGCCTTGAGAATAAAACATTTATTACTTTAAGACTCCACAGGAGAGAAAATAGTCAAGCAACAATTGTCTAGGACAGAAAGAGTTCATGTGTCAATAAAAGAGCTAATTGGTCTTGGGTTCAATCTAAAACAGTGGCAGGATTTTTTCCCTGGCCAGTGTGGCTTACAAAAACCCAGATAACAGTGTAACTATACAGTCCTTTCCCTGGAACCCACCGGGAAAATGTAATAGAGGCAGACCTAAAAGCACACAGAAAAGAGAATCAGACATAGAGATGAATAATGAGTGGGGCATGGAGAGATATATCCCATAGTCCTTTAACATTGCCGGGTCTACATCCATTTGGGTCAGTCCAATTATACTTCTTAGTTTTTCTACAAGCAGTATGAAAATCCCCTGACAGCTTGCTAGGCTAGTCGCAGGTTTAGGACAAAAATCTGACCAACGGGAGTCTGTCCCTCCTGGCAAGCCAGAGAGCCCATAAATGGGCACTCTCTCGCTGCTTTACTTCACCTCGACGCCGCAATGTACAAGAGGAACAAGATGAGATGAGGATTACATGGAGAGAGCTGGACAAGATAGCAAAACATGGATGGCTTGGTATGACCTTATTTGAGGACTTATACTTCAATAAGGAATAAAGAGCAGCAGCAGAAGTGGAAGAATCTGGCTCTAGCCCAACTTCATACAATGAACAGTTTCTTAGGAAAAGTCAAGGTGACTGATGCAACATCGACCTCATTAGCCTTTATGTGCTTAACCCCATATTTCAAGTATGTTAAATTAATTGCATTGACTGAGGTTTGTAAAGGATCCCCCTTCGTTACATATGGATAGCACCTAATCTCCCACAGATCTCACAAAGATCTTTTAAAAAATAATGCATATATTCTGTAGCACCTTTGAGTAACCCAATGTGTATATTACAGATGCACATCATTTAGTAAATTCTTTGCAGAACGTGGCTCTCATCACAGCCTACCAAAAAGATACTCGATCTGTTGTCAGTTCTCCTGCATCATTCATTTCCATGTCCAAGGTGTGTGCAATGACATGAGTCCATTTCCGTACTGACCAACCACCAGCCTCTATTTCCATGAATCATGGCTTCTACCTCTGTTTCCTTCAAACCACTCTGACTTTTATAGGATTGTGGTATTCAGGTTTCCGAGATATTATGATCAATTATAAGCCACGTTTCTTCAAATCTTGTAGAATATCAGTATTCTTCTTCTTCTTGGTCCATGATATTCTAAGAGTTTTTCTGTAACCTTTAGGTTCAAATGCCCTGATTTTCTTCTTTAATGATTGCAAAACGGTCAGAAATATGTTACTAAATATAATTACAGGTAATCTGTTAAATATATTAGAGATATAATTATTATATATTATCACAAAGACAGAAGATAACAGACAGCAGGATAATATCCAGAGTTGCTTCAGTACCATTTGGGCCAGCAGTTTTGCTTCCAACTCCCAATCAATGACAGGAATCTCTGCTTTTGGTCCAATCTCCAGTGCTGACCTGATCCAGCCTCGCCAGTGCTCCCGTTGCAAGTAGAAGCTGGTTCTATTGGGCCTGCCCCGACCTATCACGATCACACTTCTGTAACTACAGGAACTCCAGCTCATGCAGCGCTGCAGCTTCCACAAGGCCATCTCCAGATTGTCTTGCACATAGTCTGGGTACACTGTGGCTTCTGGCTCTATATGAAAGAATTGTATAACTGGAATATATTATAACAAGTGGTAAGATTAATGGGAACAGAGAGGACGACAAGACAGAACAGTTACTGATTAGTCATGCAGCATATTCTTTCATGTGGAAAGGCACTTCCTTCTATGACACATTGATTCACTGCACAAAAATTGGTTAATAATTTTCCATGTTCGTTCATTATCCTAAGTCAGTATTTTCTAATGATCTCTTCATAATCTATGCTATCTGATTATATCTTGGTCAGCATGGCCGAATGAATAAGAGAGCTCACTCTTAAACTTCCGGTTTTCAGATGTTGAGGTATTCAATTCAATTCAACTTTATTTTAAAACAGGCGACCAAACAGTTGGACTAAAATATTAACTTCTCGTCCATGACTTGGGAACATAAATTGCAAGAACCTCAGAAAGAGTGGGTCCACCTGATGGTGAGGGACACTGGTAATAGGGAAAGCTCATCCACATGCAAAAACCAGTCCAGTGCATTAGAAGTCGTAGCATGTGTATGGACTACGCTTGAGTTCAAGGCAAGCAAAGAAACAAACAAATCTTTGCATTCAGGACACCCATTTCAGAAGAATAAAACATATTTAATGCATTATCATCAAGTGTTTTGCCAGCAGGCATGTGCAATCATGCTTCTCCTCATAATTTTGTGATTTCCGACGGCATGGATCAATTCATGTATTGACCCCCTTCCGTGCCATGTCACAAGACTATCAAGAATTCATGAACATGAAAACAGGAAGCAGCAATTAAAATTATAAATATAGAGGGAAAGTATGAAGGAGTAAGACAAAGATGTGTTTTGTCACTGGATCTTTTCTTTCTATCTATAGGGAAATGATGATGAGAAAGTTCAATGATAGATCAGTAATAATAACTGCAGATTAAATATAAACAATCTGCATTGTGCAGTATTGATAGCTGTAAATGCAAAAGATCTGCAACAGCTGATGGACACTGCAGTAATAGAGTACAAATAAAGGACATTCCTTGAATATCAAGACGACCAAACAATGGTTATGTCAAAGAAAATAATGATAATACCAAAATGTTATATTACAAGGAGAAAACCAATTCAATAGATTCAAATATGAGGGGCGAAGGAAAATGACTTCAGATGGAAGAACCATGACAGAGATTAACAGCAGAAAATACCAAGCAAAAGATGCATGCTAGAAGATGAAAAACACCTTAGACAAAAAGTCACTTTCACTGAATACTGAATTGTTATATCAAACCTATCCTGCTGAATGACAGTGAATCTTGGAATGTGATAAACAAATTAGGAACAGCATGGAGGCAACAAAGATGTGGTTTCTGAAATGAATGTTCCAAATACCTTGGACTGCCGGAGTAAGTGACAATGATTATCTGAAAGAGGCTAGTGGAAGTTGAAAATGATATGCAACTAAGAGAAACAGACAAACAGTAATCTTTGGTCATGTAATGAAAGGAAAACATTGTGATAACTAGAAAGATCAGCGGTAACAGAGGCAGATCAAGAGAAATAATGCTGGAGGTCTAAGATGATATAGAACACCAAGGTCTGGGATCTGTGCTGAGACACAGATGCTGACATCATTTGGCAAGGCTGATGATCACGATGATCATGTTTATTTATTCACTCTGTTTTCTGTGTTTCTTTGATGCCATGCTTTTCATCACTACAATCCAACACATGTGCACAATATCATTCCGCAATTTTGACTGCATTATGGTCCATTGTTAGAAACTCACATATAATGGATAATCAACTAAGAAGACCTCCAAGGTTCACACTCTTTCTATCATCTATTTTTTTTTCTCCCTCTTTTTCTATACATTTCCCCTTAACCTACTTCTTCCTATTTTCCCCTCTGCCCCTCCTTATTCTCCTGTAGTTTTCACTGGGCAATTATTAATGCAGCTTTCCCTCTTATGTGTGACAACAGCCAATCCCCCCCTATCCGACTTTGCATATTCCCACTGCCTATCTATGTAGTCTGGCTTCAATCTGAGTTGTCCCCTGTATTTATATTTGGAGTCGCTGAGTTAAGTACCATATATTTCATTTCATTCTGCTTGCTTATTTTTAATTCACACTGTGTCATGTTATTATACCATAATGTAGATCTTTGGTGCCATTTCAGTCTTAATGTTGTGTTTGTTTGCTTGTTATATCTTGCTTATGAGTGCTGAATTGTCTTTAGTTTTCTTTTTTATTTTCTTGTAAAAGGTGACCTGCACTGCACTTCGTTTTGTTCCAAATATCTATATTTCCACAGCTTTGTCGGAGTCAAACCCATTTCATGTGTGTAAGAAAATACTAAAGAACTTGATGAACTCTTGAGAGCCATGGCATAGTCGTCCGTGTACTCATCTACCAAAACGGAGGTACTAGGTTTGATCCCCAGTATTAGCAGGGCTGAAATTTTTACAAACAGTTAGTTAGTTAGTTAGTCGCAGTTCCAACTTCACAGCAATGGGTCATCCCCATTATGCTCCGTTCCTGTGCCAGTGAATATCACACAAAACGCTCCCCACTGCCCAATGTGAAAAGTGGAAAAGATAGGAGTCTCGACAAACAGCCCCCCGCACAGATATACTGTGCATAATGCCGCTGCCAGAATGTCAACACACCAGTACCCCACGAAACACCCAATTCATCTCTGATGGAATCAGCAGTCATTTTCCTATCTGGATGTTTCCTATATGTTCACAAACACAGTCCACGAAAATAAAGTAAGGCTACAAACAGTAAGGCTTTAGGGTTGGCCCAACCAAAACTGTATGAAAATGAAGGCTGCCAGTGTAATACTGACCACTTTACCTCTCTTGTGCCAGTCAGTCATTGAAATTACCGCCCAATGTTCTATGATATGCAAAAGGGCATTACTTTTGATGTATTATAACAGGTCTAAATATGTAATATCACTGGCAATCCTATTCTGGCTGTTTTTGTTTGTTTTTGTTTGTTTGTTACTGTAATGTGATTTTAGGAATGCAAATATTGTTCTTCTGTATTTGTTTACAATTTACTGCTCCATATGTCCAGTTACTTTAAGTTAATAAGGCATGTGGAGAGATGTGTTGCCAGTTGGCAAGGCACTTGAAGACACAGATTCTTATATGCTTGTATAAATACACTCAATTCTCACCAGACAGTAAATATCACAAAGAAACTGGCACACACAAACCATAACAAGCATCTCGAATAAGGAAATAACAATGAATCTATAAAACTATACTTCAGGCATAAAATTATTTAACTGATGAAGGCAGGTGAGCAATAGGTAGGAAACGATAGAATCTGGAAGATAACATCAAGAAATGGAAGAACAGCTGTTTGTCAGAACATACACCCACAGCAAGAGACAAAGTATTGGAGATTCACTACACACAACCTTCTTAGTGGAGACGGCACTTGATTAACTGATCAAATTAACAAAGTTAGTAACAAACAACACCTACCTAAACTGTCTACAAAGGCACAGATCTGTGAAAATGTTGCTCCAAGGTCCAGCCATTTAGTACCACTATGGCCACCGGTGCGGATATAATTGTGGTCAATGGCACTGCTGCCACTGCCTGGCTTGTCATCATGGATGCCTCCCTGAGTGTGTGCAAGAACACCAATACGTAGGTCTGGAATCAGTGACTGCAGCTGCCATACCAAATCTCTTGTTTTTTCCTGTAATACTGTCAAATAGTCTCTCATTGCCCCTGATGTACTGATACAAATCACAATCTCAAGCATTTTTGGCTTTTCCTGGACTGTTGATTTCTCCTGCCCATCTACAGACAGTTCTTTGGCACAAGCCTCTGCTGCCTTGGCACTCAAGCTGTCTGTTCCGTTAGACTCTTAGTGTCACAAACCTCCATCACAGCAGAAATATTTAAATCGTGTGCATCCACACTACACATATGAATACCAGACTCAGGGTGTGAAGTATTGCTTGGATGATGTATCTGACGGTGATTCGGGCAAGATTTGACATTGTGAGCTTGATGCATTTGCAGACTGTAGTGAAACGGGAAACTCACCAATGTTATTTGGAAGCAAAGACTTCATGGTTGTCTTGTCAAACACCTGTTTAAATTCTGCATCATTGTCCCCAGAATCACTTGATGGGCTTAAGATTTCTGTGTCTTTTCTCACTAAGGACACAGAATGTATTAAATTATGCTGTGTCTTTTTGTTTTTGGCAGGATGCAGAGGTGAATCTTCAATTTTCAAAGTGGATCCCCTTCTCAAAGATGGTGGTTCTTCTTCATTCTTTGACTTGTCAAGGCTATCTATTTGTAAAGGCTGCTGCAAGGGTTTGGGGCCTTTTTTCTTGACAGATGAGGCTGTTGTAGCAGGGATTTTGGGCTTTTCTGCTTTGGGGGATTCCTTTATCGTGGTGCTGCCATCAGTAACATATGATGCAAGCCATGCTGGCGCTTTTCTTTGGCGACCAGATGATGATCTCGGAGAAGTTAAAACACTGTCTTTAGCATTGTCTGCACTCAGTGAGGAATTTTCCCCATGACCGCCTGAGCCATCTATTAAGTCTTTGCTAATCTTGGCTGGGTCTTCATTGCCCAAAGTATTAGTAGCTTTCCTCTTCATTTTCCTTCAACATTCAGCTAATGTTTGCAGATCTGCTGCCAAATCTACAATGTGGAAATCGAGAAAAAAACCAAATTACAAAATAATGTGTGATTTTTTAAACCTGCATGAAAAATGTGTTAATATCTTTATGTCCTTTATCATATTTCTGAAATGACAACACACTGATAGCAGGTAATGTCACTATGGCCAATTTTGAAATGTCATACCAGGTATACAAAACTGACATGAAGTTTTTAGACCAACCCACCATAAGTATATAGAGCCACAGTGGCACGCATGCTTGCCTGCCTGCCCAGTGGTTATGTATTGAAATGCTCATGAAGACGGGGACTTTTAAAAAAAATGTACCTGGGGGGCTAGGCCAGCCCAGCCTAAAAGGGTACCATGAGATGTTCGGGGAAGTAAAGCTGGCCAGTGTAATACTGACCATGTGACACATTGAGTACCAATTGGTTTATAAAAATATGGGGCTAGCACCATATACCCAATAAACCTCAAGGCCTGGACAAGTGTCTTTTACTTGACATAAATATAGCATTTGTGACAGTGATACTTATTCTTAGGAAATGCATGTCGTGGTTTCCCCTTGAATTTCACACCAACATACAAGATTTAAATGCTATAAATATTATATTTTAAGTAGCTTTTAAATTTGTGGAATGTAATATCAGCAACAAACTGGCTATTTTTTGCAACTTCCAATTGCTGAGGTATGTTAAACGTCCGCAGTGTAAGCATGCTGCCTGCTATTTTTGCCCTTATCAAAGAAAGCTATGGGAGCCATGGTAGCACAGTGACTAGACACTCACCAGCCAAACCGGTGGTCATAGTTTTGATCCTCATAAGGGAGGAATCAAAGTTAACAACTAGACCTGGAATCTCAGGTTGACCCAGCCTAAAATAAGCATCAGAAAATATCTTCGGAAGAAGAGGCGGCTGATGTGATACTGATCCCATCACCCACCAAGTGCTGATTTTTTTTTAATGTTTTGTGTAGCACATCCTATTTATAGGACATCACTGTCAACACCAGCATTTCACTGCTATTGTTGTTGTCTTGGCAAGTTTACGTTCAGTAGTTTGCCATTGATTTTGAACGACCAGCTCCCATACCAACATGTTAAAACCCAGTGCTATACGGTCTGCTGCCAAATCGGTCACAGCTGTGTTTCGAACTCAGGTACACAGAATTACGAACCGCGCCTGTAATACCTTCACCACAGTGGTCTATAAAAATATGGCCCTAGCAACACATGCCCAATACGCCTTAGAGAGTTTCAGTCTCCTTTATTTACTTACAAGAAGCCTATTCAACCAAGCCTACCCAATAAAGTGTCCTTTATTTACTTACAAGAAGCCTATTCAACCAAGCCTACCCAATAAAGTGTCCTTTATTTACTTACAAGAAGCCTATTCAACCAAGCCTACCCAATAAAGTGTCCTTTATTTACTTACAAGAAGCCTATTCAACCAAGCCTACCCAATAAAGTGTCCTTTATTTACTTACAAGAAGCCTATTCAACCAAGCCTACCCAATAAAGTGTCCTTTATTTACTTACAAGAAGCCTATTCAACCAAGCCTACCCAATAAAGTGTCCTTTATTTACTTACAAGAAGCCTATTCAACCAAGCCTACCCAATAAAGTGTCCTTTATATACTTACAAGAAGCCTATTCAACCAAGCAATAATCAGAACAGGCGTATAGCACCTTCACATTCCTTACATTCTGAGATATTACTATATATATGTCATCTTCTGCTGTCTTTCATCTCCCAAGGAAGCATGGTCTCTCAATCAAGCTCTTTGTAGACTTGTCCATGATTGGTTGGAATTTACACCTGTTGTTTTTCAAAGGCTGAGCAGTCTCCCGCCAACTCTCCTCAGTCACCTCTTACGATGTGCATGGTAGGTTACAGTATTACTATTATGTGCTTCCCATAGAAGCCCTGGTAATACAACGGCAGCTACATGCGTAATTGTTTAAAAATCTGTATTGTTGGTTTGAACAAAATTATTAATTAAACTGTCATCTAATGCCTATCGTACCTTGCGGTGTAGGACAGTGGGTTCTTGAGCCTGAGGAATTAAGGTCGCCTAGCTAGTGCAGTCACGTAAACTGTGCAGGTTAGGGGTGTTTTTTTTCCCCCAACAGAAAAACAAATCCATACCTTACCAAGGATTGGAATCCAGGTCTCCTAAAGGAGAACTCTGCATTCTAGCCACTCGGCCAGCGGATCAAACAACTATGTTAAATCACATAAATATTACCAGGGCCCATGATGGAAGCACAGAATAGAAACTATCTTACCAAGCATATTTAAGATATAACTAAGGCGAGTTAGCATGGGGCTGACCACCTAATCACATAAAAAAAACTTATGCAAAATACAACAAATCAAGAACAAGTCTTCAAAAAGAAAATATAAATAATTCAGCCAATCAAGATCAGAGGAGACTCTTATAGAAGAATGACACTTCCCATAGCAGAATGACACTATGCTGAAAAAGCTGAAGGGAGCCTATCACCGACTAGCGTATTTTACGGAGTATAAGACACACTTTTTTCTTTAAAAAATTGCCTCCAAAATTCAGGTGCATCTTATACTCTAAATTGTACGGGGTGTCAGGCATTGGTAGCACCTTTAGTAAGGATGACTCTCATGTTCTTTTCAGGACCCATCCCCCACTGGTCCAAGCCTGACACCCAGCTCACGCCTGTGGCTCCTAGTAGCTGTCAGCATGCGACAGCGGCCACCCCCGGGGCAACAGCTGTGAGAGGCTGGCTAAACCAGGCCGGGTAGCCGATTTGGTGTCAAACCAAGCGGTGAACTAGGGTATGCCTACCCAGCATGTGAAGACAGGATCCCGCAGACTGCGCGGAAGAAATCATTCCTGATTCAATGGGCAAGATGGCGTTTACCTGCAAAGCGTTGTGGAACGTAATGAGCACGGCAAGGCACGTAGAGCGCCCTGGTCATCCACTGCACCTGTATTCGTCTCCAGTCGTCTTGACTTGTCCTGCCACTGGATTCAGATGGACTCAGGTGAGAGAGTGAGGTCGACGAATTGCACATCTCTTCCTCACTTTAATCCAATTCATCACGCAAGTCATTCTTCATCCAACGTCATATATGCCCTTGTGGCGATGGGCGAGCGGTGAAGCGGCAAACGGGGGTACGCTGGCAGCCGTAGTCGCAGACCTGCACACAGGCGGCTCAGGCCATATGGTCGTCTTCTACTGACCGGAGCAGCAGTGGGATTCGGCAGCCCCCTGAGCGACTGAGCAGCCCTCTATAGGAACACACTGCTCACCTCCATAGCATGAGGAAGGGGCTAGAAAAGGTGCCCTAAACATTGTCTGCTCCATCATTACCTAACCAGCTAACTGCGGTTGGTGAGTACCCTAAACTGCGGTTGACACACAAAGAAAAAACAGGTAAAGCTAAAAGAGCAAACCATATTCTCTTAACAATCGGAACTTGGAATGTACGCACGCTACTTGACAGAGATGGCGCGTCGGGTCCAGAGAGACGAACAGCACTGATTGGGAGAGAGCTGGGCAGGTACAACATCGACAATGCAACCTTGAGCGAGACACGACTTGCAGAAAAAGGCCAAATCTGTGAAATAAGTGCCGGCTACACATTTTTCTGGAGTGGAAGGAAAAGCGAGGAAAGACGCCAATCCGGTGTGGGATTTGCCATTAAGTCGGCCCTGGTCAGCAAACTAGCTGGATTTCCAAAGGCTATAAACGACAGGCTCATGACCATTAAATTGCCCCTGCTGAATGGAAGGAAGCATGCAACCATTGTGAGTGTCTACGCACCAACTATGACCAATGAAAATGATGTCAAGAACAAGTTCTATGTGGACCTGCCCAATGTATTAACATGTTCCCAAAGGAGACAAACTTATACTCCTTGGGGAAGAGCCCTAAAGGACATAATTTACAACACTGCTATGGAAATCCTGGGTCCAACCCCCTGAAAGCATAAAGACTGGTTTGATGAAAATTTCGAAGACATCAACCAATTGCTGGCCGAGAAACATCTTCTCCTCAAGGCACATTTGAATGACCCGAAGTCAACATAAAAAAAAAGATGCCTTCAAGAACATTCAGAGAGTAGTGCAGCAGAAACTTCGGCACATGCGGGACTCCTGGCTGAGCAGCAAAGCTGATGAAATTCAAGGCTTTGTTGACAGACATGATATGAAAAACTTCTACGACTCACTGAAAGTTGTCTATGGTATTACATCACCAGGCACAGCTCCCGTCCTCAGTGCAGATGGGGGAACATTGGTCACCGATAAGAAAGACATCCTTCAGCGCTAGGCAGAACATTTCAGCAACATCTTAAATGCAACTTCCTTCTTCGATGATGAAACCATCAACTGCCTTCCTCAAGTTCCCCTTAATGATACACTTGATGACCTGCCAACCATAGTGGAAGTAAACAAAGCCATCCAGCAACTCTCCAGCGGCAAGGCACCTGGTCCGGACTCCATCCCGGCAGAGATATACAAGGCAGGTGGGCCGGTCCTAACAGAGCAGCTTCACCAAGTCTTTACAAACATATGGGTGAACGAGACCATACCACAAGATTTCAAGGATGCGTCAATAGTCCACCTTTACAAACGAAAAGGATACCGCCAATCCTGTGAAAACCACTGAGGCATCTCCTTGCTTTCAATAGCAGGGAAGATACTCGCCAGAATTCTTCTCAATCGCCTCACGCCCATCTCGATCAAGGTCTTTTTCCCGAGAGCCAGTGTGGCTTCAGAAAAGAACGTGGAACTGTTGTCATGATTTTCGCTGCAAGGCAGCTGCAAGAGAAATGTCAGGAACAGAACTGCGAAATGTTCTCCACTTTCATTGACCTTACCCAGGCTTTTGATACAGTCAGCAGAGAAGGACTGTGGATCATTATGGCAAAATATGGCTGTCCACGAAAGTTTGTCCAAATAGTGCGGCTATTTCATGATGGTATGCAGGCAAGAGTACAGGAAAATGGTGAACTGTCTGAGCCCTTTCCTGTCACCAAAGGAGTGAAACAAGGATGTGTCCTAGCACCAACACTTTTCGGCCTCATGTTTTCAGCTATGTTGACGAATGCCTTCGAGAACGACGACATTGGAATAGACATCAACTACCACATGGATGGAAAGTTATTCAATCTCAGAAGGCTGAAAGCTAACACCAAAATTGACAGCGACACCGCCAGAGAGCTCCTGTTTGCTGATGATTGCATTGCGCTCTATACGCCAACTCAGAGGCGGACATGCAACATAATGTTTCAGCTTTCTCACATGCCTGTGCCAACTTTGGGCTCAATGTCAATTTGGAGAAGACTGTAGTTATGTACCAGCCAGCTCCAGGGAATAATCACACTGTGCCGAATATCAAAGTGAATGATCATAATCTAAGTGTTGTGGACAAATTCACCTATCTTGGCAGCACTGTGTCACAAGCTGCCACAATTGATGATGAAGTGAATGCAATAATCTCCAAGGCCAGCAGCCTTTGGCAGACTGAACAAGAATGTATGGGACAGAAATGGAATAAGCCTGTAAACAAAGCTGAAAGTCTACAAAGCAGTTGTATTATCCACACTGCTATATGCTTGTGAAACCTGGACTGTTTATCAGCGACACGCTAGGAAATTAAACCACTTCCACACAGTCTGCCTTATTAAGTTACTGAAGATTAAATGGCAAGACAAGATCCCAAACACTGAAGTCCTAGAAAGAGCGTCCATACCCAGTATCCACACTCTACTAATGAAGAATCAGATTCGCTGGGCTGGTCACTTGACTCGCATGCCAGATCACAGGTTCCCTAAATGAATTTTTTACGGTGAGTTGCGTTGTGGTAAAAGGCGGCCAGAGGAAACGCTTTAAAGACACTCTGAAAATCTCACTGAATGCTTTTGGAATTCATCATGACACCTGGGAGACTGCAGCCAGAGACCGAAATTCGTGGCGTGCATCATTACGCAAGGGTGCAGTCACTTGTGAGGCATCCAGGACTGCAAGAGCTGTGAAGTAAAGACAGAACAGAAAAACCACTGCAGGAAATCCTCCTCCAGAAACGTCAAGCATTCTTTGTCCACATTGTCAAAGAACATTTTGAGCCAAAATAGGCCTTATCAGCCATCTTAGAACTCACGGCTCCATACTTTCAACCCCACTGGATGAAATGAATGGTCATCATCATTCTTGATGGACAAACAACACATACTCGAAATTATTTTTTTTAAGTTATTGAAGTTATTTTTTTTTAAATTGCTTAAAAATTAAGGTGCGTCTTATAGTCCGTTGCGTCTTATAGTCCGTAAAATACGGTAACCTCCCTATTATTATGGAAATCTATAGAATTTGCACTTGATAGAGAGAGAGAGAGAGAGAAAGAGAGAGATGAAAGTCTCTAAAATTAAATTAAAATGTTTATGTTTGCACCCCATCCATGTTTGGTTGGTTTTCTCAAAAACAGAAGGGTTACTTGTTTCATAAAGCCATGTTCATATTATTGTATGACTGTTATTTTTATTTAATTATGAATATCTGCATGAAACCTGTGCCCAAAAGAATATAAAGAAAATAGCTTGGAGAGTGGAATATCAATATTACCAGCCAATAAATATTCAATAGCCAAATACTAAAATGGCTTCCAGCACTAAAAATACAATGTTAAAAGCCCAACACTCTTCGACAGCAGTCATCCAGCAAATATAGATTATGCACAGATAATATGCAATAGTAATTCTGTATAATGGGGGTGGGGAAACTTCAAAATATTTAACTAGAGAATATATTACTTAGTATTGTTGTTTGTCCATCAAGAATGATGATGACCATTCATTTCATCCAGTGGGGTTGAAAGTATGGAGCCATGAGTTCTAATTCTGAATAACAAAACAATAGTTTTTTTCCCTTATGATTCAGCAAATACACCAGCCTCACTCCCATCTTTCCCTCCTACACTAGAGTCTTGTCACTTCTTATCATTTCAGCAACTGCTTGTAATATCTTCTTCTTCGTTCATCCGGAGTTTTTTTTTCGGATGTGATTGCGTTGTGCCTGTTTACAGCAGAGCTGCGTTCTTGCGCCGTTAGGCCGACACATCCGACTTCTGCGGGCATTTGTTGACCGGGTTAACCTTCCCGGGGGTTTCTTAGGACGTTTGACTCTCACTGTTGTGGTGTTATCCCCCATCCCAGCTGGTCCATATAGAACGGCAAAAGATCCTGGTCAGCCCTCAAGGGAAGGCAGGGGCAGACCATGGGCATTCCCCGCCATCCAAGGAGGCTTCCATACTTGCAGAGCCGATACATAGCGCTCTGGTACTGGGCTCACCCAAGGAATCGTCACGTCCTGCACATGGCTGCTTAGCCTCACTTCCGTATATTGGGCCTTCCGTTCACCATAGGCTGTTCTTCCGGAAACCAGAAGTATGCAGTCTGCAGATGACATCCACACAGTGAGCTTTCGATTCGGACTTTCCATGTAATGGATTTGCTATCCAAGCAATATTCCATTTCGTGCCACTAGGACACTTTTCCACCTTTTATGAAGCCCACACAATGGGCTTTTGATTCGGACTTTCCACGTAATGGATTTGCTATCCAAGCAATATTCCATTTCGTGCCACTAGGACACTTTTCCACCTTTTTAGAAGCCCACACAGCGAGCTTTCGATTTGGACTTTCCACATAATGGATTTGCTATCCAAGCAATATTCCATTTCATGCCTCTGGGTCTTCATGCACCTTTAAATGTCAACTTGTATGTAGTTAAAGTAAGCTGCGGTCAACTTGAGCTCGTTTATATCTCCATAGAGCTTGTCCTCAAATGAAGCAGGTGTGGGCCAAAATATCTTTCTCTGTTCTGCATACGTTGGGCAATCCTGCAGCAAATGTTTTGCTGTCATTTTTCCAGCTCTACAATTACATTCATCGGTATCTCCTATCTTTAGTTTATTGAACAAGTGGTATTTCAGCCTGTTATGTCCTGTGCGGAGTCTGAAGATTGCTACTTGTTCTCTTCGGTCGAGTTTGTAATATGCATCATCCTTCTGATGGCCTGGATGCTCAGATTCCCATTTGGTTCTATAAGTGCTTTTTATCAACCTCTTTGCCTCATTATAGGTTATGTCTATGTCAGGCTGTGGTAGTCGTCCGCCCTCTTTTGCCAGTCTGTCAGCCTCTTCATTTCCAGGTATACTGCAATGTGATGGGATCCACTGTATTACAACTTTTTTGGATTTCTGGCATAGACCATGGAGTGCTGCTCTTAGGTCAGTTAGTTCTGTGCTGTTATTGCTCTTGAGTATTGAGACAGCTGACTTTGCATCTGTGAAGATAGCTATTTGCTTCTCTTTATTTTCCTCCATCAGGAGCATTTCTGCTGCAGTTTTCAAAGCCTCTACCTCCGCTTTGAAGTTACTTGAAAATTTTCCAGTTGCCAATGAATGTGTTTTTTTCACTCCATTTTTTAAATTTAGGAGAATTCCTCCTCCTCCATTCTCTATTGAATTTTTGGCTGATCCATCTGTATATGCATGGGTCCAATTCCTGCTTGGGTAATGTTCTTTTATGTAGTTTAGGGTTATTTCTCTTCTTTCGGTTTCATGCTGAGTGTTCTTTTTCTCAATACCAGGAATGTTTTCTATCATCTCAGGCAGTTGCTGCTGTCTCCAAGCTGGGAACTTGTGTGCATTGTGTATGGGCTTGACTGTTGATATGTTAAGTATAGGATCTGCCCTAATCCTTCGTTTTGCAGTTTCTACAAAGTTGCTACGCTTCAGTCTTCCCTTTCCAAAACCATTAAATCTGTTGTACATAGGGTGGTCTGTCAATCTTCTAAATTTTTCTGCTTGTTGCTGGGCTCTGCTATCTCTTCTATCCTGCATTGGTTGTAAACAAGTGATCTTTTCTAGTTCATTAATAGGCGTTGTCTTCAGGCTTCCAGTTATGATTCGCATTCCTTGGTTTTGGACTCTACTTATTTTGTTAAAGTTTGACTTAGCTGCTGTTGCCCAAGCTGCAATGCCATATTCCAGTACTGGCCTCACCCGTCCAGTATATAACTTCTTGAGAACTTTCTCATCTGCTCCCCACGTTGTACCAGCAAGCTTTTTCATGATTGCCATTCTCTGCCTTGCTCTTGTTCGATTTTTCTCAACCTGTGTCTTCCATGTCAGGCGACGATCAAAGGTGACTCCTAGATAGTTTGGATTTTCTTCATGGCGCAATATTTTTCCATTCAATACCAGCTTAGGTTGCTGAGTTTTATTTGAGAGGGAGAACACTGTGCATGTTGTTTTCTCCTCACTTATCTTCACTAGCCATGATTTTGACCAGTCCTCTAGCGCTAATAAGGCTTGCTGTATTCTGCTGTTAGCTGTACTAATATATTCTTCAGATGTCCATATGGCTAGGTCATCTGCAAAGGAGGATGTGTGTACTCTGGCTGGAAAATTTTCTGTAATGTCATTTATATATGCTAGGAATAATGTTGGTGAAAGAACTCCTCCTTGGGGGACACCTTGCTCCAGCAGCATCATTTTGCTTGTTTGTCCTTGTACTTTTGTCCTGGCAGTTCTGTTCTCAAGGTAGTGGCTGATCCATTTATACATTTTCCCACAAACATGCATTTTTTGCAGTTTTACTTTCAGTCCTTCCTTCCATACTTTATCAAATGCTTTTTCTAAATCTATCCAGACTGCTAGTGTGTGCTTTTTCTCTTGGAAGGCATCCTCTATTTCCTGAGCTATATAGGTTATTTGATCTTCAGTGGATCTGTACTTTCTAAATCCTGCTTGGTGTGGTGTTAAGAGTTTGTTTTCTTCCAGATGCCATGTTAGCCTGCCATTGATAATGCGTTCCATTAATTTTCCTACACAGCTAAGTAGACTGATAGGTCGATAGCCATTTGGTTCTTCCAGGTCTTTTCCTTTCTTTGGGACTGGTATTAGTATAGCTTCCTTCCATGCCTGTGGGACTATTCCTCTCTTCCAGCTGTTATTTAGGACTGCTAGTAGTTTCTTCTTTGCCTTGGTGCCTAGTCCTATTAGCATTTCATTTGTGATTCCATCCTTTCCTGGTGATTTCTTCTTTTTTAGGGTATTCATTGCCTGTTCCATTTCTTCCATTGTTAGATTTGCCATCATATATTCTGCCGCTGTCTCTGTATTTCTATGATGTATCTGTTTGTCTTTGATTGCTTTCTTCTGTTCGGTTGTAATATCAATGTGGTTTGCATTTGCATAGTGTTCCATTAGTGCATTTGCAGCCTTTTTGCCTGCAAGCAAGGCATTTCCTTGTTTAATTGTTATTTGTTTGTTTCTAGGTCCTTCATTGTTCATGGCTTTCACTAGTTTCCATAGTTTGTTTCCATCCCTGTCAAAATTCAGGTTTTCTGTTTTTTCCCTCCAACAATCTCTTGTTGTTTGATTTACTGTTCTTTTATATTTTGCTGAGATGGCTTTGAGAGAGATGTTTGCTTCAATTGTTTGTTCTCTCTCTGCTGTCTTCCTGGCATCTTCAACTTTGTCCTCCAAACTTTGTAGTTCTTCAGTCCAGTATGGTTTGTAATTTTTCCTCGCTCCTCTTGGAATGGACTCAGTGGCTGCCTGTATTATCGCTCTGTTTAGACTTTCCACCATTTGCTTTATGTTGCCATATCGTGTATTTATGTTTTCACAATATTTGTCTGTTAGTATGGCAAATCTGTCCCAATCTGCTCGTTTGTAATTCCAGCGGGGCAAGGGCTTTTGCTCCTGTGGAACATACTCCATATTCATTTCAAGCTTGATTGGTCTGTGGTCACTACCTGCTAATTGGTCCAGCACATGGCGATCGATTTTGTGGAGGATGTCTCCTGTGCAGAAAGCTAAGTCTGGAGTAGAAGTGGTAAGCCATCTTCTGGAGTAGAAGCTCGGTGTGTCATCCGCTTTGTTGAGTAGATGGAGATTTGAGTCTATTTCCCAGTCCTCCAATTCATCTCCTCTTTTGTCAGTATCTGGGTATCCCCATCTTTCTGAACGGCTATTAAAGTCTCCGACAATAATGCAGTTTGTGTCAGTTATTTTCATGTTTGAGAGTGTAAGGTCCTTATCTGCTGGGCTATACAGATTGTAGATTCTTATTTTGACGTCCTTTATCATTATATCAACACCTATAATTTCCGTTTGGTTGTCAGAGATCACAGATACTTCGCTGCAAGGTATTGTATTTCGTGTAAGTATTAGAACTCCTCCTTTGTGTCCTTCGCGGTCGAAACGTGTGGCCTGATATCCTCTGACTGAGAATTTGTGATTGGCGTTGAGGTGTGTCTCTTGAATGCATGCCACATCTATTCTATCTTTATGAAGACGCTGTGTTAGGGAGTCTTTCTTCTTGTAAACTCCTTCGGCATTCCACTGTAGTATGTTGAGTGTCCGGGGTATTTGGTCAATAGCTCTTAACCTACTCCTCTGTGCCTTGACTCCACAGCACAGGGGAAGGTGACCACCAGTAGTCATGGGTGGACCCCCTCGAGGCAGGGGGCCCGGCACTATCACCGCCTGATGGGACTTCACGGGATTAGCACCATATCGATTAATTTTGATTTGTGACATCATGAATTAAGTTACGTTGCACTGCTTTGTCAAGCCTGTGGCTCAGTACATCCGATTTCGACAAGCATTTATTCGGGATGCTTTCCCTAGCCTTTGACTGTCCCCAGTCTACCTACAAGGCAGCAGGTTTCACGTTGCACTGCTTTGTCAAGCCTGTGGCTCAGTACATCCGATTTCGACAAGCATGTATTTGGGGTGCTTTCCCTAGCCTTCGACTGTCCCCAGTCTACCTACAAGGCAGCAGGTTTGTGTGTCTCTTCGTCTGGTCCCTCTCCCTTGACCTGTCCGACATGGGTGGCCCTACCAGTAGCTGTGCTACCGTCGGCATAGCTCTTGGGGTCATTGGGACGCACAAGCCCCTCTACCTCGTCACGGTGGACACACAGCAGAGGGGCTGTTTGTAATATTATTTATATACAGGGTGTCAGGCATTGTGTCAGGCATTGGTAGCACCTTTGGTAAGGATGGCTCTCATGTCCTTTCAGGACCCATCCCCCACTGGTCCAAGTCTGACACCCAGCTCGTGCCTGTGGCTCCTGGTAGCTGTCAGCATGCGACAGCGGCCACCCCCCGGGCAACAGCTGTGAGAGGCTGGCTAAACCAGGCATGGGTATCCGATTTGGTGTCAAACCAAGAGGTAAACTAGGGTATGCCTACCCAGCATGTGAAGACAGGATTCGGCAGACTGCGCGGAAGAAATCATTCCTGATTCAACGGGCAAGACAGGCGTTTACCTGCAAAGCGTTGTGGAACGTAATGAGCACGGCAAGGCACGCTAAAGCGCCCTGGTCATCTTCTGCACCTGTATTCGTCTCCAATCGTCTCGACTTGTCTTGCCACTGGACTCAGATGGACTCAGGCGAGAGAGTGAGGTCGACGAATTGCGCAACTCTTCCTCACTTTAATCCAAGTCATCGCGCAAGTCATTCTTCATCCAACGTCACATATCACCTTCAAGCCCTGTGGCGATGGGCGAGCGGCAAAGCGGCAGGCGTGGGTACGCTGGCAGCCGTAGTCGCAGACCTGCACACAGGCGGCTCAGGCCATATGGTCGTCTTCTACTGACCGGAGCAGCAGTGGGATTCGGCAGCCCCCTGAGCGACTGAGCAGCCCTCTATAGGAACACACTGCTCACCTCCATAGCATGAGGAAGGGGCTAGAAAAGGTGCCCTAAACATTGTCTGCTTCATCACTACCTAACCAGCTAGCCGCGGTTGGTGGGTACCCTAACTGCGGTCGACATACAAAGAAAGATAAAACAAGCAAAGCTAAAAGAGTAAACCATATTCCCTTAACAATTGGAACTTGGAATGTACGCACCCTACTTGACAGAGACGGCGCGTCGGGTCCAGAGAGACGAACAGCACTGATTGGGAGAGAGCTGGGCAGGTACAACATCGACATTGCAGCCTTGAGCGAGACACGACTTGCAGAAGAAGGCCAAATCTGTGAAATTGGTGCCGGCTACACATTTTTCTGGAGTGGAAGGAAAAGCGAGGAAAGACGCCAATCCGGTGTGGGATTTGCCATTAAGTCGGCCCTGGTCGGCAAATTAGCTGGATTTCCAAAGGCTATAAACGACAGGCTCATGACCATGAAGTTGCCTCTGCTGAATGGAAGGAAGCACGCAACCATTGTGAGTGTCTACGCACCAACTATGACCAACGAAGATGATGTCAAGAACAAGTTCTATGAGGACCTGCACAATGTATTAACATCTGTTCCCAAAGGAGACAAACTTATACTCCTTGGGGATTTCAATGCCAGAGTAGGCACGGACACCACCTCTTGGAGTGGCATTATTGGAAAGCATGGAGTCGGAAATTGTAACAGCAATGGACTCCGCCTCCTTCAGACATGTGCCGAACATGATCTCCTGATTACGAACACAATTTTCCGTCTCCCCATGAGAAATAGGACATCGTGGATGCACCCTCGCTCGAAACACTGGCACCTCATTGACTATGTCATCGTCAGGAGGAGTGACAGACAAGACGTTCGAGTGACAAAATCCATGTGTGGTGCCGAATGCTTGGACAGACCATCGTCTCATTGTCTCGAAAATGAACATCCACATCAGGCCACCACGGCGTCCTCAAGGGGCGAAAATGCAAACAAAGCTAAATGTCACCCGCCTAAACAGCAAGAAAATGCAGCAGTCGTTTGAAAATATGCTGGAAGACCGCCTCAAGCCCAATGCTGAAGCTAAACAGGATACAGAAACAGAATGGAGAGCCCTAAAGGACACAATTTACAACACTGCTATGGAAATCCTGGGTCCAGCCCCCCGAAAGCATAAAGACTGGTTTGATGAAAATTCCGAAGACATCAACCAATTGCTGGCCGAGAAACATCTTCTCCTCAAGGCACATTTGAATGACCCAAAGTCAACATAAAAAAAAGATGCTTTCAAGAACATTCAGAGAGTAGTGCAGCAGAAACTTCGGCACATGCGGGACTCCTGGCTGAGCAGCAAAGCTGATGAAATTCAGGGCTTTGCTGACAGACATGATATGAAAAACTTCTACGACTCACTGAAAGCGGTCTATGGTCCTTCATCACCAGGCATAGTTCCCCTCCTCAGTGCAGACGGGGGAACATTGGTCACCGATAAGAAAGAAATCCTCCAACGCTGGGCAGAGCATTTCAGCAAAATCTTAAATGCAACTTCCTTCTTCGATGATGAAACCATCAACTGCCTTCCTCAAGTTCCCACCAATGAGACACTTGATGACCTGCCAACCATAGTGGAAATAAACAAAGCCATCCAGCAACTCTCCAGCGGCAAGGCACCTGGTCCTGACTCCATCCCAGCAGAGATATACAAGGCAGGTGGGCCGGTCCTAACAGAGCAGCTTCACCAAGTCTTCACAAACATATGGATGAACGAGACCATGCCACAAGATTTTAAGGACGCGTCAATAGTCCACCTTTACAAACGTAAAGGAAACCGCCAATCCTGTGACAACCACCGAGGCATCTCCTTGCTTTCAATTGCAGGGAAGATACTCGCCAGAATTCTTCTCAATCGCCTCACAGCCCATCTCGATCAAGGTCTTCTTCCTGAGAGTCAATGTGGCTTCAGAAAAGAACGTGGAACTGTTGACATGATTTTCGCTGCAAGGCAGCTGCAAGAGAAATGTCAGGAACAGAACTGCGAAATGTTCTCCACTTTCATTGACCTTACCAAGGCTTTTGATACAGTCAGCAGAGAAGGACTGTGGAAGATTATGGCAAAATATGGCTGTCCACGAAAGTTTGTCCAAATAGTGCGGCTATTTCATGACGGCATGCAGGCAAGAGTACAGGAAAATGGTGAACTGTCTGAGCCCTTTCCTGTCACCAATGGAGTGAAGCAAGGATGTGTCCTGGCACCAACACTGTTCAGCCTCATGTTTTCAGCCATGTTGGTGAATGCCTTCGAGAACGACGACATTGGAATAGACATCAACTACCGTATGGATGGAAAGTTATTCAATCTCAGAAGGCTGAAAGCTAAAACCAAAATTAACAGCGGCACCGTCAGAGAGCTCCTGTTTGCTGATGATTGCGCTCTATACGCCAACTCAGAGGCAGGACATGCAACATAATGTTTCAGCTTTCTCACATGCCTGTGCCAACTTTGGGCTCAATATCAACTTGGAGAAGACTGTAGTTATGTACCAGCCAGCTCCAGGGAATAATCACACTGTGCCGAATATCAAAGTGAATGATCATAGACTAAGTGTTGTGGACAAATTCACCTATCTTGGCAGCACCGTGTCACAAGCTGCCACAATCGATGACGAAGTGAATGCAAGAATCTCCAAGGCCAGTGCAGCCTTTGGCAGACTGTACAAGAATGTATGGGACAGAACTGGAATAAGCCTGCAAACAAAGCTAAAAGTCTACAAAGCAGTTGTATTATCCACACTGCTATATGCTTGTGAAACCTGGACTGTTTATCAGCGACACGCTAGGAATTTAAACCACTTCCACACAGTCTGCCTAAGGAAGCTACTGAAGATTAAATGGCAAGACAAGATTCCAGACACTGAAGTCCTAGAAAGAGCATCCATGCCCAGTATCCACACTCTACTGATGAAGAATCAGATTCGCTGGGCTGGTCACTTGACTCGCATGCCAGATCACAGGCTCCCTAAACGAATTTTTTACAGCAAACTGCGTTGTGGTAAACGCTCCCAAGGTGGCCAGAGGAAACGTTTTAAAGACACTCTGAAAATTTCACTGAATGCTTTTGGAATTCATCATGACACCTGGGAGGCTTGCAGCCAGAGACCGAAATTCGTGGCGTGCATCATTGCGCAAAGGTGCAGTCATATGTGAGGCAACCAGGACTGCAAGAGCTGTGAAGAAAAGGCAGGACAGAAAAACCACTGCAGGAAATCCTCCTCCAGAGACGTCAAGCATTCTTTGCCCACATTGTCAAAGAACATTTCGAGCCAAAATAGGTCTTATCAGCCATCTTAGAACCCACGGCTCCACACCTTCAACCCCACTGGATGAAATAAATGGTCATCATCATTCTTGATGGACAAACAACACACTTTGTATGTAGAACAGCTGTTTGTTGGAGAATATGTTTTCAGTCTTGGAAACGGAAAGCATACTCTTCAACAAACAGCTATTCTACATACAAAGTGTAGTGAGACTGTACAAACACCCTGTATTACATAGTCATGCCCATCAAGGCTGGGAACTTTTGTTAACTGGGCTGGTCTCCCAGGTGAACCCAGACTAACAAGTACCAAGACATGTTCTGGGAAGTCAGGTTGCTGGAGGATATTGACCACATCACCCACTGAGTGTTGACTGGTGGTCTATCAAATAAAAATATGAAGCTTGCACCATTTACACAATAAGCCTCAAGTCCTTTACTTTTTACATATTCATGCGTACAAGGGATAAACAACATTTTTATGACAATTACAACACCAAATATAGCTATGTAACTCTTATTTGGCATGGCACTTACACCTAATAAATAAAGATGTTTAGTTTGTTATTGTATTTACTATTTTTGATGACAAAATCCAGTGGAAAATCACTGTTTATTTATATTTAATAAGGTATCCTCAATTGAATTACAATACAATACCTTAGATATGAACAAATGTATATACTTTGAGGACAAGGTAACCCCCATAGACGAATTATACGGTTGACGAAGTTTATGTCATCATAAGTATGTCATCTTAACAATCATAAAGGTAAAGGTATATTTGAAGCAGAAGAAAGCGAACAGTGTCAGACGAGACGGTCACTTGTGGATTCTGTGGACGTGAAGTCGGTGCAACTTTGTAATCTATAAAATTAAAATTTGTAAGCAGAACCGAGCGCTCGTTGATTCACAAATACAAAGAGAGATGTGAAAAAAACATATGACTACAACAGAAAATTACGCATTTTATATGAGCAATTTTTTACACTTATAAAATAAGTTTATATACGCAAAACTGCAGAATTACTTGACAATCTGTATAGTTACTTTCCAATGGTTTCACTAAAAAAGTTGTTGGTGAAGCATCCGACGTGTCCAGACTTTTCTAGTCTGACAGAGTAAAATAGAAACTAGAAAAATAAGTGCGCATACTGAGAAGCATTTTCACAATTCAGTCACAGTATATTAATAAAATACATCACTATATTGAAGAAACTGATTACATTTAATTGACAAGCGGGTGGACATATATTTCGTGAAAGGCACAATTCACAGTTATATATATTGTATGAATCCTATAAATCGGGCACAAAATCAAGCTAACCTCAATTATTGGGTTATCGACTCTTGTCTGCAGCGTCACTTGTTAGAGTTACCCAAAATTGATTTGACAAACAATTTAACCTGAACACCTTCTACATACACAGACATGTCAATTGTGTCATGTGTGTGAACCCCTGGGGGACCATTGAAATAGCACGAGGAATACATTCACACTTATCAATGGCACTGTCCGGGGGGGGGGGGGAAGGGACAGAAATGAAGACCTGGTGATACATTTAGTTGCATATCCTTTACAGGACGTTGCAGTCAACACCAGCATTTTTTACTGCTGTGATCTCTTGGCAAGTTAACGTTCAGTAGTTTGCCATTGCTTTCTGAACTGCCAGCACCAATACCATTTCATAAAAACCAACGCAATGCAGTCTGCTACCAAATCGCCTGCAGCTATGTTTCGAACTCAGGTTTGCGGGATTATGAACTGCGTCCGTAAACCCTTCGCCACGGAGCTCTTATACACAAGACAAGTAGTATAAATTTTAAAAAAAAAACGAATGAACATAAGTAAAGACGCATCTACAGCAATTGGAAATCAGTAAATTTAGGTCGGCATTACACCGTGAAAATTACAGACGTCAGAGGACGCTGCAGCAACATGTCTTCATCAGCTAACTAGACACAAATCAGAATACACTCACTCAAGCGGAAATACCACTACAGTAACTACACCAACTTAAGCAGGTCCTTTGCAGAATGGTGCTCACATTAAAACTCATCGAAGACTGTTTCAATCCCTTGCAATTTCTCCTGCCTCATACACCCGAATGTCCAAGGTGTCTGCAAGGTCCTATCTCCATCTTCGTGTTGATCAACCTCTGTCTCTTCTTCCAGGAACCACGCTTTTCATCACACTTCTTTCCAAACCACTGTGACATTTCATATGGCTACAGTATTTCTATTTCTGAGACATCATGCTATTTAGGAACCTGGTTTTTTTTTTTTCGGTTTTCAGATCTTGTTGAATTTCCTATTGTCTTCTCCTTGGTCCACAATATTCTAAGAACTTTAAGGTAACATTGAAATTTACAATCCCCGAGTTTCTTCTTTCGTTATTACAAAATTGTTCATAACTCACACCCGAATGTTTTTACGGGAAAGATGCTTGTTCTCAACATTTTACTTTAATTTGTTTCCCGATGTTGTGTCATAGATTCTAATAAGGTTTAATCTCTGCACTGTTGGCTCCTGCGATTCTTTCCGTAGCTAAAGGAGACGCATTTCTGCACACGCCCAGGGGAATGCCTAGCCCTGAAGGCGGAGCCACTGAGCCATCTTACTGAGTCGATTTGTTCCATTTGTCATTTAGGTTGTTCCATAGAAAGAATCACGTTGTCTCCTTTCAGTTCCAGCTGTATAAACATATTGTATGTTGAATTGGAAACAAGCCTCTTGCGCCTACCTCTAAGGCGAACAGTCTGACTGCATAACGGTCTTGTTTCAGACTGGGGGAACCAGGTTGCTGTACTACTCCACCGAAAGATTTGTGCAAGACAGTCAGCTCGATCAGCATTACCTAACTAGCCGACGAGGAGTGCACTACATTGTGTGCGCCCCCCCCCCCTCCCCGAGACTTCCGAATTTAAAACAAACAAAAAATACTAGTATTGTCCCGAAGCAGTTTCCTGCGATGGAGCCCCTGATTAGATAGGGGCAACAAATTTATTAGGCTCTATTAGTCCTTTGTGACTCAATGAGCATGCTCGGGAGGATAGAGATGGGGTGGATCTGAAGAGAGTTGTTGCTGTCTTTGGAGCGGTCTCGGCTGGCAAGGATTAGTTTCATCTTCGTGCCAGGACATGCGGGAGTACAAGGTAATGAGCGAGCTGACAAGCTCGCGGGTAAGGCTAATGTGGAGGGCGGACGCGCCATGGACCAGGCTGACATTCTGAATGCTCTACAAGAAGTAAGACATGTGCGAGAACCAAGTGATGACTGTGAATCTACAACCATGGCCAGACAGCGAGAACAGCAAATTAAAAGAGGGGTGGCCAAACAAGAACACTACGCAGGAAGCAAAAGAAGATTGATAAACCAACACAGAACTGGTGTCGTTAGCCGCTACACGCTGTGGGATTTGCTGAGGAGGGGATCCGAGCACTTATGGACTGAATGGTTCGATGTGCAATGAGGATGATCTGTCTACTAACTAACTAACTAACTAACTAACTAACTAACTAACTAACTAACTAACTATTTATTAGGCTTTAATGCACAGAGGGATAGATGGCTAATCAGCCTCACTTTCACAGGCGAATGCCCATGATTCGAACCCGCGTCAGACCGTGGTCATTACATCAAATTCGCTAACTATAAAATTCGCTAACGCGCCCACTGACTTCCGAATTATGTCAGGATATCGTCCAAGGTCCTTCTATCAAGCACCAACTCCATTCCTCTGCATCATCGAGGATGGATGGCAAAATTTGCAGAGTAGTTGATTCTACCTTCAGCTCTCTGTCCACCTTTGAGGAAGGACATCGGCTCATGGCACTAGCATTGGTTCTCATGTTCACTCGTTGTTTCGCTACATCCTCTATGGCTGTCAGTTCAATGAGCACTTTGTGGTGGTGTCATGTGAATCGGCTGATAATGTCAGGAGCGCGTTCGGACGGGTTTTACGACTGTGTTCGTGTCCGACAAAAGAACAAAATCCTGGCCACTTATTCCACCGTGCATTTAGGCCAACAAAATGTGATAGCCCTATCACACCACATACAAATTCAGTTTGAAATTGCAATCCCCTGCTTCGTGGCATGTTGTTTCTCTTCCCATATCTGAATGTGTTAAAACTTTCTCGGAGAAAATATCTTACCAGATAATAAGGTATTTATGAACATTTGAGCATTTCCGTAAACGCCATTGACTATTTAAAAAAAGATTAACAATTAACTGCTTTGCTCTAAATTACAGATTTGCTTTACATTGCAAGCAAACGACAACATCTTGTTGAATGTTACTGCCTGTCTACCATGCAGACTTGGTTATAATACGACAACCCAAATAAAAGAAGCAGTCAACTTGAGGCTGTTGACACCTCCATGAAGTTTGACCTCAAATAAAGTGGAATTTGAACAAAATACTTTTCTGTGGTTGGCTATGCTGGACTCTCTTGCAGGAAATATTAAGTCGTCATTTTAACAATTCCATGACAGATAAGGCATGTGTTCCCTATTTACTTTAAAAAGTTAGTTGCATGTCCTTTGTAGGACGTAGCAGTCAAACCCAGCATTTTTTGGCTGTTCGTGATTCCTGGGCAAGTTTACGTTCAGTAGTTTGCCATTGCTTGTGAAAGACTGGCACCCATACTATTTCATACAAAAACTAACACAGCTGTGTTTCGAGCGCGGGTATGAGAGATTACGAACTGCGTCCGTAACCCCGCCACAGAGCAGGTTGATTTACCTTAGCCAAACTATATACTGTAGAGCTCAAAGCCTCCCAGGAAGGTTAACCTGGTCAACAAATGCCCGCGGAAGTCGGATGTGTCGGCCTAATGGAGCAAGAACGCAGCTCTGCTGTAAACAGGTACAACGCAATCACGTCCGAAAAAGAAAAAAAGAAAACTCCGGGAGAACGCAGAAGAACTCAAAGCCAGTGCCAAGAGGGAAGGACCTTTCCATGAACGCTTATTCACCGTTAGGAGGTCAGCATGGCCGAACGGATAAGAATGCGTGCTGATGTCGAGGTAAGGGGTTCAACCCATACACCGGTCAGTTTAAAGGGGTTCAACCTATACACCGACCAGTTTGACTAAAATGTTGACGTCTCGTCCCTGACTATGGGACGTAAATTACAAGTACATCTGAAGCCGGAGTGGATCCGCCTGATGGCGATGGGCACTGGTAATAGGGACAGCTATCTTATATTCTGCACGCAAAAAGTCCAGCACTACTAGAAGTAGTGTGTGTGGATTACGCTAGAGATCAAAAGCGAGCGCAAAAAGAATATATTCACCTTTATACAATTAGATATGATGTTCGACTTAAATATAGATTGCATGTTTTAACACGTTTTACTTCTCGTATCTATTTAAACCTGCAGTTATTCTATGTTTATTGCATGGAAAATTGTACCAAGGTACTTGATATGTTTTAAAATGACATAAGCATTTATTTTGCCTTAGCTCACAGATATGGGACAAAGTTGAGACCACAGCGACACGTAAGAAGGATAAAGAGGTTGGAGTGGGAGTTTAAAGTCGAGAGAATCGATTTCATCGCATCCGTCTTTATCCCATATGGCCAAGTCTCTTTACGCAAAGCAACCTACAGAATACGTCGCATATAGCACGAACTCGGTAGCAGATCATTCGCGCGGTAAATGTTCGTCCACAAAGGACAATGAATTCATGATAATTTCCATCATCATGCACCATCTGCCGTCTCACGCTCTCAGTGTCTGACCTATCTGCAATAATTTTCTTCTTTGTCTTTATTCCATTCCCGATCTTTTCCCTCCATACAACTCGGTTAGTGGCGACTTGCTCCCAATATGTAATATGAATTCTTCTTCTTCTTTCGTTCGTTTGAAATATGTCTGAAACTGCAATGTTGTCTCTTGTATGAATTTAACTGTCTTTTTTTAGTTCACTCAGTGGTACATAGAGTTTATCTTCCACTGTCGTCTCTCTAGGCCAGAAGGTTCGCCTGGATATGTTGTAGTTTGGGCTGTCCTGAGGTGTGTACTCTGCTGTCTGCGACGCCACTCCACATGAGCACATGGCTGATTCACCAATCTTGAATTTTGTATACATGTGGTTGCTTAATCTATTGTGTCCTGTTCTGACGCGCAGAATAATGACTTGTTCTGGTCTGTCCATAATGTGGTAGTCATCTTGAGCAGGTTTTGGTGGCTTTCTCACTGATATGATCATTCTTTTCCTTTGGTGGTATGTAACTGGCACATCAGGCTATTTCTTCGTTTGCTCCTTCCTTAGTTAATCGATCAACTGATTATGTGGTTGTTTCGGGATTTGAAATTTAAATATTGCTTGCTTGCTTGCTTGTGTTCGTTGGCTTGAGCTCCAACGCGAAGTCCTGTATGTTGGATGAAAGCATCCTGTTGTCCAACATCAGTGTGATGTCATACAGAACCTGAGTTTTGCGTGAGTATCCGTTGTCCCATGTCTGGCTTATTGGTGAGCAGACTGGTGGTTCCTCGCCGTACAGGCAGACACTCTCCGACTTCGGAGGAATCGGCGATCCTACTGACTTTAGCCAGGACCCCGAAGGGACCTGTTGCCCAGGACGCTCGACGAGGACGCGTCAATAGGTCTTGACCAGTATATAACCCGGCCCTGGTGCCTTGGAAACACCTCTGCGTCCCAATTTAAATATTGAGCACAACCCACTACTGGCAACGCCGATCGCATTCTGGTATGAACCTAAGGCCTATCCACGTCAATATGGAAGCACTATACTCGAGTTTCGCCCTCGTTTGAGCTCGTCAGTAGTGAATATCCCTGACCGGATCCGGAAACAGTCCCGGATCACGCGCGTGAAGCGGGTGTGTAACCACGCGGCACACACTGGACACACCAAATGATCACAACAGAATATCACAACGCTACCCATCGTAGGCTATGCTCAAGATTGCCCAATCGCCGTGATCGACGTCCGTCAATCGATGGGACCCGAACGATCAGGACTTCTCACTGGCAAGGAACACCAGGCCTCCTAAATCCAGTGAGCAATAACCAATTGATTATGTGGTTGTTTCGGGATTTGAAATTTAAATATTGAGCACAACCCACTACTGGCAACGCCGATCGCATTCTGGTATGAACCTAAGGCCTATCCACGGCAGAATCTGAGAAGGACCTCCAGTAGTGTGGTTGGACCCTTTCGAAACATAGGGCCCGGCACTGCACCTGCCTGGGGGTCCAAAGCAGGGCGAGCACCATAACATTAAGCAGTAGTCGACATATTCCATTTTGCGTAATAGCGTGGCATCCTGATTTATGTGCCTTTGCTAGAGCAGACTGTGGTCTCACTCGAGTTTAGATGTGTACGCGCGTACACACGTGTCGGCGCCAGAAACTCGCCGTCGCCCCTTCTCTTGTAAGTTAAAACAGTTCCGCCACGTGAAGGCCAGGAGTTGGACTTTTGCTGCAGAGGTTTAGTATTCACGAGCCATTGGGGTATTTAAGCAAGGTTGGGCGCTAACCCCAACACTGCGCCCCGGCTACATACAGCAACATTTGGAACCAAGGTGACACGAAATGCTCACATTAATTCAGATTTGAATTACTTTCAAACTTTAAAGAAAAATTTTGAAAAAAGAGTAACATTAAAGTCTCTATTTACTGCTCATAATGCAACTGTCAATCGTACTCTTGAGGCTAGTTATCAAATTTCATTACCCATTGCTAAATCTGGGAAAGTCATATCATAGGGGATCATTTAATCAAACCATCAATATCAGCATTTCTTAAAACGGTTCTGGAAAAAGATGACAAAGACGTTAAAGCTATGCCACTAAGTAACAATACTGTTGGCAGAAGAATATAGACAAAATGAGTAAGGATATTAATATACAACTTGTTGAAAAGCTGAAAACAAGAAAATTCTCGGTGCAAATGGATGAATCAACTTTGAGAGGCAGTGAGGTCGTACTTATAAATTACGTAAGATATTTTGATAAAGGTGATTTTGCTGAAGAAATGTTGTTCTGTAAATCATTAGAAAGCACCACTACCTCCAAAGATATATATAGTAAGCTAACAAATTACTTAGATGTCAATAATATACCAATGAAAAAAATAACATCTTGTGCCGCAGATGGTGCTCCTAATATGATAGGGAAGAAGATGGTTTTTTAAAATTGATGCAAGATGAGAATCCAGAAATGCTTCTTGTGCATTATGTTATTCACAGGGAAAACCTGGTAGCTAAAACATTTCGCCTGTTCTAAATGAAGTACTAAATTTAGTTATAAAGTGTATCAATGCTATGACTATTAAAGCTAGTGCCAAATGTGAACGTCTCTTCAAGTTGTTTTGTGAAGAACAAAATGAAGACTATGTGAGTCTTATACTTCACAATAAAGTAAGATAGCTCTCGAAAACGAACTGCTTGAAAAGATTTATGGAACTATGTGATGCTCTTAGTGATTTTTTTAAAGCGACAAACCTGAAATTAAAAAATCTGTTAACTGTCGATGGTAAGGCATTTAGTCGATATCTTTGAAAAACTAAATATATTATACAAACAACTTCATGGAACAAATAAATCTTTTGTCGATGTAAAAGTGAAGATATTTGGTTTCATTATCTTTATTGAATCATGTCAGACATATATTTACAACAAAAATTTTGAAAAGTTTCATTGACTCCAAAAATGTGAAGCGACTGATACCGCTATATATGTTATTGTCGATCATATGAACATTTTATTGGCTGAATTAAAAGAAAGATTTTCTGATTTGAACACAAATTGATTTCCCAACTTGGATGATGCAGCCAATATTAGTGGATTTGTTTGATATTTCAAATATGCAGTATCAAGAAGAACTTGCAGAAATGCAAAATGATGAGTCAATTAAAACTTTATTTAATATAAAAGAGGCGATGGCATGGCTTTGTGAGGAAATCGAAATCGAATGTGCATTTGAACTATTGTTACCGTTTCCATCTTAATATTTAGCTGAAAGCGGATTTAGTGCCATAAATGATTTGCTGCTAAAAAAAAAAAAAGAAAGAAATCGGCTGCATATAACAAAACGTTGAGACTTAAGACTGAAGTTAACTAAATTGGAACCTGAGATAAAATCTATTTGCAGCAAGCATCAAGCTCAAGGATCTCACTAAATTTAAATAATAAATAATTACTAAAAATATGAAGAAATTCACAGGAAAATTAGGAAGCTATGCAAAGAGGCAAAAGAAACTTGGCTTGAGGAAAATTGCAAGGAAATTGAAAACCAACACAACACCCGGAATACCAAATTAATACACAAAAGAATTAATGACAACACTAACAAAAGAACACACATATCAACGGGTTGCCTAAAAACCAAAGATGGCAAAATCATAATAGAAAAAGATCAGATTTTACATGCATGGCCAGATTATGTGAAAGACCTTTATGATGACACAAGAGAAGAACAATATGATCATCGGAATAATAATGAAGGACCACCAATTTTGAAGATGGAAGTTCAGAATGCTCTTAACCATATGAAAACTGGCAAGACCCCGGGTACAGATAACATCACAGTAGAAATGATCATTGCCTTAGAAGAATATGGAATAGACCAAGTCACCAGACTGCTGAACGCAATATACGATACTGGAGATATACCTCCTGAATTATGTAATTATATATTTATTGCAATCCCGAAGAAATCAGGAGCCTTGGAATGCGATCAACATCGAACAATTAGTATAATGAGCCGCATCACGAAGATTATGCTGAGAATTATAAGGCAAAGAGTCAGGAAGAAAATACAACCCGAAATAGGAGAAGAACAATGTGGGTTTGTAGAAGGCAAGGGCACAGTAAATGATGTGCATATACTGAGAACAGTAATTGAACGTTCTATAGAAGTAAACAAAGATATACATCTTTGCTTTATTGACTACATAAAGACTTTCGATAAAGTGAGACATGTCGACATGATAAGGATGCTTGAAGATCTACAGATTGATGGAAAATACCTTAGACTTGTAAAAAACATATATTGGAAACAACAAGCTGCCATCAGAATTGATAACAATGTAGGTCAATATCAGCCTATTAAAAGAGATGTGAGACAGGGATGTGTAATGTCTCCAGATCTTTTTTCCCTGTACAGTGAAAATATTTTCAGAAATATAGAAGATATGGAAGGAATCAACGTTGGGGGACGATACATCAATAACATTAGATATGCATATGATACAGTCTTGATTGAAGACAATGAACAGGACCTGATTGAAGACAATGAACAGGACCTGCAAAATTTAGTAGATGCGGTTGTTGCACACAGTGAACAACTAGGGTTAGAACTGAATATTAAGAAGACACAGATTATGGTTGCCACAGGGAAGAAGGAAATACCACAATGTGATATACGAGTAAATGGGCATATTCTTAAGCAAGTGAATCGATACGGTTATCTCGGCACGGTAATAACATCTGAAGGGAGATGCCTTGAAGAAATTAGAACAAGAATTGCCATTGCGAAGGTGGTCTTTTGCAAGATGAAAAACATACTGACCAATAAAAAAAAAATCAATTGAAACGAGAAAAAGAGTGTTGAAGTGCTACATAGAGCCTATACTTTTATATGGATGTGAAGCGTTGACAATAAGCAGTCAAGCTGAAAAACAGCTGATGGCTGTGGAAATGTGGTTTGAGGAAAATGCAGAGAATACCATGGACAGACAGAAAAACCAACGAACAAGTCCTTCAAGAAACAAATAAAGATCGTAAACTGATTAGAGACATTAGACGTAGACGGTCAAAATGTTTTGGGCATGTTATGAGAAGAAATGAATTGGAGAACTTGGTGACGACTGGCAAGATCGAAGGGAAGAGACCAAGGGGAAGACCGAGAAGTAAATACCTGGATGGCTTGGTCACGTGGATGGTCGAGACAGGAACATAGGGGTGATCCATGACTCTGGTGATTGAGTGACATGGCAGTACATGACCGTCCACGCTTTCCGGCATGGCACATGATTGATTGATTGAAAATAATATAGAAAAATCTTTCATTAAAACTATTTTGTATCTCCATTATATGTTTTGAAAATTTACTTGCTGTGTTTGCTCAATAATTTCCTAGTGATTTCTTCCTAAAACCTATCATTCAAGTTTCTTTAGTGAATATTTCAATTTTTGAATATTAAAAATTATGTATATGTTTGGGGGGGGGAAGAGAAATAAGAATTTTAGTAGATGGGGCATAGCACAAAAAAGATTGGGAAACACTGCTCTATATATTTCTTTCATACTGTATTTTATACATAAATGTCTCCATGTCTCGGTGAATTATCTCTCTCTGTTCTAGTTTATTATTTCCTTTTCAACATTTAATCTACACATCTTCCTGTCTTCCGTCAGTCTCTGACACTCTATATGTCTTTATCATACTTAATTTTTTTACACAGGTGTCTTCGTGGCGAAGTAGTTAAGCAGTCTGTCTCATACTCTGAAAGTTGTAGATTTGTTTCCTAATTTCGTCATTTGGTTCTGTGGTGCAATTTTCTCGGTGACTCCTGGGGGTCGTCACCGGATCAAAGTAATTCTTGCTCTGTATGACGCTTTTGGCAGGCTGCTGTACAGTAAGAGACCAGCCATATGGGATAAAACCCATATGACGTCGAGCCTTTCGTTGAAATGTTATCTAAGACCGAGTGAAATAACTTTAGATGTCACATCTATGGGCACACACTCGACTCGACGCTCTATCGAGAACAGATCACAATCGGATAACGCAGAGGATGATTCGTGTTAAAAGTACCCGAAGATACACGCATTATATGCAGCCGGGAAAAAGAAGGCAGAGGCGAGGAAGGTTGCTGCCACTGCTGAGCCCGTTTCTACACACAGCAGTCCTGCCCCTACACACAGCAGTCCTGCCCCTACACAAGCTGAAGCCATTCCTGTCGCTGAAGAAACCACAATTGAAGCCAGCAGCAGCCGGGAAAGTTCTCAACAGCACCAAGGTGATGCAGCCAAGTGTACCAAAGACCTCCACACAGGAGGAAACAATAACAACTGAAGACTTCACCGGCAAAATACTGCTAAAATAGATAAGCGCTAGAGAAGCCAAACTGCCGGCGTTACCAACAGACATGATACGGAGTCTGTTGGAAAACGAGCTGGAAAGAAACAGCATCGACCAGCCGCGCAAGACACCTGATGTAGTAGTGGTCTCTATAAAAAAAAAAAACAAACCAAAGACCACAGAACTTCTGCAGATGATTGCACAAGAAGAGAAAGCCGTCATCCAGCTTCATCACGGCATCTTACTGGATGTTACCCGGCACCGCACCAGTAAACGATGGGTCATTAAACGAGTCAAGACCAATCTCACTAACGACCAGATCAGGGAGAAGCTGACGAGAGAGAACCAGAAACTCAAGATCACCAGTGCTGAGAGGATCATCAGCAAGAATAACATCCCCTTCACAGTCGTCATCGTAACATCGGAGGACCGACTGATCCCTCAATACATTAGATGGGACAAGAAAACCAAGTACCAGAGCACCACATACCGAGAGTGCTGGAGTGCTCTAAATGCCAAAAATTCTGGCACGCCCATGCCACCTGTAAAAGCAAGGTGGAGGCATGTAGATACTTCTCTGGACCCCATCCATACAGTCAGTGCCAGCATGCAAATATCGACACAGACTTCAGGAGGCCTAACCCTAACAGAAAGTGTGCCACTGCCTTGGCAACCATGGCGCCATGTGCCTCGGCTGCCCCTGCCACCAAGACAGCTAAAGAGGCTAGGAGGCAATACGCGACACAAATCGACTTACAAAAAGCGACAACGCGCAACTGGAAGGCCTAATAAAGGACCTGAGATCAAAGTTCCACAGCATGGAGGAAGAAAGAGACAAGATGCAAGAAACACAGACAACAGCTGTTCAGTGCATCCTGGACGAACTGAAGCAAGTTCAGCAGAAGATTGAGCAGAATGTCGCTCGAATGGATGCAATAAAGACCGAGACAGAAGAAACTCTATCCAAAATCCAAGAAGAGAGAGAAAAGACAGAAACTATCAAACAGATCCAAGAAGAAAGAGAACAAATAGAACCTCTCAAGTCCAAGATCAAAACACCAGAAGCAGAAGATGCAAAGTCCCAAACAGAAGAAGCAACAGAAGAAGAAATAGACGAGGAGGAAGAAAACGAGAATGACAGCGACCAAGAGTGGACAGGGGTCAAGGGAAGAAACTACTATTCACCACATAGACTGAGTCATCAACCCGTCCACAAGGTAACAGAGAAGACCCAGACAATACGAAGATAAACCAAGACGTGGAAATTGGTGGAACACCAGGAGAGATGACAACTGGTCAAGCTCTCCAAAGGAAACAGCACCATATGACGGGATGGATACACAATTACTCCAGGCCTTAACAAGTGCAGATGTCGGTGAGAGGTTGTCCAGACATGAAAAACCTCATCAAGAAAGTAATGAGCGCAATCAACCCATCAGAAGCGGGAAGCTGACAACAAGCAGCCCAATCTACGAAAGACAAACTACAAGCTACACCATAAAGGCCCCAATTATAGCCAAGTCGACAAATCGAAGGCTGAAAGGGGGTATTCGTGTCAAAATTTGATTTGATTGGATTGGATCTATGGAAGCTGAGAAAGAAGGTACTGCGACTATAGATCAAACATTACACTCTCTTTCTCTTGATTCAGACTATGAATCAAACATTCCATTCTCTTCCTCTGGATTCTGATTATGGATCAAACATTCCACTTGTTTCCTATAGATGGAGACTACAGTTCAAACATTCCACTCTCTTCCTATAGATGGAGATTATAGATCAAACATTCCACTCTCTTCCTATACATGGAGACTATAGATCAAATATTCCACTCTCTTCCTGTAGATTGAGACTATAGATCAAATATTCCACTCTCTTCCTGTAGATTGAGACTATAGATCAAATATTCCACTCTCTTCCTGTAGATTGAGACTATAGATCAAACATTCCACTCTCTTCCTCTCAATTAATACAATGGATCAAACATTCCACTTCCTTCCTATAGATGGAGACTAGATCAATAATTCCACTCTCTTCCTGTAGAGTGAGACTACGGATCAAACATTTCACTCTCTTCCTGTAGATTGAGACTATAGATCAAACATTCAACTCTCTTCAAATTGATGGAATCTATAGATCAAATATTCCACTATCTTCCTATAGATGGAGACTATAGATCAAATATTCCACTCTCTTCCTGTAGATTGAGACTATGGATAAAATATTCCACTTTCTGTAAATTGAGACTATGGATAAAATATTCCACTCTCTTCCTGTAGATTGAGACTATATATCAAACATTCCACTCTCTTCCTCTCAATTAAGACAATGGATCAAACATTCCACTTTCTTCCTATAGATGGAGACTAGATCAATAATTCCACTCTCTTCCTGTAGATTGAGACTATGAATCAAACATTCAACTCTCTTCAAATCAATGGAATCTATAGATCAAATATTCCACTCTCTTCCTATAGATGGAGACTATAGATCAAACACTCCCCTCTTTCTGTAGATTGAGACTGTGGATAAAACATTCCACTCTTTCTGTAAATTGAGACTATGGATCAAATATTCCACTCTCTTCCTATAGATTGAGACTATAGATAACACATTCTTCTGTAGAGTGAGAAAACATATTACATATTTCATTCTACCTTTACAGACTATGGATCACAAACTTCACTTTGTTTAAAAAACAACTATGGATTATACATGCCATGTACTCAGATAGGACCCAAAACTGCCTGCAAATCTTAGTGTAATACACCATTGTCAATCTCAGTTAACACACAACAATATTATATCCACATTTCAGTCAACAGATAGCACTGTCTGTGAATCTTCTTGTCTCTGAATCTTCTTGTCTCTGAATCTCACTCAACAAAACTACCCCACCCAACCATCATGCACACATCATTGTCTATGAATCTCAGTCACCATACAATAATACTTAACACTGTAAATGAATCTCACCACACTGTGAAATTCAACACTACCTATACATCTGAAAATTGTGTGTGAATCTCAGACAACACACAACACCCATCTGTCCATGAATCTCTGCCAACATAACACTCACCACTGTCTGTGAATCTCTGCTAACACACCATTCACCACTGTCTGTGAATCTCTGCTAACACACCATTCACCACTGTCTGTGAATCTCTGCCAAAACACCATTCACCACTGTCTGTGAATCTCAGCCAACACACAACATTCATCAGTGTCTGTGAATCTCTGCTAACACACCATTCACCACTGTCTGTGAATCTCTGCTAACACACCATTCACCGCTGTCTGTGAATCTCTGCTAACACACCATTCACCACTGTCTGTGAATCTCTGCTAACACACCATTCACCACTGTCTGTGAATCTCTGCCTAACACACCATTCACCACTGTCTGTGAATCTCTGCCAACACACACATTCACCAGCTGTCTGTGAATCTCTGCCAACACACAACATTCGTCAGTGTCTGTGAATCTCTGCTAACACACCATTCACCACTGTCTGTGAATCTCTGCTAACACACCATTCACCACTGTCTGTGAATCTCTGCTAACACACCATTCACCACTGTCTGTGAATCTCTGCTAACACACCATTCACCACTGTCTGTGAATCTCTGCTAACACACCATTCACCACTGTCTGTGAATCTCTGCCAACACACAACATTCATCAGTGTCTGTGAATCTCTGCTAACACACCATTCACCACTGTCTGTGAATCTCTTCTAACACACCATTCACCACTGTCTGTGAATCTCTGCCAACACACAACATTCATCAGTGTCTGTGAATCTCTGCTAACACACCATTCACCACTGTCTGTGAATCTCTGCTAACACACCATTCACCACTGTCTGTGAATCTCTGCCAAAACACCATTCACCACTGTCTGTGAATCTCAACCAACACACAACATTCATCAGTGTCTGTGAATCTCAACCAACACACAAAATTCATCAATGTCTGTGAATCTCAACCAACACACAAAATTCATCAATGTCTGTGAATCTCAACCAACACACACAATTCATCAATGTCTGTGAATCTCAACCAACACACAAATTCATCAATGTCTGTGAATCTCAACCAACACACAACAATTCATCAATGTCTGTGAATCTCAACCAACACACAACATTCATCAACGTCTGTGAATCTCAACCAACATTTACCACAACCAATGCAATGCAAAAGCAGACAGCTTTATAAGGACACAATGTTAAAGAACAAATGGACACTGTGGCTATACAATCTTCATCAGTCAAAAATAATAGACAAAGATCTACATAAAATACAAATAGTTCTTATCTACTATGTGTTTCACTGCATTTTCAGAACTTTCCTGATCTCCTTCAAGGTGTAGCAATCAGGTGCCCAATGGCTGGTTTCTCCTACACAATGACTATGACTTCCATCCAAACCCAACACAAACAACGGACACCTGGTGCTTATATAAAATACAAACGATAATATTCTCTTTTATATTACTACAACAAACAGAATTGAAAGAAAAAAGTATTATTCTACTCATTAATCTACATAAGCATTACTAGAACATAAATCCTGAATATAGTAAGTCAAGTTTAATTAAGCTAAGTACACTATTAGCACTGTCAACAACAATGTCACATTAAACTATGAACACTATCAGCACTGTCAACAACAATGTCACATTAAACTATGAACACTATCAGCACTGTCAACAACAATGTCACATTAAACTATGAACACTATCAGCACTGTCAACAACAAAGCTGCATTAAACTATGAACACTATTAGCACTGTCAACAACAATGTCACATTAAACTATGAACACTATCAGCACTGTCAACAACAATGTCACATTAAACTATGAACACTATCAGCACTGTCAACAACAAAGCTGCATTAAACTATGAACACTATTAGCACTGTCAACAACAATGTCACATTAAACTATGAACACTATCAGCACTGTCAACAACAATGTCACATTAAACTATGAACACTATCAGCACTGTCAACAACAAAGCTGCATTAAACTATGAAGACTATCAGCACTGTCAACAACAATGTTACATTAAACTATGAAGACTATCAGCACTGTCAACAACAATGTCACATTAAACTATGAACACCCCGGGAAGGTTAACCCGGTCAACAAATGCCCGCAGAAGTCGGATGTGTCGGCCTAACGGCGCAAGAACGCAGCTCTGCTGTAAACAGGCACAACGCAATCACATCCGGAAAAAAACAACTCCGGATGAACGAAGAAGAAGAAGAAACTATGAACACTGTCAACAACAATGTCACATTAAACTATGAACACTATCAACATTGTCAACATTATGTTTAATTAGACTGTGAACACTATCAGCACTGTCAACAACAATGCTACATTAAACTATGAACACTATCAACAACAATGCTACATTAAACTATAAACACTATCAGCACTGTCAACATTATGTTTCATTAGACTATGAACACTATCAACAACAATGCTACATTAAACTATGAACACTATCAGCACTGTCAACATTATGTTTAATTAGACTATGAACACTATCAGCACTGTCAACAACAATGCTACATTAAACTATGAATACTATCAGCACTGTCAACATTATGTTTAATTAGACTATGAACACTATCAGCACTGTCAACAACAATGCTACATTAAACTATGAACACTATCAGCACTGTCAACAACAATGCTACATTAAACTATGAATCACCCAAAAAAACGAGAAGTAGATTGTGAGCTTTACTAAAACACGACTACAAGAGACAAAATGGACGTTGCGGCCAAAGCCTTCATCAGCACAGGACAAACAAATACAAACCAACACAAACCTACATGAAACACATTATGACAATATTAAACTATTAAACTAATAAAATGTACTCATCTGATTCTGTGTCCTTGCTTGGAAAGACTGACACGCGTAGGGCTCCAGTGGATTAATAGACCAGATTTATGGTACACGGGTCAAAGGTCAAGTGGGAGGGGAGTGGGGTGGAGAAGCGCCCATGTGTGCGGAAAAGTGAAATTTAAGACCGGCAAAGATGTCGCGGATGCAGTTGACAATTAGCGATTCTCGTTAAGCGCTCGAAACACTGCTGCGGAAAACTACATAGTGTTAGTCCACACAGAGGGGCATGAGTGGAGGTCGTTCAGAAAACGATGGCAAAACACCGAACGTAAACCTGCCAAGAAAGTTGACTGTGATGTCCTATAAAGGACCTGCACGTACCTAGATGGTGGACTGTAAGCTAGGGGTGGGAGGGGGTGGGGTAGGGAGTTAAATGAAGCTGTGTTGGACATTAAGGCCGTGAGGGGAGAGCGTGCCCAACTGGAAGATGAGACGGTGTTCCAATGTCTTCCGATCCCGTTCGTGGGATGTGCATGATTTGATGGCCGTGACCTGTATGTCGGCTGTGCCATGGTGGTCAGGACTGTTGAAATGCATGGATACTGGTTTCTGGGCATCGCTGGTTATATCAGAAAGATGTTGTCTAAATCTGTCCCCAAGACGTAATCCTGTCTCACCAACATATCTCATGTCGCAACGTATGCAGGTAATCGCATAGATGACGTTGCGACTGATGCATGAGAAACCCTCACGGATGTGGAAGGTCGTCTTAGGGAATGTCAGACTCTGGGTTTAAAGTACGTATGGACAGGCCTTGCAACGCGATCGAAGACAAGCCACCGTGCCAGGAAGAGACTGGTGAGGTTGGGGTAGCCTGCTATGGACCAGCACATCCCTGAGGTTACGATTCCGCTTATACGCCACCAGAGGGGCCTCTAAGAAGACATTACGAGTGGGCGAGTCCGCCCGGAGAATGGATAGATGTTTCAAGAGGATATTCTTGGCAGCAATATTGTGGGGATGGTAAGTAAGTGAGAGGACAGGTATATTGTTTCGTGGTTTCGGCCTGGAGGAGAGAGCTTCAGTGCGACTGATAGACTGGCAGCGGCGAAGAGCTGTAGATAGAACATTCTCAGGATAGCCACGAAGGCGAAAGAAATCAAGTATTTCGTGGGCTTTTTGATGGAAGTCGTCGTTATCCTGACAAAGTCGTCATTGTTTACATTAAACTATGAACACTATCAGCACTGTCAACATTATGTTTAATTAGACTATGAACACTATCAGCACTGTCAACAACAATGCTACATTAAACCATGAACACTATCAGCACTATCAACAACAATGCTACATTAAACCATGAACACTGTCAGTACTGTCAACAACAATGTCACATTAAACCATGAACACTATCAGCACTGTCAACAACAATGCTACATTAAACCATGAACACTGTCAGTACTGTCAACAACAATGTCACATTAAACCATGAACACTATCAGCACTATCAACAACAATGCTACATTAAACCATGAACACTGTCAGTACTGTCAACAACAATGTCACATTAAACCATGAACACTATCAGCACTGTCAACATTATGTTTCATTAGACTATGAACATTATCAGCACTGTCAACTACAATGTCACATTAAACTATGAACACTATCAGCACTGTCAACTACAATGTCACATTAAACTATGAACACTATCAGCACTGTCAACTACAATGTCACATTAAACTATGAACACTATCAGCACTGTCAACAACAATGTCACATTACACTATGAACACTATCAGCACTGTCAACTACAATGTCACATTAAACCATGAACACTATCAGCACTGTCAACAACAATGTCACATTAAACTATGAACACTATCAGCACTGTCAACTACAATGTCACATTAAACTATGAACACTATCAGCACTGTCAACAACAATGTCACATTAAACCATGAACACTATCAGCACTGTCAACTACAATGTCACATTAAACTATAAACACTATCAGCACTGTCAACTACAATGTCACATTAAACTATGAACACTATCAGCACTGTCAACATTATGTTTAATTAGACTATGAACACTATCAGCACTGTCAACAACAATGTCACATTAAACCATGAACACTATCAGCACTGTCAACTACAATGTCACATTAAACTATGAACACTATCAGCACTGTCAACATTATGTTTAATTAGACTATGAACACTATCAGCACTGTCAACAACAATGCTACATTAAACTATGAACACTATCAGCACTGTCAACATTATGTTTAATTAGACTATGAACACTATCAGCACTGTCAACAACAATTTCACATTAAACCATGAACACCATCAGCACTGTCAACAACAATGTCACATTAAACCATGAACACTATCAGCACTGTCAACAACAATGTCACATTAAACTATGAACACTATCAGCACTGTCAACATTATGTTTCATTAGACTATGGACACTATCAGCACTGTCAACAACAATGCTACATTAAACTATGAACACTATCAGCACTGTCAACATTATGTTTAATTAGACTATGAACACTATCAGCACTGTCAACAACAATGTCACATTAAACCTTGAACACTATCAGCACTGTCAACAACAATGTCACATTAAACCATGAACACTATCAGCACTGTCAACATTATGTTTCATTAGACTATGAACACTATCAGCACTGTCAACATTATGTTTCATTAGACTATGAACACTATCAGCACTGTCAACATTATGTTTCATTAGACTATGAACACTATCAGCACTGTCAACATTATGTTTAATTAGACTGTGAACGCTGTCAGCACTGTCAACAACAATGTCACATTAAACCATGAACACTGTCAGCAGTGTCAACAACAATGTCACATTAAACTATGAACACTATCAGCACTGTCAACAACAATGCTACATTAAACCATGAACACTATCAGCACTGTCAACAACAATGCTACATTAAACCATGAACACTATCAGCACTGTCAACAACAATGTCACATTAAACCATGAACACTATCAGCACTGTCAACAACAATGTCACATTAAACCATGAACACTGTCAGCACTGTCAACAACAATGTCACATTAAACCATGAACACTGTCAGCAGTGTCAACAACAATGTCACATTAAACCATGAACACTATCAGCACTGTCAACATTATGTTTCATTAGACTATGAACACTATCAGCAGTGTCAACAACAATGTCACATTAAACTATGAACACTATCAGCACTGTCAACAACAATGCTACATTAAACCATGAACACTATCAGCACTGTCAACAACAATGTCACATTAAACCATGAACACTATCAGCACTGTCAACATTATGTTTAATTAGACTGTGAACGCTGTCAGCACTGTCAACAACAATGTCACATTAAACCATGAACACTGTCAGCAGTGTCAACAACAATGTCACATTAAACTATGAACACTATCAGCACTGTCAACAACAATGTCACATTAAACTATGAACACCATCAGCACTGTCAACAACAATGTCACATTAAACCATGAACACTATCAGCACTGTCAACAACAATGTCACATTAAACCATGAACACTATCAGCACTGTCAACAACAATATCACATTAAACTATGAACACTATCAGCACTGTCAACAACAATGTCACATTAAACCATGAACACTATCAGCACTGTCAACAACAATGTCACATTAAACCATGAACACTGTCAGCACTGTCAACATTATGTTTCATTAGACTATGAACACTATCAGCACTGCCAACAACAATGTCACATTAAACTATGAACACTATCAGCACTGTCAACAACAATGCTACATTAAACCATGAACACTATCAGCACTGTCAACAACAATGTCACATTAAACTATGAACACTATCAGCACTGTCAACAACAATGCTACATTAAACCATGAACACTATCAGCACTGTCAACAACAATGTCACATTAAACCATGAACACTATCAGCACTGTCAACAACAATGTCACATTAAACTATGAACACTATCAGCACTGTCAACAACAATGTCACATTAAACCATGAACACTGTCAGCACTGTCAACAACAATGTCACATTAAACCATGAACACTATCAGCACTGTCAACAACAATGTCACATTAAACTATGAACACTGTCAACAACAATGTCACATTAAACCATGAACACTATCAGCACTGTCAACAACAATGTCACATTAAACCATGAACACTATCAGCACTGTCAACAACAATGTCACATTAAACTATGAACACTATCAGCACTGTCAACAACAATGTCACATTAAACCATGAACACTATCAGCACTGTCAACAACAATGTCACATTAAACCATGAACACTATCAGCACTGTCAACAACAATGTCACATTAAACCATGAACACTATCAGCACTGTCAACAACAATGTCACATTAAACTATGAACACTATCAGCACTGTCAACAACAATGTCACATTAAACCATGAACACTATCAGCACTGTCAACAACAATGTCACATTAAACCATGAACACTATCAGCACTGTCAACAACAATGTCACATTAAACTATGAACACTATCAGCACTGTCAACAACAATGTCACATTAAACTATGAACACTATCAGCACTGTCAACAACAATGCTACATTAAACTATGAACACTATCAGCACTGCTGAATCCCTGGCCATGAATGAACACACTTTATTTTCAAAGGTCCCAAATTGGGCATGCAGGCCTGTCTTACAATGAACCCTTCCATTCATTCATCTTTCACACAGCAATTATATGTTTCATACTATGCTTGTTAAATTCATGTAGCAGTAACCATAATAATATCAATGCTGAGCATATACACAATGTAGACTAAGCATGTTATGAAACATAGAACACACACACACTTACATATATAGATACACATACACAGAGATAATATTCCCTTGCACACATACATCATCATTCATTGGCACCTTGCTGTCTTGACAGATGATAGTTTGTTACATTGTGCTTCAATAAGGCATAATAACTACAACCCAAGGCGGTAGCAAATGTGACTGATCAGACCAATTCACACAGTACATGTTTGTCCACAATGGATGCATGTGAGCATATGGTCATTTTCACCATCAAGCACCATCTTACATCTCAGGCACTCAGTGTGTGACCTATCTGCAGTCATTTTCTCCTTTATCATTATTCCATTTCTGGTATTTGCCTTCCATGCAAAACATTTGGCGGTGACTTGCTCCCAATGTGCATTACCAATGCACATACACAGCAATCGTAATTAAGAGCACTAACCAATTATCTTGCATATTCATTTGTAGATGCCTTTATAAATAATATATTTGTAGTGGATGCCTTTATAATGATGCCACTAGAGTGTATAAATAAGAATGCCTTAATAGTAACTGTGATAATAATAAATGGGCATAAAATCAGATGCATTTATCTCGTGACAATATATGAATGGTGTTTTATCTGTGGTCAATCCCAATTCCCTGTGGTGTATCCTAATTCTATATTTTTTTTCTTTTTCTCAGTGGTATAAGCCAATTCTTAACTCACTTTGGGGGGAGACATTTCGCAAATGACACCTGGTTTAATGTGAAGTGAAAACGTGGTTTAGAAAATAGAGCACGCAGTTCTATGCAGCCGGTTTGGGAGGACTGATAAAACGATGGGATAAATGCATCAACGTTGGTTGGTGGAAATTATGTTGAGAAATAAAGGGACAATGTATGTATAAAAATAAGCTGGTTTCAAGTTATCATATTTAGTTATTTTTCTACAGCCATTTGTGACTTACTTATTAACTTACCCTCATAATTCTCTGTGGCTTATCCTAACTCTCTGTGGTTTAGTTTTAATTGTACATTATTTGTGATTACCCTCACATCAATTTTAAAACAACACAAAACCATTACAACTGCTGATATTTCTCATCAACGAGTTATATTTGTATTAAAACAGACAAGTCATCCGATATATAATTACACAGTCAAATTAAGATAAAATAAAATCACAGTTGAGATACAATAAAAGCAGCAGTATAATTTAAAGAATGACTATCAATGATTAACAATCATGATGATTGCACAACATGTGAACACCAGCAGGTTATTTCTTTTTTTTTTTTCAAGCAAAAAACAATGGAAACCACCTTCAAGTAAAAAACAAAAAAACTATAAATAACAGAATTGATCCAGAACGCAGAAGACCAAAATCTACGTGGATGCATGATTATCTACACTTGTTGGCAGGGCATATGATGACGATAACTATCTGGGAGAGACAAAGGTATCATTTTCTGACTGTGCACCGGACAAAATAGATGAAGATACTATCATTTTCTGACTGTGCACCGGACAAAATAGACAGAGATACTATAATTTTCTGACAATGCACTGGACATAACAGATGAAGATACTATAATTTTCTGACAATGCACTGGACAAAACAGATGAAGATACTATAATTTTCTGACTGTGCACCGGACAAAATAGACGGAGATACTAATATTTTCTGACTGTGCACTGGACAAAACAGATGAAGATACTATCATTTTCTGACTGTGTACCAGACAAAATAGACGGAGATACTATCATTTTCTGACTATGCAATGGTCAAAATAGATGGAGATACTATAATTTTCTGACTATGCATCAGACAAAACAGGCAGAGATACAATCTAAACTTTAGTCTCATGGTATATACTACCAGTGGGGAGTGAAGTGTTAGACCACACATATCAAGGTCATGACATGATGAGGTTTGGTGGCCAGTTTTCTTTCTCGCTGTCTTTTCTTCCCAAAATGTACGAAAATGACCCAGTACCCATTTTAGGAGGCTGAGATGGCCCCAGAGCCAACTGATTGGAGACAAGAAACCTATCATTATGTTGATTAATGTCTAGGTAAATAGATGACTGAACCACCAAGCTGTCATGGCCATACTATCTTCAATCAATCATGTGCCATGCCGAAAAGCGTGGGCGGTCATGACTCGCCATTTCACTCGATCACCAGCGTCGTGGATCAGCTCAGTGTTCCTGTCTCATTCATGCCATGTGGCCAAGCCATCCAGGTATTTTCCTTTCGGTCTTCCTCTTGGTCTGTTCCCTTCGATCTTGCCAGTTGTCACTAAGTTCTCCAATCCATTTCTTCTCATAACATGTCCAAATATTTTTTACTATGTCTAATTTCTCTGATCAATTTACGAGTTTCATTTGCCTCCATTGGTTCTTCTATCTGTCCATGGTATTCTTTGCAGTTTCATCAGAAACCACATTTCTGCAGCTATCAAATGTTTTTCAGCTTGACTGCACATTGTCCAAGTTTCACATTCATACAAAAGAACAGGCTTTATGTATCCCCTCAACACTCTTTTTCTCATTTCAATTGACATCTTTTTATTGGTCAGAATGTTTTTCATCTTGCTAAAGGCTACTTTCGCCATGGCGATTCTTGTTCTAATCTCTTCAAGGCATCTCCCATCAGATGTTATGACTGTTCCGAGAAAATTGTATCGATTCACTTGTTGAAGAATATTCCCATTTACTTGTATATTACATTGTGGTACTTCGTTCTTCCTAGTGACGACCATAACCTGTGTCTTTTTACAATTTAATTCTAACCCCAGCTGCTCACTGTGTACAACAACCGCATCTACTAATTGTTGCAGATCCTGCGCATTGTCTGCAATCAATACTGTATCATCTGTATATCTAATGTTATTGATGTTTCGTCCTCCAATGCTGATTCCATTTATATCTTCTACATTTCTGAAAATATTTTCACTGTACAGGGAAAAAAGATCTGGAGACATTACACATCCCTGCCTAACACCTCTCTTAATAGGCTGATATTGTCCCACTTCATCATCAATCCTTATGGCAGCTTGTTGTTTCCAATATATGTTTTTTATAAGTCTAATGTCTTTCCCATCAATTTGTAGATCTGCAAGCATATCCACCATGTTGACATGTCTAACTCTATCAAAAGCTTTTGTGTAGTCAATAAAGCAAAGATGTATATCCTTGTTTACTTCTATAGCACGTTCAATAACTGTTCGCAACATATACACAGCATTTACTGTACCCTTTCCTTCTACAAACCCACATTGTTCTTCCCCTATTTCAGGTTGTAATTTCTTCCTCACTCTTTGCATGATAATTCATAGCAAAATCTTTGTGATGTGACTCATTATACTAATTGTTCTACGTTAATCACATTCCAAGGCTCCCGATTTCTTTGGGATTGCAATAAATACAGAGTTTACCTGCTGTAGTCCAGCCCAACGCACAACAATGAAAGGGACAGAAAATGGCAACAACCAGAATCCTACGACGACAAACTATGGAATCTTGAATAGGCTACTGCCTTGTTTGGTAGTCATAAATGTCAAAGTCTGAGAGTGAATGAGGAAAGAAAGAAAAGAAGAATTAGAAGAAGAGGAGAAGAGAGAGAGAGAGAGAGAGGAGGTGGAGGAGGAGAAGAAGAAGAATAAGGAGGAAAAGGATACAGAGAAAGAGGAGGAGGAGAAGACAAAGAGGAAGAAGTGGAAGAAGCAGGGGAAGAAGATGAACAAGAAGAAAAAAGAATTAGAAAGAAGAAGAAGAAGAAGAAAAAAAGATGAAAAAGGAGAAGAAGAAGAATGATTACAATCAAACACTTTACATTTTCTAGACTAAGTCTCTGCTCAGCAAATCACTATGCTTACTCCACATATCACATGCTGTATTTAATGAAACTGAAATTATGGTGTCATATTCATCAATAAATCTGTGGTTACACATCTCGGTACAGAATGTGTCTATTTCAACCGATGGCTGTGAATCCTGGATAAAGAGTAAATAACAAAGATAAATTCCTTGAAGCCAGAGAAATGTGGTTTAACATGAGAATGCCGAAAATACCTGGACAGCCAAATTGAGCAATCTAAAGGTTTGAAAGATACAAATATTTACAAAGATAACTTGTCAGAACCATCATTATGAGAAGAGAAAAAGCAGAAAATGACAACAGAAAACTTCAATAGAAAATTAGATAAATACAGCTAGACAAAACTTTCAAAGCCATTCATTATAGCATGGAAAAATAAAGCATGAATTGATATACTCCGCTGGTAAGTTAGAGATGTGCAGAAACATGGTTTCCCATGCCACCTGGCAAGGCAATTAATGATGATAATAACATTAATGAATTCAAAGTGAATTTTTGTCACATTAATAAAAAAGAAGCCTGAAAATTAATTAAATACTCTGTTGGTGACTTAGAATGTGCAGAAACATGGTTTCCCATGCCACCTGGCAAGGCAATTAATGATGATAATAACATTAATGAATTCAAAGTGAATTTTTGTCACATTCATAAAAAGGAAGCCTGAACATTAATTTAATTAAATAAAACAATTTTATGAAAGCAACAATGAAATGATAGATTACCTTTCAATGTATGTGTGTGCGATGGAATGGGGACAAGCAAATTTTACACTGTTAATATTACTCATTCATGTAATTAAATGAAACATTTAATTTATATTATTTCAGAAATATTAACAGTCATTTTAACAAGGGACGATTGGAGATATAAATTTAAAAATAATGGAATATTTCAATTGGATGACCAAAGTGGCCAGTAATCAGAATAACAACAGAAGCAGACAAATCATAAATGACATACATTCTATTTACACTAGTTTTCATTTGCTTTTAAATTTAAGGTACCTCCCCCGAGTATAGTTATTTCTGTCAGCCAGAAATTTTTACATAAAAGTTAATGACTGAGTCAGATGTAGCAAAATGAACAACTGCCAGGGACTGAAAAGTTAAAATAACGACCAGGAGACAGTTGGTTAAAGTAAAAATTGAAAGAGAATGGGTTACAGTAACAGCAAATGAATTCAAGTAAAATAGTAAAAAAAATGGAATAGGCGACAATTGGTTGAAGTGGGAGAAATGTTAGAAAAACAACTGGGAGAGACTTGGCTACAGTAACAACTGGGAGAGCATGGGTTAAAGAAATAACCGGAGAAAGTGTATTAAAGTAACAACTGGGAGAGAGTGGGTAAAAGTAACAACTGGGAGAGAGTGGATTAAATTAATAAGTGGAGAAAGTGTATTAAAGTAACAACTGGGAGAGAGTAGATTAGAGTAATAACTGGAAGAAAGTGCATTAAAGTAATAATTGTGAGAAATTGGGCTAAAGTAACAAATGGGTGAAGATTGGGTTAACGTAACACCTCAGAGAGAAAGTAATATATCAGAGCACGACAAGAGAGTTCAGAAAGCAACAGAACATAAGAACTACCTAGTAAATCATAAATATTCAAAACAATGTTTTCCCGTAGTGAATTTGAATAATGAAGATGCAAACAATAGATTGCACGATTTATTGCCTGGCATATTTCGCTGCATCTCATCAGGTGTATATTTCAGCTTGAAGGATGTATCTAGTTATTTTACTTTATGTTATGTAAATCCTGCAGTATGTATCTGACGAGATGCAACGAAATATGACAGGCAAGAAATCGTGTAATCTATTGTTTGTGTCTTCGTTATTCAAAATCACAAATAGCCATACAAAAAATGCTGGGGTTGAGAGTGATGTCGTGTAAAAGACATGCAACTAACTTTAATACATGAGAGAGTGGCCTGAAGTGATGAGGGCGAGAGAATGATTACAATAACAACTGTTATCTGTTGGGGTATCCTCCTTGCATCCCGGACAATTTCCAGGTATCCTCCTTGTACTCCAGACAATTCTATAAGTGCTCAGATCCCTCAACATATGCATTAGTGTCTGGCGGCTGACAGAGAAAACAGTCAATGCTGACCCATGGCACACAATTGCTTCTGGATGCCAATAACAGATAATTACATGCTAGTTTGTTGTTCCTTGAAGAAGACCAACTGTGCCTTGTCTCAAGCTCTTTACTTTGTGTCTTCAACACTACTAAAATACCCCCATCTGTTAACAAGGCTCATAAGGGAAGCAAAGAATAATAACAATGTAACCCAGCATGAGACTGCCAGAGTAACTAATGACGATTGCCTGAAAGAGGCTAATGAGACTAGAACATCATATACAACAATAAGAAAGAGACAAGCAGCTTTCTTTGGTCATGTGGTGAGAATAGAGGCATTGGAGAACATCGTGACAACTGGAAAGATAGAGGGGAAGAGAGGCAGAGGCCGGCCAAGAGAAATGATGCTGGATGGATTGAGACGGGGCATGGAGGAATATAATCGGCAGAGTTGATCCAGAACACCAAAGACCAAGATCTGTGGAGAGCCATGAATGCCTACGCCAGCTGGCATGGCACTTTATGATGATGATGATGATGACAACCCCCCCCCCCCCCCCCCCCCCCCAATGAGGTCATAAGAGGCGACTAAGGAGGGTTGGTGGGAGACTGACTACCTCATCCTGTGGAAAACTGCACAATCCAACATGAACAAGTCTACAAAAGGCTTGGCACAAGTTTATTGTGAGCCTATGCTCCATTGAGAGATGGAAGACAGAAGAAGTACTCTAACAGAATACATGTAAGGTGGCTTAATGACAGTTTTGTTGTGTCATATCCATATTAAATTTGATATGAAATGTAGTCAAAATTAGTAGTTGATGGCAACATACTCATCACTAGATGTCACACAAAAGCAGTAAGAGGAAGCCATTTGGGAAGTGATTACTCAAATTACTGACCTCTCCTTGAAAATGTCAAGAAAAGAAATAATCTGTAACTCTTGCCTAATAAGAGGTCAGAAAAGTACACAGCCATTTGGGAAGTGATTACTCAAATTATTGACCTCTCCTTGAAAATGTCAAGAAAAGAAGTAATCTGTAACTCTTGCCTAATAAGAGGACAGAAAAGTACTTCTAATGACATAGTGTCTCCTGGAGCTATTGTAACAATGAGTTTGTACAAAATGATATTATTTTTCTTAAAACAAAAGTAAGAAAAATAAAATTTAACAAGTAATCCTACAGAAGTAATACTGAGGATATGTTAGAACTTCACACATAATAGATTAATGAGGTCAGGTGTCAGCTAACTTCTCACTATCATTCTTACTAAACATATATCTGGTATCCATTTGATAAGGAAGGGTTGACACTCAGAGCTGTACTAGTCTATAATCCAATTCCACTGGTGTCCGACAGATCTAACACAGCTGGGCAGTAAAGCAAGAACATTTACCAAAATGCCACCGTGGTTTCATGTACAAGAATACTTTATAGCAATATATCACTAATGAACAGCTATCTGTGCATTAACTAACACACATCATATGGCAGTTTCACATTTTAACATTTGAAACATGACCATGAATTAAATCAATCAGCATTTAATATTTACAACAATAAATCAGACTTGTCTGATCACATCTAAAAATCTGGCATTCTTGTCACTTTAAAAGTGGCTTGTTGTTCATGCCAACACAGATCGAAAGGATGGGTTGCCTTAACAAGTATAAAGTTGAAAGTTAGGGAATTTAGACTTGCAGGACAACAAAGAACTGCTGGAACACAAATGAACATTTTAAATGAGGACTAGGCAGGAAATGTGCCACAATAGAAATTGGCTGACAGGATTGTCTATATAGCTCTGCATATAAACATCTACATGACAAGATGGCAGCAGACAAAATACCTTGGGAGCTATTAACAGATTCAGTGCCAAACAAAAAGTTAAAAAAATGGATGGCTAAAAATGTGAAATAGAAGTGTGTCACAGTCATGACTTAAAAGTATGGTAGTAGACATGTTGTGTTTTATATCAAATTAAATGGGGTTGTTTAGGGAAAACTACTGTATATAAGGCCATGGCGGACATGGGAAGTCACTTAAGATGAATCATGCCATGGCACTTAATCAGTTAAGGCTACAAAGTAAATAAAAACCTCCAACCAAAGCAGAAGAAGAAACCGACCAGAAGTTCTCCCCCAGGAGCTGATAAACAGTTATCACCAGCAGTGAACATAATGACATACAAAGAAGACCGAACAAACTAAAGCAACATCATGTGATGAGCACAGAAACCGAATTCACTAGACACAGGAAGCAACAAGAAGTTCCATGTGAATAAAGACCCCAAATATTAACAGAACAACATGCCGAGAGTTGATGTTTGTAAAGTACGAGTGGACAGGTGATAGAAGTCACTATGACAGATATGTTAAGTAGTCTTCAACACCTGATGAGTTAAATCACTTACATTACTCACATAGGCTTACATTTCTTGACAAAGACCTCCTGAATCGAAAATCAGAACGAGGCCTTAACCCTGAACTGCATTATATGACAAAAATAGGGCACAGGTGGTGGTTTGTGACACTAACATTTGCAATCTGATGTTAGCGCAGTCACTACAGAAACACTAGTAGTTTATAGTTATTTTAATTATTCACCACACAGGAGGAAGAAGTGAAGGTGATTCGATGGTTTGAGAAATGCCATCATGGTCTCACAAATTAAGGGGAAATTCCAACTGCACCTCCAAGTGGTAGAGAATGGGAAACACATCATGGTGTGGCAAATGCAGTGCTGGGTACCATGTATCCACCGGTATAAGTGCACAACTCTGCAGAGCTGAGTACCATGTATCCACCGGTGTTAAGTGCACAACTCTGCAGTTCTGTGGAGCAGGGCACTCACTTGTCTTTTAAGTGGGACATGACTGTCAAAGGTAGGCATAAAAGATCCTTTGTGGAAATGAGGGAAAACCACCACAAAATCTTCCCATAAACTTATGTAGAGACACATTTGAAAGTCAGTGAATGCCAACAATTAAGATATGCGAAGATGCATGATCCCTTGGCAGGACACTCAAAGATGAATAAAATAGGTAGGCAATGATACAAATGGGAAGGCACCAAGAGATGACCGAACAGCAGTCTGGATATGGCACTTGATGGATAGCTTTCATTCTCCAGTGTGCTCTTACTGAGGTCCAGTATAGTTCTTTTTTGAAACCCATTATACCAGCTTTTCCTTTGAGACCACTCCTTCTTATTTCTTATTATCTGTTGGTTATGTAATTTTTCACTCTACAGACAGCACTTTCAGCTATTAGTTTAAAGTCTGAGGTCTTCTGCACTTTCACCAGCAGATTTCTCTCCATAGCATTTCGGTACAGCTGTTCCCACAGTTCATCAGTTTTCTGTCATATTGAAATAAAAGAGAATATTAACAATATTTTATCATCAGTTAGTATTAGAACAATTATGGGAAGAACGAAGTGGAATACAGGGGGGGGGGGGAAATCTCTTTCTCTCTCTGTATGTGTGTGTGCGTATGTGTGTGTGGGGGGCAGTGAGAGAGGAGGCAGAGAGAGAGAGAGAGAGAGAGAGAGAGAGAGAGAGAGAGAGAGAGAGAGAGAGAGAGAGAGAGAGAGAAGAGAGAGAGAGAGAGAGAGAGAGAGAGAGAGAGAGAGAGAGAGGGAAAGTAAGTGAGGACAGAAGAAATAGAAATAAATTGTTATAATTATATTCTAAATTACCTTTATTATTATATTATTTTATTTTCATAATTGTTGCTAAGGAATTAATTTATCTTAATTACAAGAAGCCGGCTTCATGGCTTAGAGGTTATGACTTTTCTCCGTAATCTCGTATACTCTCATCGGTAACGTGATGACGGTTAGAATCAGCAGTGGTTCAAATCGCATCGGTAGCTTACGGGGTATGTGAGCCGGCCGCTCAGAAAGCAATGGCAAACTACTGAGCGTAATCATGCCAAGAAATCAACATACAGCTGAAAGATGCTGGTGTTGACAGCTAAGTCCTGCAAATGATATGCAAAAAAAAAAAAAAAAATTACAAGAAAACACTCTCTCATGCCCACATGGATGCTCAGACACACATAGGGTACATTATCATACACACTAATGGTGTGGATACACAAACATTTTCAGTTTAAGATAAGTCTTGACATATAATTCTCATGCAAAATAGGCGAGTGCACTGTGTGTGTCAAAGAGGAAGAGTAGAGACATGGAGGGGACACAGAAAGACAGATTGACAGAATGAGAGAAAAGTAAAGATAAAAAGACAAGCCCAGTATTTTAACTTTCACCTCTCACAGCCTTACATGTCTCAACAATAAACTGATTTGCACATTAAAGTAGGTACTTGCACATTAAAGTAGGTACTTGCACATTAAAGTAGGTACTTGCACATTAAAGTAGATGCTTGCACATTAAAGTAGGTACTTGCACATTTATAAAGTAGGCAATGACTTTCTCAAGCTGTCTGGACAACACTATCAGTGCAGTGCACAATCATGGCCGGAAGAAGTTTCTCCTACCTTGCCTTATGGCAGTAAACATTTTACACGTGTAATATGCGCCCAAACACCATGTGTTTACATATTAACTATCCTGAATAATTTTAGAAAAATGGCTGCTAGAATATGCAGATGATATGCTCTAGAACTCCGAAAACCTGAGAAATTACTAAAACTTTACTTAAGCTTTTTGCAGTAGTTTACAATGAAGAGCCGGTGCTGCGTCCTAAGGGGTTATGAATGCAATCCGCAATCCCATATTCGAAACACAGCTGCGGGCGATTTGGAAGCAGCCCACCTTGCGCTAGTTTTCACACAATGTTATGGGTGCTAGTCGTTCAGAAAGCAATGGCAAACTACTGAACATAAACTTGCCAAGAAATCCAAATAGCCAAAAAATACCAAGGTTGACTGCAATATCCTGTAAAGGATAAGCAGCTAACGTTTTACAAAGCGGCATCAGAAAATTTTCTAGGAAGTAAAGTCGGCCGGAATAATACTGACCACATTTATTATTATTATTATATAAAAAACTCACCAGCGTATCAAAGTTACCAATAACATACAGCGCCAGCCTTGCACGTGTCAGGGCCACATTCATCCTCTTCCTGTCCGAGAGAAATCTATTAAGAAAGAAAATTCAGGCTCAGAAAACCTGGACATAAACATGAAGTTATGGGCCTTCAGATGGCATATTTAGTGGTATGGGATGCACAGGACCTAGGCTGATGAAATAATAGTAATTCCAGGACTGACACAGCAATGAAAAATGGCAGTCCTATTGCAGATACTGCCAACGGGCATGAAGTGTTATGATTTCTCGTATTCTTGGCCATGATATGTCTTCTTCTGCATTCATTCAGAGTTTTTTTTGGATATGATTGCGTTGTGCCTGTTTACAGCAGAGCTGCATTCTTGCACCGTTAAGCCGACACATCCGACTTCTGTGGGCATTTGTTGACCGGATTAACCTTCACGGGACCATTATATATGAAGTGGGGTGGCCAGTTCCTTTCCTTATTGTCTTTTCTTACCAGAGAATGCCCAGAAAATTCTGAAAATTACCCAGTACCCAATTTCATGTGACTAGGTCAATTCCAGGGCTGTACTGTGATTAGGTCAATTCCAGGGCTATACTATGACTAGGTCAATTCCAGGGCTGTACTGTGACTAGGTCAATTCCAAGGCTGTACTGTGACTAGGTCAATTCCAGGACTGTACTATGACTAGGTCAATTCCAACCTGTACTGTGACTAGGTCAATTCCAAGGCTGTACTGTGACTAGGTCAATTCCAAGGCTGTACTGTGACTAGGTCAATTCCAAGGCTGTACTGTGACTAGGTAATTCCAGAGCTATACTGTGACTAGGTTAATTCCAGGGCTGTACTGGTCTGAAAAATTATCCTCTGATGGGGATTGAAACTGCACACTGTCTTGGCAGGCAAGTGTACTTACCACTATGCCTAAATAACCTACAAGATTACTGTTGTATAAAAACATCTTTTGGATGGGGCTGTTGTTGCGATATGCTGTTTGTCCATCATGAATGTTGAAGACCACCCGTGATCCAATGGGATTCTTCTTCTTCTGTGTTTGTCCGGAATGTTATTTTAGACATTATTGCATTGTGCCTGTTTACAACAGAGTTGCAATATTTGAAGCTTTCGCAATGATGGCGAGTACAAAGTTGACAGATGAGGCTGATATGAGCTTGGAATAATATTTGGTCGGTGTGGACAGTTGGTGGTGGGGAGAGAGAAAGAGAGAACGTGCTGCACTTGACTCTGTCTCTGTTGATGTATCTAAACTATAATCCACAAAGGTTGAATCTTTAAAAAATTAAAAACTGCAGATGTAAGAACAAGATAAGTAACCATGCATCACTTACCCAATACTAGAGGGGTTGCTTTGAGCTCTGACACAAGACAAAATGATCACCTCCCTTTCTTGACCCTGGAAACTGTCCACTGTGTTAACCTCAATAGCAAGATTTCTGTTCAATGATCAAACAAAAGGAATACACAATATTTTGATAATTTATTCCATTTGTCCATGGATTTCTCACATGATCAAAATGATGCAATAGATGATTTGTATGTTTATAGGATTGTGTCTAAGTCCTTCAGTTTGCTACAGAACACTAACACCTTCATATAGGTAGGCGCAAGAGGTCTAGTCTCCCACTATGTGTATGATGTGCTAAATCAGTTAGAAATAAAGGGGCAAGCAAGAACTCGGGCACAAAAATAACTCAGTGAGGTAGCCGAAAAGGCCTCGTGCTGGCTGTGGAACAACTAGATCATTAAGTGGGACATGTCTCGGCAGTAATATGGTTTATGTTTTTGTCTGTGACTGCAGGATCATCTAGCACCGGAACCAATCTCTCAACTAAGAGCTAGAACTTGTACTGTCTCGTGTCGACTCTATAACCTTCGCTCAGAACGAGGGCAGTGTATCTGAGAACGGGACTGTTCAGTGGGACAAATTGCCACACGGTAGCAGTCGCCAAGTCAGGCAAATGTCAGCCGAAGACCAACCTTCGTGCCATGGTGGCAGTTGTCTTGTGAAAACCGCACTCCACAGCAAAGACCAAGAGAGGGGTCCAGGAACCTAGAGGAAGAGCCGACTTCCCTGAGTACAATGCCATGAACAGGGTACAAGGAAGGAACATGGCAACAAAGATGAACGGAGGCGACAGAGGCTGTGGTCAGGGAAGAAGCTGGCTTCCCTCGGCCAAGGTGCTAAGATGCATGTGAGGACACGAACCACCGGGTGCACAAGGCTCTGCTCCCTAAGGGAGGGGTGGCTTAGGAGTAGACATTCTCACAGGGCATAACAACACAAGGACAATGCAAATGACCAACGTCTTGCATGGCAAGGGAAAAACGCCCAGAGTTAAGACCCGGGTGAGCCCACCCCAGAGGATGTCAATAAGTTAAGGGCCGAAACATTCAGACAAGGGGGACAGCTTCTGATGATCAGAAGCCCCCTGTCGTGCTTGCTCCACGGTGGAGTTTTTAATCCCTGGTGTTTATCACTAATAGATGGTCTTTTGGCTCTGAACTTTCCTACACAACACAAAGATATAGCAGATGGTTGGTCTCATGTGATTTCTGAAGAAAATGCAAAGAAAACCATGGACAGTCTTTCAAGAAACAAATGAAAACCATAAATTTATTAGAAAAATTAGACATAGAGTCAAGATGTTTTGGGCACATTGTGAGAAGACACAAACTTGAAAACTTAGTGACAGCTGACAACCTAGATGGGAAAAGAGCAAGGGGAACACAAATAGATAAATACCTGGATGGCTTGGTCACATGGCATAATCAGGACACAGGGATATAATAGACAGTCTCTTTGCCTTTTATGTTCTCCAAGTTAGTGCCATTGTTGATAAATACTTCTATGAAAGTGTGTTTTATTTTCTGAGACAGCTCATATGACAAAATGTTTTCGGCTAGTGGACTATGCAATTTTATAACATCTTTAACCTGCATATATTGTCATCACTCTACAACGTGCCATATACAAGGATCAGTACTTATCTTATACTAAACATTGATCTGTAAACTTGCGTATCCCTAATATGAAGTCTCATTTTGCAAAAATTCTCCCTTATTTATTGCCATTTATCAGCACACATACACATGGCACAGTGTTCCAATTTGTAAACACTGACATATGAATGGGTCAATGAACAAGTCTATTATATGTTTAATCACTGAAATGAATTCTCACCTGTCGCGCAAACATCCAAGAAGTGACCTCTGTTGGTCTGTGTAAGGACAGATAACTCCAATTTTATCAATCTTCTTGCTGACAATTTCACACAGCTGGGCTATGCAGACTGCCTCTTCCTTATTTGACACTGATCTAAATGTTAAAATGCAAGTTAGTTAAAGCCATATAGTCAAAGTTACAAAGTTAGACACATACAATACACTTAGGAACATACATATGAAACCATTCAACTATTTCATTGATGTGCAGTGAGGATAATCTGAAGACTAATTAACTAGCTAACATAAAAATAAATAATCAATGTTGCATGTCCTTTGAAGGGTATTGCAATCAACAGCAGGTTGATTTTCTTTCTGAACAAGACATCAACATTAAGTCCAACTTAATGCCAGTGTTGGGATTGAAACGCCTACCTCGCCATCAGCGCACTGGAAGGTTAAGAGTGAGCGAATTTATTCTTTATACCACACTGACGTCTACTAAGTAACATGCAAAACCTAGTATCAAATTTAACTATCATCACTGTTTGCTGAGCAAGTCCACAGGTGCTCAGATCTTCTCTAAGCATGGGTTCACTCCGGTTCAGTGTTGGTTCACTAGTCCTCTTGGTCCCTTACAAAGCCTTCAAGTCTTGCTATCTCACCCCCTGAACAAGTCTGTTACCTCACCCATATAACTGAAACCAGCTTCCTGACCAGGATATTTAAATTAAGATGCAAACAATCTGAAGCCAACACTCCCAAATGTCTCCCAACAAACCTACAATGTCAAGAAATCACAACACAGAAAGAATTAGTAAGTGTGTCAAGGACAATTGTACATGCCTCAAGGCATGCTGGGTATATGGTCTTAGCAGGGGCATTTTTATAGACCACTCAAGGGGGAATGTGGTTAATATTTCACTGTTACTTTCTAGCGCATTGCCTGCTACTCTTTTTAGGCTGGGTCAACCTTGGGAACTGGGATTCAAAAGCATGACCAATAGGCCAGCAGGAAAGTATTCTAACCACTGTGCTATGGCGGCTGCCTATTAAAAGAATGGTTTACAACTAATGTAGACGTGTAGACCAAACAAGAAGTTTGCAACCAGAATGCAAGAACAAACATCCATCGCACATACATTTACCTAACATCTGGTCCATGTTACATTACATTTAACAAAGCAGTATGATGCACTGGCTAATCAACAGTGATGCAAGATTAAACAAAGTAGTATGATGCACTGGCTTTTCAACAGTGATCCGAGATATAACAAAGATGTATGATGCACTGGCTATTCAATAGTGATCCGAGATTAAACAAAGTTGTATGATGCACTGGCTATTCAACAGTGATCCGAGATAAAACAAAGTTGTATGATGCACTGGCTATTCAATAGTGATCCATCCATCTATCCATCATGTGCCATGCCAGTAAGCGAGGGCGATCATGTTTTGCCATCTCACTCGATCACCAGAGTCGTGGATCAGCTCTGTGTTTCTATCTCGACTATGCCATTTGGCCAAGCCATCCAGGTATTTACTTCTCGGTCTTCCCCTTGGTCTCTTCCCTTCGATCTTGCCAGTTGTCACTAAGTTCTCCAATTCATTTCTTATCATAATATGTCCAAAAAATTTTGACTGTCTACATCTAATGTCTCTAAACAGTTTGCGATCTTCATTTGTTTCTTGAAGGACTTGTTCATTGGTTTTTCTATCTGTCCAAGGTATTCTTTGCATTTTCCTCAGAAACCACATTTCCACAGCTATCAGATGTTTTTCAGCTTGTCTGCTCACTGTCCACGCTTCGCATTCATACAAAAGTATAGGTTCTATGTAGCACTTCAACACTCGTTTTCTCGTTTCAATTGATATCTTTTAATTGGTCAGTATGTTTTTCATCTTACAAAAGGCTACCTTCGCAATGGCAATTCTTGTTCTAATTTCTTCAAAGCATCTCCCATCTGATGTTATGACTGTTCCAAGATAACTGTACCAATTTACTTGTTTAAGAATATGCCCATTTACGTGTATATTACATTGTGATATTTCCTTCTTCCCAGTGATGACCTTAATCTGTGTCTTCTTACAATTCAATTCTAACCCTAGCTGTTCACTGTGTGCAACAACCTTATCTACTAAATGTTGCAGGTCCTGTTCATTGTCTGCAGTAGTGATACAAGATAAAACAAAGTTGTATGATGCACTGGCTATCCAACAGTAATCCGAGATTAAACAAAGTAGTATGATGCACTGGCTATCCAACAGTGATCTGAGATTAAATAAAGTAGTATGATGCACTGGCTATTCAACAGTGATACAAGATTAAACAAAGTTGTCACAGTATTTATTTTTCTGCCCTTTGTAGGACTGGGTTTGACTCAGCTTCAACAAATAAGTATCAAAGATTTGTCTGTGAAGGAAAGGTGCTGAGGAAGGGAGTTGTTATTTCACCTGATAATACCTTGATATAGAATATGTGAAGATGCATACTGCAATAGAGACAAGAAAACAAGAGCTGATTCATGTGAGATGACATACCACAAGTAAGTCGCTTAACAGCGTGGCATATGAAAATGATTTATGTGTCACAAAAACTTACAACAGAACATTTCTAAAAAGTACAGGAAGAAACAAAACAAAGAACAGAAAAACAAACCCTGTATTTGTATCTTTCGATTCCTTGCTGTCCTGAATGTCAAACACCAGATAAGGAGCGATTAATTCCTTGCGAGCAATCACGGACCTATTGAAGGAAAAAAACAGTAACATTCGACACTGTTTGAATACACAAACTCAAAACAATGTATTCCTTTGGTGAACATGAATACAGACGCCACAAACAAAATATTGCACAATTGTTACCTGGCATATTTTGCTAGGAGCATACTGCAGAATTATATATCAAATGCCTAATTTACTGTACAGATGATTAACAATTATCACGACTTTTCAAACAGTGTTATTGTTGTTTTTCTTCTCCACCACTCATGTTTTGCATGTAATTTCAGCATCGGTTTAAGAAGAATCTGGTGAGAGCTCTGGGTGTACTTAATCCATGGTGATATAAAGTTTTTAAAAGGCGAGAAAATTACACTCATGAACTAAATATCAAAGCCTGGAATTAAACCCACACCCTTCAGAGCGTGAGGCAGGCAGCATAACCACTAGGTGGCATTTATAGCCTCAGAAATTCAGTCTATTAATTATTTGCATGGGCAACCTCTTGCCCTGTTTCCACTGTATCTAAGTGCTTCAGCCCTTAGTGAGGCACTCACTGTCTTGTCATATTCTTGTTACATGGCCATACCATTTTATTTCTTTTTTGTTGTTGTCAACATTAGTGATGTTACCACTTGCTTTCTGACATAATTTTTTCTGATTTGGATGCTTCTTGTTACATTTAATATTCATCAGGAGGTCAGCATGGTCGAAAGGATAAGAACATGTGTTCTTAAACATCCGGTGTGCCGATGCCGAGGTAAGAGGTTCAATCCCTACACCGGTCAGTTGGACTAAAATGTTGACGTCTCGTCCTTGACTTGGGGACGTAAATTACAAGTACCTCAGAAGCCAGAGTGGGTTTACCTCATGACGAGGGACACCGTTAATAGGGAAAGCTAATCCACATGCAAAATTCAGGCAGCACTAATAGAAGGATTGTGTATGGACTACGCTTGAGTTCAAAGTGAGTGCAAAAAAAATATTCATCATAGACATTTCATTGATGTTGCTTCAACTTGCCTCGTTTCATCTGACATTAGTGTTTTCAGTCTTCTGCATTTAATATAAATAATGGAATGCATAGATAATGAATAAAAACATGTTGATCTGAAGGCTTCATTCTTTATATATTCTTCAATACAAAAGAGTGTAACTGTATATTGCTGCATCACCGAGACCTGCCTTTGAAACTGCTTGTGTCTATTTATAGCCAACTTACTTAACAAGCCTAATAGCTTTTCTCATTGTCTTTCCTTTTCTACTCAGGATCAGTGATGTGATAGAGCCATCACATTTTATAGGCCTGAATGCACGGACGAATAGATGGCCAGTCTTTACCTCACTTAGTGAAGACAATAAATACAGGCATCAAACTCTCATACGACCGCACTCATGACAGCGCAGCTCCCTATCAACTACGCTAACATACCAGCTCTAGTGTCATTAGACACCTGCAAAATTAAAACAGTTAATAGAATTCCACATAGAAACTTACTCATCGGTAACAAGCTGGCCGTCGTAGAAGAAAGAATTGGGGAGGTTGAGAATTTCTTTGTGCATACGATACTGCCTAGTCAGCATCATGACAGGAGACTTGCTGGTTTTCAAACATTGCCTGATGTAAAAATCCATCCTTTCAAACAATGAGCGAGCTAACTGTTTCTCAGTGGCCATCTGCAACAGAATGAGCTAGTAAGTTACAAAAGCATGTTCTAAACACAGCAGAAGATTAAATGACAAAAACACAAAACTGGATTTCTTCATCTTATAGTCCATGACACGAGGCGTTGGTGATTATGTCTACCCACTGCCTTCTGTCCCTTGTGCTGCACATAATTTCTGATACCAATGTTTCTCCATGCCAGGATGTTAAACTTTTCAGCATCATCTCTTTTATGTCCCCCTGCCTTTATACCCCTTCAAATGTCCTGTTGTGACAAGATACTCCAGCTTTCCTCTTCTCGTGGCATGCCAAGGGATGTGGACTGTCTTCTTCTGATGCAAGTAACCAGTTCTATTCATTCAAGATGTCTTCATTGCTCTTTCTGTCAACACACAGTGTTCTTATCATTCTTCCATAAAACCACATATCCCCATAATTCCTCTAATTCTGCTAATTGTCCATGATATGCTTCCATACATCAAGATTGGCTCTTAAGAACTCTTTTCCTCACATTTATAAAGAAATAGGAATTAGCAGCTTGATAAACAAAACTGGAATTAGCAGCTTGTAATTCTATACACACATCTTCTTTCTGGTTTCCATGTAATGCCTTTCGATGTAGGGTTAGGAAACGCTTTCTTGACAGAGTCCTTGTGTGAGCTGCACACATGATGGTATTTTTGCTCCTGCTGTTCCACTAATCAAAATGTAGCTGGGCCTGCTTTTCCTGGGCTTTTTCTTCTTCTGCTCTTTATCCCCTATTAAATCATAGATTCTCAAACAACTCAAGCCAAGCCATCTACAGGGTGTATTGTTAATGACTGTGCAGTGTTTGAAAATATCGCCGGTCCAAGTTTTGTATTTACCTATTATGTTGCATGAACTTTACAGAGGGTGAATACAAAACTTGGACCGGCAATATTTTCAAACACAGCACAGTCATTAACAATACACCCTATATCTTTTGCTATCTCAAGGAGCTTCCTCCCTGCCCTGCCCACATTATTCATCTGTCTCTTATTCTCATCTTGATGTGTATTTAGGTGACTATTTTTTGTGCAGTAAGGTTTCCAGTGAGAGGACTTTCTAGTTATACTATTATCAGGTTATCCCAATGTGTGTTCTGTCCAGCGGAAGCGACTTTTTCTCCCCTCTTGAATAGCTGGAAACCACTTCTTTCACTAAGCTTCATAATTACATCAGTGATTCACTCATAACATTTTAGACCTATTCCAATTAATGAAATACTTGTGGTTTACTAGTAACTGTTTTAGCCATTCTCTATGTCTCTGATCCATACAGCAGTACTGATGTAACTGTCTTCACTTTCTGCCATGTCTTAATATCAATGCTGTTCACTGGGTTCCAAATTCTTTAACAGGCACTATAGTCTTTTCTGCTTCTCTTTTCTCAACTACCTCACAGTATCAAGTTATGAACAGAGCTATGGAACAAGGTTTAGTATGTACCTCACATGATTCTTCTGTAATATTAGTTACATCTGCTCAATTGCAATATAACAGGCACGCCAGAAGAAGATGCAAGGAAAAGAAGAAAGGGATTTTCCAAAAGGATGCACTAAAGTAGACGATGCACAGGAGAAACCAAGGGAGACACGAGACGTCATAGGACAACAAAGAGTCAGACGTTGTGAGGCTGTGCTACAAAACGGTTGTGTTTTTCTAGAGCCCGTGTCAAGTGAAGATCTGGACTGTGATGATTACGAGGATCGGCAAGTAAACAACAGGAGGAGGAATTTATTGACAAAGAAGCAATCAATGGAAGGACCGGGAGCACAAAACCTAGGCGAATCCTGAATTCGGAACTGTGAAATAGATAACTAAGCTTCAAGGTGAACAGGATAGAATAGGGAGGTTATTCGTAGACATTAGATAGACGCCGACCCTGCGTTAAGGGCAGTTTATAGTCTAGAAGAGCTAAAGCCTATTATTATTCAGCGCATAATTAAATGTGTGTAAACGTTCGCTGGATTGCGTCAGTTTCTTTCACATTTTCCCGAAGTTCAGGTGAGAATTTTCTTGTTTTTAAGTTGACGAGTTGAAGAAGCTTTTGATTGGGACTTCATGTTGAGTATTACTGGAGTTACGTCAAGGCAAAGTCAGGACTCTTTGTTGTCCTATGATGTCTCGTGTCTCCCTTGGTTTCTCCTGTGCATCGTCCACTTTGGTGCATCCTTTTGGAAAATCCCTTTCTTCTTTTCCTTGCATCTTCTTCTGGCGTGCCTGTCATATGGCAATCACGTCCAGATTTTCACTTGACACGGGCTCTAGAAAAACACAACCGTTTTGGAGCACAGCCTCACAACGTCTGACTCTTTGTTGTCCTATGACGTCTCGTGTCTCCCTTGGTTTCTCCTGTGCATCATCCACTTTAGTGCATCCTTTTGGAAAATCCCTTTCTTCTTTTCCTTGCATCTTCTTCTGGCATGCCTGTCATATGGCATCAATGATCTAGAAAGTCTTGTTACATGCTCTAACCATCCAATTCCATCATATAATAAATAATCTATCACTGGTATTGTGTCTGCCCTTTTGTTTCCTGCACAGCTGGGTAGAACACTGTTGCACGATAAGGCAGACGTGATCACAACTTTTTGGGATTATGTGTATAGTGTGGAAGAACAGATACACCATCACTGCCTGAAGAGAGTAGTGTGGCAAGGAGTGACCAGAGGATTTGGCCAACATTCAGTGCTCCGAGGAAAGGCCAGATGGACACATAACCAGATTGCCGATGGTACCATTAGTACTGGGACTCTTCGATGGTTGTTGAAGATGAGGTCAGAGCGTGTATGACCTGTGATGTCGGTTGTTAACTCAACTCTTGCTTCATGATACTATTATCTGATCAAGTCTCTTCTCAAAGTATTCTTTACAGGCATTTGCACATCACGTCAACATTTGCTTCTATCTAATCAAAATGTGTGTTTATACGTATGTATATTCATATGGGACATACAATTAGATTTATGCAACTCACATAACTAATATTATAAAGTATATATTTTTAATTTGTTTGTTACATTGTGCTTCAAAAAAGGCATTATACCTCTCCATAGCACAAAGCCTGGGCAGAATTGAAGAGACCATTTTTGCCCATGCAGCATGATTCCCCTCTCGGCCTACCTAGTTTACTCCAGAGGAAAGGTAACACCAATACGTCTGGAAAAAAAGACAAGCTGCAGAAACAGCAAAGCAATGCTCTGTCCATCTGTCAGAGCTTTGATTCTAGACCAGTTGCCGACCAACGCTTCAGACCTGGTCTGCCTTGCCATGACATTTAGTATTGTATTTTTACCTGACCTCACCTTACATTTTTATTTGTACAATTAATAAACATCAGTATGTTTCAAATGTCACATTTATCTTTGTTTATATTTCTCCTCGATGTGGCCAAAAGGATAAAAGCAATGACTTTTAAACTTTAAGTGCGCTGATGGCAGAGCTAGCAGCTCAATATCCATACTGGCATTAAGTTGGACTTAAAAACTGACTTCTCGTTCAGATGACAAACTGCTCAATATAAAACTGCGTAGAAAATCAACTAGGGGTTGACTGCAAGGTCTTGGAAAGGACAAACATGTTAAACCAATTATATCTATCCTTTACTTAATTATTTAGAAAACACCTGTTTAGAACGCTTCATTTCTGCACCTAATCTTGTCCATTTTCTCAACCGGCACACATGGGAGCCATGGTAGTGGCTAGCATGCTTGCCTGACATCCTGGTAGCCATGTGTTTGAATCTTCAAGGCAGATTGTTAAAGAAAATCGACCCAGACTCCCAGGTTGGAACAGCTTAAAGCTGACCAACCTTACTTCTCAGAGACACATCTGCAACCCATGTCACAAAGCCAGCACGCCTCAGATTGTGCTGGCAAGCAACAAAGTCCCAGCACTACTGGGGACTGTTGCCCAAGTCTTACCAGGGCCCTTAAGAAAAGCAAAGTATAGGAACACTGTAACCTTCCATGAATGATGTAAGAGGTGACACAGGAGGGTTGCCTACCTCACCCAATAGAAAATTATATCTGTAAAATCCAACCAATCATGAATGTCCACTAAAGGCACGGCATGTGTTGGCTAAAGACCTATGCTTCAGTGGGAGATGAAAAGTCTTAAAGTATTACAAGTCGAGAGGATCGACTTCATTGCCCCAGGTTTTATCCCATATGACTTGGTCTCTTTCTGCAGGGCGGCCTGCCGAAAGTGTCGCACAAAGCATGAACTTTGTAGCTCCAGCAACGACCCCTAGGAGTCTCTGAGAAAAATGCACTCGTGAACCGAAAGACATAACCCAGAATCAAACCCACAACTTTCACAGCGTGAGGCAGATGGCTTGACCACTTCACAATGGAGACTCCCCATTTTTTAGTGGGAGATGAAAGGAGCAGTATAAGAATAATAAAGATTGTAACCCAGCTTACCATGTTGGCAACCACTGCACTAACTATTCTAGTACTACGGGCTTCTGCCATCAGAACATTTATTTTAATCTGACTTTCGCTAACCTATTTTTAAAATGTTCAAACAACATCAGCATCACTATCAGGTACAGTTTCACTTCTGGTATTTACAAAAATGGAATCATGAACATAGTTACCACAAACCTGAGATAGCACAGTTGCTGGTAACTGTTCAGGGTCCCCGACCAGTACAACTTTGGTCATTTTATACCTCAATGGAATCAGGCACTCCACTTCTATGGCCTGTGTAGCCTAATAAAAGATAATATTAAATGAATAAATGCTAGTTTTTCAACTTTACACTAAAGCAAAATGTCCATGAGTTCTATTTAAAGCATGGAAATCTAAACTTTAAATGGAGGTCAGCAAGGCTGAATGGATAAGGTTGTTGTTTTTTTTCCGCATATCCTTTACAGGACATCGCTGTCAACATCAGCATTTTACTGCTGTTGTTGATTTCTTGGCAAGATTACGCTCAGCAGTTTTCTGAGCGGCCGGCTCACTTATCATGTACCAACGCAGCGAGAACTGCTACCAATTCTCACGCGCTACGTTACCCCACGTGGATAAACGGGATTACGAAGAAAGTCATTTAACCCCTAGGCCAGAGAAACCGACGAATGGATAAGGGTGCTCACAATTAAAACATTCGGTGTGTTGATGCCGAGGTAGCGGGCTCGACCCCTACACCTGTTAGTTGGAACTAACATGTTGAATTCTCGTCGTCATTTTGTTTTGGATATCATCATTGATGTTTTTCCCCCCTGCGATTAACGTTTTCCATAGTGGAGTTCATTGTAAAGTTTGAACTCTTTGTATTTTTTTTTTGGCGCTAGCTTTGAGCTCAAGCGTAGTCCATACACACTATTATAGCAGTGATGGACTGAATTTTGAGTGTGGATTAGCTTTCCCAATTAACAGTATCCCTCACCATCAGGTAAACCCACTCCGACTTCAGAGGTCCTTGTGATTTATGTCCCAAAGTCAAGGACGACAGGTCAACATTTTAGTCCAGCTGTCTGGTGTAGGGGTTGAACCGCTTACCTCAGCATCAGCACAATGGATGTTTAAGAACACGCGTTCTTACCCATTCAACCATGCGCACCTGCATGTTTGTATTTAATATCTCTCACTTCTTCACAGGAGTTACACGCACCTAACTGCTTTTATTTCCTGTTAGTTAGTTAGTCGAGGTTCCAACTTCACTGCAACGGGTCGTCCCCATTATGCTCCGTTGCTGTGCCAGTGAATATCACACAAAATGCTCCTCACTGTCCAATGTGAAAAGTGGAACAGACAGGAATCTCGGCAATCCAACAGTCTGCACAGGTACACTGTGCATAATGCTGCTGCCAGAACGCCAACACAAAAGTCATCCACGACAATTAGTTCATCGTCAATGGAACCGGCAGTCACCAGTCATTGACCCCCAGTTTCTCACATGGCTGTCTATTTTCACATGGCGACCCGCCGAAAGCGCCGCACCAAGCATGAACTCCTTAGCTCCAGCGACGACTCCCATGAGTCTCCTGAAAAAATGCACTCGTGAACTGAAAAGACAAACCAGTCAATCCAGCAACAGCCGGCCACCATCGTTCCGAACATGCAGTTCACACTACAAACTGCGGACAGATGTAAAAGCACTCCACGCGAAATTCACAGCTCACTGTGTCGCGCCACGCACTCAGTAGCAGGGCAACGGAACCATAGCCTCCTTAGTCGCCTCTTACGACGCGCATGGTAGGCAACAGTGTTACTATTCTTTGCTCCCCGATATGGGCCCCAGCAACACACGGGCATTATTTCACCCTCTGTAAAGTTCATGCAACATAATAGGTAAATACAAAACTTGGACAGGCAATATTTTAAAACACAGCACAGTCATTAAAAATACACCTTGCATTTTTATGTAGAATGTCTATATATCTAAATTATTACCATGAGTAGTTAACAGGATATGATCTCTATTAATAACAGAAATAATTAAAAGAAAGAAAGAAAGAAAGAAAGAAAGAAAGAAAGAAAGAAAGAAAGAAAGAAAGAAAGAAAGAAAGAAAGAAAGAAAGAAAGAAAGAAAGACAGACTAGAACTTATGCCTTAATGCATGTCAACAAGATACCTCATCTATGATCAAACATGTGAATGGTAATTTCTTGTGACGGTTCTCTTCAGTGCGCAGAACTATTTGCTGCAAGTCCTCAGATCCCAAACTGTTCAGTGTCCCACATATAACTTGAGCATTGTCCAACACACTACATCTGGCATTGTATCTTTCACGGCCATTTTTCTAAAACAAAAATATTTAAATAATGGTGTATTATATAATATATATATATATATATATACCGTCTTGGTAACTGGCCATCATAACAGACAATAGTTTATAAAATTGTATAACACAATAAGCTTTGATATCCTCTCCATATAACAAAGCATGGGCTGTATTGCAGAGACCACATGTTGCCCATGCTGCATGATCCCTCTCTTGGTATGCACTGCAAAGCAATGCACCAATACTACGATGGTCGGAGCTTCTATCCTAGCCCAGTTTCTGACTAAGGCTACAAGCCTGGTGTTCCCTGCCATGATATTAGTCTTTAGGATGCGCTTTAGGATGCATGTCTTCACACCAGGATAAGGCTTGTACCCTCCAAATTACGCTCCTCTTCTCAAAGCCATTAACACAATGTGGGATATCGGGTTTGGCGTGCACCACCCAACACTCAGCGCTAACAAAAAGCAGGTAGTACTGTCTACTGTCATACCGTAGCTCAGTCATATCTGACTAAGACCTGATTAAGATAAATATATTAAATGGTTCTATCTAGTCGCAAATTATTATAACATTTCATGAAGAATAAATTTATAATCATAATTATCATCATTCAGGAAGTTGATGACACTGCTCTCCTATCCCACACTCAAAATCACATACAAATCAAACTAAACACATTCGATGGGAAGTCACTTAAGTCTAAAAATAGTAATATATCATAAGAAGTGAATAATTGAATAATTAGGCAGAAACACTTAAAACACATTGTCACAGGTATTGTTCGATTGCGGAGCATTTGTTATCCCCACGGTAATTTCATATTTAAAATGAGCTCTTTCTGTTTGCATAAAACTGGCTGGATCTGCCTGAATACTAACACCTCGCTGAATTTGAGCAATCATTTATTCTTTGTCAAATACAGTACAAAAAATGATTGTTCAGTTTGTGACTTCTGCATTTAAATTCACTATAAGAATAAATTATTTTGAAAGATAATGAGAGTAAATTGAGCAAATTATAACACAGTCTCTTTTGTTGAAACCTCACTTGAACAGACAGAATCATACACATATTTACACAACAATGTAGACAAAGATAGGGAGAACAGATAAAGTTATTAAAATAAGAATATAAAATGGCAAAAGGAGCATTAATAGTATTAGAAAATTTTTAGAAGTAAAAAGAAATTAAATATAGCACAAAACTTAGTTGTAATATTTAACTGTCATTTTAAATCAGTACAAGTGTACAGATTAGAAACATGACTGGCACCTGGCCAAACTAGACAATAGTTTATAAAATGGAGTTATACCTTTCCATAGCATAAAGCCTGGGCTGAATTTAGAGACCATGTGTTGCCCATGCAGCATGATCCTTCTATTGGCCTGCTAGTTTACTCCAGAGGAAAGGTAACACCAATATGTCTGGAACAAGACAAGCTGCAGAAGCTGCCAGATCAGTAAAGCAATGCGCTTATTGTCCACCTATCGGAGCTTCAATCCTAGACCAATTGCTGACCAAGGCTTAAGACCTGGTCCTGCCATGACATTTAGTCTTTAGTTTACATTTCCTTGCACTAGGGTAAGGCGTGTACCCTCCCAATTGTGCACCTTCACCCAAATCTGTTGATACAATGTGGTGTGTAGGAGTTTGGTGAATGCTGCCCAACATTTGATGCTAACAGAAAGCAGATAGTACCATCTGTTGTCATACGGTAGCCCAGTCATATCTGACTAAGACCTGACTAACAAGTTAGAAACAGATTAGAACTAAAGAGAATGAATGAAACAACTACACTAACAGACTACACAGATTAATTGGTGCTGCACAGAATAGAAGGACTAAAATAGTATGACAGATTTACCATTGTGGAACTCATGGAGAGAACTAAAGAAGTCTAGTTTAGTCGAAAGTTCAACATCACGGCACACGCGTGTAATCCATATGTGCTCCGTTCTACTCCTAACTCAAGCCTGAGTTTGGAGAATCTCAGCTCAGTGCACGAACTCTGTAGCACTGGCGAGGATCCTGAAATACTTTGGGTAGATTTTTAACAAAGTTTTGCCAGGGCAGCGCTGTAAGACTACTCTTTTTCAAATTCCAACCGCCAAGGGATTTTTTATGCAATAATGAATCACATGCGTCCAATCTCACTACCCAGAGATCAGGGGAAATTTTGTTACTAGAAGTCCACATGAAAAGATCCTGGCCCTCACCGGGGCTTGAACCCGGCACCTCCAGCACTCGAGGTGGACACCATAACTCGAGACCACTCAGCCCCCTGAACTAAACAAACACCAGTGAATCAAGTGGCTGAGGAAATGATACTGGGGCTGGATAGAACCACATTAAGAAATCCTGATAACAGTGTATAAATAGTATTGTATGTCTGGAACCTACAGTGCCAACAAAACAGATGGAGACCTAAAACAATTGGAGAAGTGAATCAGAGACAGAGATCAATAATTTGTGGAGGAGATGTGTGAAGCTGCATGAGGTAGCAAAATGTAGGATGGCTTTACTTTTCTTTAAACTTGTTCTTGGTTGGTTAAATTTAGCAACTAAAGTTTTCTATGGAATATGGTAGTCAGTCCCACACCAACCCTCCTTAGTTGGCTCTTGTGACATGCATGGTGGGCTACAGTGTGACTATTCTTGGCTTCCCTTGTAGGCCCCAGCAACACGGGTGATTGAAAGTCTTGTATTCACCCACTGTGGAGTTCATGCAACGTAATAGGTAAATACAAAACTTGGAACAGCAATATTTTCAAAAACCCCACAATCATTAAAAATACTGTAACAGTAAAGGGAATAGCTTAGGAGTAAAGAGTTAAGGAATGCTGCGCATTCCTTGACTAGTGGGAAAACCATAGCTAGTGAACGTGTGTGCACGAATGAAGAAGTGTATCTAGGCTGGGACACACGTCACTTGGGGGCCAGCTAGCAAGAAAGGAGGAACATGTAAACATCGGGATTTGAGCCTACCATCATTGTGCTGTAGTTGAACGATTCGACTAATAAAGAATGTTCTAAACAACGGAGTCTTGTGTGCTGTACGATCACGTGCCTACTAACCTGTGTGTAACACTATAATACAGGTTGATTTGGTGCCTTTGACCTTACGAAACATGGGATGTTGAGGAGAGAGTTACCGCCATGGAAGATTGTTGTGTCTGGGCGTCTGGAGAAGGAAGTTTTTAAGTAAATAATAATAAGAAACGCAACAGCTAAAAGCCCGCCCAGGGGTAGTTGTTGTGGGTTCTCAGTGTATTTCTGTTTAAAAAGGAGATCGATTTCTCAGGACAGCTCAGAAGGTTTGATTGATAAACTTATTTTTTTGAAAGACTGATGTTTTTATCTGATAAATAGTATGAAATAATTTGAGCACTGACCAACGCTAATGGTATATTGAGATCAAGTAATGCCGGTTTGCATCAAAAATTAGTACAAAAGCTGATAAGAATGAACTCGCTGATTACATGGTATAACAACTTATGAAATCTTGAGGTACCAGAAATGATTTAATTTCAACAGAACGATAACCTGCTCCAAATAAAACTCCAAGTAAAACAAAGAATGGTGAAAATTATGAGTTTTAACTCATTGGACTGTTGAAGGTGAAGTCAAGGTTATGTTGCAAATTCCATAATTATTGAGTCGAGATCCTCAATATTCTCTACAGTTACTTCACTTAAATGAAAGCATTGATGAAAATTATCTCAAGTCAAAATTTGGAATACTCAATTTAAACTGACAGTTGTTGAAATGCCACGTAACAAATAAGAGAGTGGATAGCGTCAGGTTTAAATCCAATTGTTGTTGAATGAATCATTTTTACGCTGAAACGTATGAAAATGCCAGATTGCTGTTGGAAAGTAATTTTTGCTGAAACCATGAGCAGTTGTCGGTTGCGTGAAGGTGACCTTGCTTGACGGAAATTAAAGTCCAACGCATACAGTTAATCGAGCAAATAATCAAGCAGTCTTATAGCGAGCGTTATATCGAGCACAATCAACGTCAGGAAAATAACTGGAAAGAACTGACTTCGACTTCGATTGAATTAACAAATCCAGAGGCTCTTCTTTGTTCTGCTCATTTCAACGGTGTCGATTAGAGTCCTTTTTTTTGTGGTGTTGGTATTTCGGCATCAGGATTTCATTTAAATTCTTTTATTAGGATTCGGGATTGCAACAGAAAATTTTCTTCGTCAGGATCTTCGATTGGAGTCTTTAGTTAGTATAGTTAGATAATATTAGAGTAATTAATTGAACAGATTATGTATTGTTGCTGAATTTGAAATTAATATTGTTTGAAATATTTGTATATTGCTTGATAATTTCCAGTACAGATTTTTAGGATGCAACCCCAAGATTTTTCACAGGTACTGACTGGAGTTGGTGGGGCAATAGCAAGGTTGGATGCAGTATTAAGACAACGTAGTCGAGGTTTCCAATCGAATGGCCAGTATGATACCATTACGCCAAGGCCACAGTCAAAGCTCAACCTGCTTTAGAAAACAACCGCTTTATAACAACGACAGAAACTGTCACAGATGGAATGTAAACGACGTGACGAGAACACGAAGGTATGAAGAGAGACAACATGGCAAGCCAGAGGACAATAGTTGGCAGAGACAGAATTTTTATAAGAAAAAATGGAACTGGCCATCTAATAGTGAGGAGCAGAAAACATTACGAAATCAATGGTTTGAAATCAGAAGATTGAGATATGCACTCGCAAAGTCAAACAAAGGAGAAAATCAGCATCAGACTAATAGAACCTTAGCTGATGATCGACAGGTATTTTCAATTTTTAGGGGTAGACAGGAAAGAGAGACACAGACGCAGATGATTGAAGTGGTAGAACGGAACACACAGACACAAGTTGATACAGTAGGAAAGAAAACCCAGATACAACCAAACAACAAGATAACGAAGGGAAGTCAAACCGCGTTGGTAGAAACTCAATCAAAGCCAACTGACTTGAAAGTGACGAAGAGAAACACCGTTGCATTAAAGAGAGACACAGGTACAGAAGTTAGACAACCCAAGACAGAAGACAGCAGAAAGAAAATTAGAAAGAGTGTTAGGGTTAGAAATGAAAAAACTTTGCTCATGTATAATCATAGATGTGGAACCGAGGAATCTTATGAATCAGAATCTTCAGACCTCACAGATTTTGGTATAGAATGTACACCAGACAGAGATTTAAAAGGAATGATTAGGAACGATCCTGACTTGAGGCGAGATGTTTCCTCGTGCGGTATGCTTGGTGGTAGACAAGCAGGCAAATGTTTAGTTAGTGACTCTTCGGAACAAGATAACAGTATATATGGCAGAAAAGTAGCAAAAGCCAGGAGACGAATTCCAAGGATGGGAGCAAATGATACTTTTAAAAAGAAAGATGTTTATCTATTGGAAAGTAGAACACAAAAACAACAAAAGACTGAAGCAGCGGTGGACAAAACTAGAAGTCTCATGAAGGCATTAAGACCATGGTTATATGGAAATAACTAATACGTGCAGGTTTGAATATTTTGTAACTGAGATATTGTTCAGAAGAAATATTGTCAGGTGGACAGATTGTCAGACAATCGGTATATCCAATACCTATAGAGAATGGGAAACAAGTGACAACAGCATCTACTACAGCTGAACAAGAAGAAACGGTACCAAAAACAGTCATGACAGAGGAAAATAACATGTATGACGATTATATTAGTGAAGAATCAGTCAAGGAAAATATAGAACCACCATTTATGAATACAAGACAGGCAGTAAAAAGAAAGTTGGATAGACAGAAAGAAAAAGAAATTAAGAGGCAAAGGAAACTTAGAGTGAATTCTTCAAGTGGTGAAGATATGCCGCTATTTGAAAATTTGTTGAGACGGCAAGACAGGAAAATTAGATTGGATTTAGAAAGGAAGAAATTAGCGGTTGCTAGTAATGGTTATACAGATGGGGAACAAGAGATGGATGAAAAGTCAGAAACTGATGAAGAAGCTGATATGAAAGATGTTAGCTCTCCTCGGGAGGATAGCGACATTGATGTAGATATTGCACTTATCGAAAAAAATTTGAAGTTATTAAGAAAATGGAGAAGAGGTAGATAAATAGCGTGGTAGAATATTCTGCAGATGGCAGATAGAAGAAGAAGTTAGACACGATATTTTTGTGTTTACAAAGAAGGTATTATTATTGGTATATGTTTTATGATCAGGTTGGTTTTTAAGTTATATATGTTTGATTAATGTGTGGGGATAAAAATGATGTCAAAGAATGAGGGGATTGATATGGTTTAGTCAATTGTTTGAACTTCAATTGCGCTTTATGAAATGAATAAGTTGACTTAGCTGCTTATGTTTACAAAACTTTGGTTTTATTGAGTTAACCTGAGTGTGTTTAAATGATTAATTAGTTTGACGTTCAGTTAGAAGAAATATGAAGTCTTGTTTTTTTTTGGAAACAGATGACTTAAAGTAGTTGACTCGTTCGCAATGTAAATGATTGGATTAAAAATAGAAGCTGGGTTGAACAGCGTTAAATGGGAGAATATGGGGGGAATGCCAGCTTGAGTTTTGGCATTTAAATAAATAGATATTGGAAGAAGAAGACTGTACTTAACAGTGTATATAATTTGGAGTTTTTTTTTTGAACTTGACGAGGTGAATAATACAAAAGCTGGTAGTTTTGGATTAACATATTTTTTTGATAATAACAATTATTATTGACGGAAACTGAAGATAAATTTTGAAACTTTATTTTTATAAAGTTTTGAGAATGTATGGGAAGAGAAAGGTGATTACTTCTTACTTTCTTACTTTTTCCTTACTTTTATTATTTTTAGGTGCGCACCTACCAAATCTAACTACCCAATCTAACTATTTTTTCTGTCTATCCTAGAATAGTGAGAATGTGAGAATGTGAATAAGGGAGAATTAAAGGATAAGGGGAATATCTTCAGTTTTGTCAATCATAATTTAGATGGTTAAATTTTAAAAGCGGTTCGCTTATGGAGAGTTTTGTAGGGAGTTTTCTAGAGAATTGTATAGAGAGTTTTGTAGCGAGTTTTCTGGAGAACTTTATGGAGAGTTTTGTAGCGAGTTTTCTGGAGAACTTTATAACGAGTTTTGTAGAGAGTTTCGGTATTATTGTCTCTGGTTAGCAATTGGCTATGATGAGATAGGAGAATGAGAATTGAGTTAAGAATTATATGGAATTGTTGTATAGAGATGTAGAGTTAAGGGGTTAAGAGTTGGGGTTGAGATTTTTTCAGGGAAAAATTCTCCTTGAAGAAGGGGAGGTATTGTAACAGTAAAGGGAATAGCTTAGGAGTAAAGAGTTAAGGAATGCTGCGCATTCCTTGACTAGTGGGAAAACCATAGCTAGTGAACGTGTGTGCACGAATGAAGAAGTGTATCTAGGCTGGGACACACGTCACTTGGGGGCCAGCTAGCAAGAAAGGAGGAACATGTAAACATCGGGATTTGAGCCTACCATCATTGTGCTGTAGTTGAACGATTCGACTAATAAAGAATGTTCTAAACAACGGAGTCTTGTGTGCTGTACGATCACGTGCCTACTAACCTGTGTATAACACTATAATAATACACCCAGTATATAAAAATACAGATCCAACACTTTAGTACCTCACAGTGTCCTTTAACTTATTTACTTTACTGACTATATTGGCTTATATTTTAACATTTGACATATAAAAACAAATACAAAATAGAAAAAGACAAGAAAAACAATACTGTTTCACACACTTTCTTTGGTGCCATATCTGCTTTCAGCTTGAATATCTTGTCTTTAATTTCCTTCTGTTTCCTAGAATTTATTACTTTCTGAAATACACAGAAAACAGACTCTGTCAAACTGAATTCTGCAGTCTTTACTAAACCAAACAAATTATCATTATGTATAAATATTAAGAATTCTCCCAATAGATTGCAGTAGAAACACCTCAAAAGATTGTTTTTCCAGCTAGTAACTGAATTAACAATAGAGATGCTGGTAAAGGAAATACACTACAGCAAAAAGCATCATAACAGGGGTCATGGACAAGTGTATTAACCTTTATTCCAGGGTCTTCCAGGCTTTTTCAGAGCAATTTTGAATTTTTTTTTCAGGACTGTGGGGCATACGCTGCATGCAGGCACCAACCCACACAAACACACAAAAGATTCAATTTTTGATTATTGCAACAACAAAAGTATATGTTTATACATCTGCCATATTCTGCAGACTGTTGTGTAGTTAGTAGTGTTGTCGTAATAGCAGTTATAAGTAGTAGTAATATTAACTATAATTAGTAGTAGTAGCAACAGTGGCAGCTGTAGTAATAGCAATAGTGGTGGCAGTAGTACTTGTTATAGTAAACAATATAAAATGACACAAAATAGTGCAGCTTTACATAACAGAATTACGATACATACAGGACGTTGCAGCTATTAGCCTTCATCAGCAAACAAACACATGGTTATAGCAACAGAAGTAGTAGCAGAAGCAGCAGTAGTTACAATTAGCAATAATAGTAGCTACAAGTAGCAACAGTAGTTACTAATTGTAGTAACAATATAAATTACTACGTGTAGTAACAGTAGTAATTACTAGTGGTAGTAATTACTAGTAGTGATTCTAGTAACAGTAGGTCTGCGCAGTTGGATGAATGAATTAAGCAGACATTTGACTCAGAAAACTAAAACCACTGTAAAAATTAACACCTTATATAAGATGACTGCCCTCAGTAAAAAGAATGAGAACAATTTTTACCTTGCATCTGTCTTGAGTAAACCAAAAATACTACAATCGTGTTTCCAGACTGTCAAATACCTAAAAGTTCCACTTGACATAATAAAAAATAGAATCGGGAAATCCATTGGAATTTTTAAAATGACAATAGCTCTCAGACAGCGCTGAAACAAACGTTATCATAAACGGCCAGAACCATTGATATCATTCATATTTGCTGCAATTATATGACTTGTGGTGGCCGAAAATTCCAGAATAACTGAAAACAGACTTTCACGATCTCAGTTTTGATTCAGTTTGAGTTTCCTGGCCACAATTCATGGCTTTTCTCTTTCTTGTTCCACTTTTGTGTGTCTTCCCTACCATGAAATTCTAAATTGGCAGTCCAGGGATTTCCCGTGTTTCCCGGCCCGAGATGACCTACATATCCTTTTACTTGCAGAGAGAGACAGACTGAACAGTAACAGCTATCCCAAAGTGTTTTTGTTGATACCAAAGCTGCTGGGTTGTCTACTCTTGGCACAATGCCATTCTTACCAATTGCTGGTCATCTGTAGCTGTTCCAAGGACTTTTAGAACTAGTTTTAACTATCAGAGATAGCTTTAGAAGCCTTTTTCTGATGTCTGAAAGAGCAGGGCTTTGAAGACAAGGTGGTTGATGGTTCCATAAGCACAAGAACAATGTCTGAATAGGGATGCATGCTGGAGCCATTGATGTTTTCCAAAAGTGTAATGGTACTAGTTACTATAACCAGAAATTACATCAACATTTGAAGGCTTAAAGATGCTGGGTTTAGTTCTCTAGCAGCTTCCACCTACCTTTTCATAGGTCAAGGATTTATCAGATAATTCTCTTTCCAGTTTCAATGCTGCTTCTTCAAGTGCACTTAACTCAAACTTCAAACTGTTTGGAATGTCTGGAAATACAAGTATATGAGACAATAATATTCACAATCAAACTGACTACATACTGATACCAAAGAGATTCAGAAGCAGTTTAGAAGTGGCAAAAACAGGAGCAGATGGATATAGTGACCATGCGCCAGTTATAGGAAAGATGAGGTTAAGACTTAAAATCATAAAGAAAACGATCAGCCCGAGGTTGATTTTCCAGGCTACTGTACATTTCATCAAGATGTGCCATGCCGATAAGCATGGGCAGTCATGTTTTGCCATCTCACACGATCACCAGAATCGTGGATCAGCTCTGTGTTCTCGTCTCGACCATGCCACGTGGTCAAGCCATTGTACATTTAGTAGTTTGCCATTGCTTTCTGAACAAGAAGTCAATGTTTAAGTCTAACTTAATGCCGGTGTAGGGGTTGAACTGCCTACCTTGCCATCATCGAAGCGGAAGCTTAAAAGCGAGCACACTTATCCTTTGAACTACATCAACGTCTACTGATTACTAACAAAACAAACAACAAAAACTTGATACTGGATCAGCGAATTCCTGATGCTCTTTTCTCAAATGCCAACGTTTGTAACGCACTCTCTCCAATGCTTGACATGTCTATTATTCTATGTCCTTATAATACAGCCTACACTTGCCATTATTTTCACCATTCCCAATGTTCATATCTTCTTCTTCTTCTGTGTTCATCCAGAGTTTTTTTTCCGGACGTGATTGTGTTGTGCCTGTTTACAGCAGAGCTGCGTTCTTACACCGTTAGGCCGACACATCCGACTTCTGCGGGCATTTGTTGACTTCCCGGCAATGTTTATATTAGGGCATATCTTGCCACTTACGTTGAAACCAGCATTGTGGAATGTAGTCTGATGTAAGATACTGACAGTACTAAATGAATGTCTCACTGCACACACACACACACACATACACACACGCATTTTCCCAAGATTTTTCACAACCTTAAAACTCATTGCCAGTTCTGGGATTTTTTAATTTTCAAGATCTGCTACAACCCTTTCTTTTAGTTTGCTGGGTGAGAGTCTCATGCTCAGAGGTTAGTGGGTTTGGGAAACCCTGTGGGTCATCGCAGGAACTAGATTTTCTTTGTTCAACCTTTCGTAGGTTGGTTATCTGCTCTGCGGAATGAGACCGAGCTATATAGGATACACCCGTTGTCATGGTCTTATATGTACGGAAGAATGTAAGTGCCGGTATGTAAGCGAGAGTCAGTGTAAGCATAGCTGAGGTAAAGGGCAGTAATAGACACCACGGCTTGGCTAGTGGACGGTCAGGCAAGAAGCCCGTGAACAGAGCCACGTGATGTGGGAAGGTCAACGAGGAGAGAGGGAGTGTGTGTGAGGCAGCGAATAGGGACGGACGTGTGGAGATCTATAGAACGATAGAACGATAGAAGGATAGTGTTTGTAACGGATAGATGGAGATAAACGTTGTGTATTGATATTCGAGGAATGTACTAACTGTGATATGTGCGGGATGATGTGAAGTTTGATTGTGAATGATCATGCGGGCGACAGTGTAAAGATCGCCATTGCGAGCTAGCGCGTGGCTGTTGGTGGTGAACGATTGTTTGAGCGTGAACTGCGATCATGTTGTCAGCTTGTAATATATTGTAATAAATGATTGTTCAGGAGATAGCTCCTGCCAGTTTCCGATTGCATTCATGTGTTATTAGTAGATGTGTCGTAGATGTTATAATATACCTGCCATAGTCCAGTGGGCTAGACGGAGCCAGTAGTAAGACTCTGACACCCGTGCAATAAAGTTGAACCTCTTGCCTTTTAGCCCCCTTTTTTTGGGATGCTGGATGGCACAGGCAATCACATCCCTCCATAACCTTTTATTTTCTTTGTTAAATTCATCTTCATCATCATCATCCAGTGTCTTGCCGGCAAGTGTGGGTGATCATGCCTCTCCACAAATTGCGATCTCTGACATCATGGATCAATTTGTGTGTTGACTCCTGCCATACACCTGGATCAGGCTATGGATTATTAAGTACAGGTGGCTAAGAGTCTTAAACAGTTCAAATCCCGGACGAGCCCCCATGCCAAGGAGCAAGAGCACACATACATATATATTTGTATATTCGGTCTAGTCCTCCTTGTTTGTTAAGTGAAAACCAAAGACGGCCACTGCAACCAAACCTTCACAAGACGACACTGGATCGTTTTTCCCACAGTCCACTTTAATACGACGATTTTGACATGTCGAAAAACAAAAGCAGTCGCTCCACAGAAAGTTCCAACCATGCCTGACAACCTAAGTTCCAACCATGCCTGACAACCTACACATACTATTCTAAAAAAGCGGCATAATATTAGCTGTGCTCTAGTGACCAGAAAACTGTGTCCGACGTGGACCCCAGCTCAAGTCTAACTCATCTACCGTGACGTTTTCGTGCTTGCACCAAAACGTCTTGCACACCATTCATTCTTTTGTAACTAATGCCGTGCAAAGTGTCTTACAATCCTCTCGCTGTTCACGTCTTATTATAGGACTGTTTAAGACTCTTAGCCACCTGTACTTAATAATCCATAGCCTGATCCAGGTGTATGGCAACTCCCTTCTGTGACATGACACAAGACTATCAAGAATCTTCTTCGGCTGTCTTCCTCTATTTCTTTCTGCAAATTTTTCCAGTTGTCAAGACATGTTCCAGTTTTTGTCTTCTCTCATAACGTGGCAAAGAAACGATGACTGCCACTTTCTGATGTTTGTGACAAGTTACTTTGCGACTTATAAGAGGCGACCAGTGAGGGTTGGCGTATGATTGACTACCTCATCCCGTATACAATTTTAGCTTAAAAAGAGATTAAAAGACAAGAGAACCGACTTCACTGCTCAGAATTTTAACCAATAAGGCTCTGTCTCTGTCAGCAGGATGGCTCTGGTCTCTGTCCAGAGGATGGCTCTGTCTCTGGTCAGCAGGGGGGGGCAGATGGCTCTGTCTCTGTCAGCAGCAGGATGGCTCTGTCCTCTGTCAGTCAGGATGGCTCTGTCCTCTGTCAGCATGATGGCTCTGTTTCTGTCAGCAGGATGGCTCTGTTTCTGTCATAGCAGGTTGGCTCTGTCCTCTGTTCAGCAGGATGGCTCTGTCTCTGTCAGGCAGGATGGCGCTGTTTCTGTCAGCAGGATGGCTCTGTCTCTTGTCAGCAGGATGGCTCTGTCTCTGTCAGCAGGATGGCTCTGTCTCTGTCAGCAGGATGGCTCTGTCTCTGTCAGCAGGATGGCTGTCTCTGTCAGCAGGATGGCTCTGTCCTCTGTCAGCAGGAGGCTCTGTCTCTGTCAGCAGGATGGCTCTGTCTCTGTCAGCAGGATGGCTCTGTCTCTGTCAGCAGGATGGCTCTGTCTCTGTCAGCAGGATGGCTCTGTCTCTGTCAGCAGGATGGCTCTGTCTCTGTCAGCAGGATGGCTGTCTCTGTCAGCAGGATGGCTCTGTCTCTGTCAGCAGGATGGCTCTGTCTCTGTCAGCAGGATGGCTCTGTTTCTGTCAGCAGGATGGCTCTGTCTCTGTCAGCAGGATGGCTCTGTCTCTGTCAGCAGGATGGCTCTGTCTCTGTCAGCAGGATGGCTCTGTCTCTGTCAGCAGGATGGCTCTGTCTCTGTCAGCAGGATGGCTCTGTTTCTGTCAGCAGGATGGCTCTGTTTCTGTCAGCAGGATGGCCTGCCGAAAGCATCACACAAAGTATAAACTTCGTAGCTCCAGCTACAGCCCCTTGGAGCCTCCAAGAAAAATCTAACCCACAACCTTCAGAATACGAGGCAGGAACCCACAACCACTTCGCCCTGGAGACTCCAATTGTTGGCATGAGTAGGATGAGAGTCAATTCTCCACTGGGAGACGAAAGGCAGCACCAGGAGAAGAAGAAGAATAAGAAGTTCTTTAAGTGGTTCTTAACTGCTCATGAGAGTCTTGACATTCTAACATCTCAGTAACTTCTGGTTTCTTCTTAATCTGGTATTAATGAATCACAGGCTCACAATAGTCTGATCTGTGTGTGTCATCACAAGATTAGTTTTCTTACCTCCGCAGGCTGGTATCCATTACAATGAATTACGGCCTACTAGGTAAATTTGTGTCTTAAACCCACAAGGCAAATTAAATAGTGGGTGACCTAAAAAAACAACGGAGAAGAGAATTAAAGACAGAGATGAATGATATGGGGAGGAAATGAAGAGAGCTGCAGGAGACAGCAAAAGATAAGCAGAAGTTTGGCTTGGCAAGAGTTGGCTGAGGGCTTATTCCCCAATGGATAAAGACAAAAGAGGATGGAAATTCAGAACTCTTCACAATCTTGAAACTAAATTGCACTCCCAACATCTGTTGAGGAGAACAGAAACCTGATCTTTGCTGAGTAATGTGAAAAATAAAAATAAATAAATAAGTTACCTTTATTAAGTATCTCTTCCACTAAGTCCTCCAGCATAAACGGTTTCACGACCGAGTGAACTTTATTCTTGTTGCCAACACGTACCAATGATATACCTTGGAGAGCTGTAATATCCAGTACATAAAAGCTGTAAGTGAAATATCTTACAAACTCTAATACTTCCACTGATCAATAACTATTCCATTAAATATTTATGTACACCTAGAGGTTACAGCACCCACTTCTGGCTCAAGCAACCCAGGTTCATCTCACAATGATGACCTGATTTTAGCAATATAAGACACAAGAATGGTAGAGTCGACTCTGATCCTGGGGGTAGTGGACTGGATATCTAGCCTTCTCAGACAAGGGCAAAAAAACTGAGAGGACCTGTGTGCGCATTGCATGCATTAACTGATTAAGTGCCATGGGATGATTAATTGTCTTAAGCAATTCCCATACCTGCCATGGACTTATATATTGCTGAAATGTTGTCATTGCATTATAATATAACATGTCTGCTAGCATATTAAGAACTTCAAAGTCACAACCGTGATACACCACAACTTCTAAATTTCTGCCATCCATTTTTGTTTGAACTAAGCCTACTTTTTTGTTTGGTACTGAATCAGTTAAACGACACCAACACACACACCACACACACACCCCCCCCCCCCCACCCCCCACACACATACACACTCTCTCTCAGTCTTTGGATATAGAAAATCACAGACTGAATAGACCGCTGCCAAGGAAAAATGTCTACATTTGAAAACCAACTCACAACAAATTTATAGCACATGTGATTCTGCAATACACACATTTGGAGCCTTGCTGGTGCTACAGAGTTTGTGCACTGTGCTCAGGATCTCCTTGTGTGAGCTATGGGGGGATACCTATGGATATATCTGTATGCAAACCAAGTTATTCTTTACAAACAAACCATTAATATGTATGTGAGAACTCTAGCCTATTTATTCACAATAACAAATTAATGATTTTATTTCATTGACTGAAAAGGCCAGTTTATCCTATACACATCTTAGACTTCCAAATGTATAATCACTGATTAAAACAAGTTAAAAATGAGTGAAACTACAGCTCAAATTTTTGATATTATAGCTGAAAAGTTTGAACATAATTTATGATACCACAGCATGTTTTTGAATGTCTCTTGCAATTTCTATTACATTAATATGGGAATGGTCAAAGATAAAAATAACACACCCGAACTCGTTAGTTTTTTCGAAAAACTGATGATTCTCTTTGCCATCTCATCAACAGCAGCATTTGAAGGTGCTGCCAAGCATATTCGACCTTTGAAGTTTGTCACCTGCCAAACAACAAGTGACAAAAGTTATTTTTAACAAGTTTTAAAAATACATATATGAAACATTTGATTGTGAACATTACTTTCTTAGACTTCTCAAGGATGGTGACTGAGCCACTTGTTATCTATTATAATATTGTGGGATTCTGCCCATGCAATCAACCTGCACCTCACTCATTACTTTTACCAAGGCCACTAGTTACTCTGCTTACTTTTTCAAAGCCGACTTTTGCAAGGACGTCCCAGAGTACCACAGTTGTTTCAAATGTGTTGCACTGACCTAGTGTCACATCTCATCATCATCATCATGTGACATATCCTGGATCAGGTCTGTATCCTTGTCCCAACTGTGCCATGTGGCCAAGCCATTCAGATATTTATCTATTTTGAATAACGAAGACATAAACAATAGAATTATTGCCTGGCATATTTTGCTGCATCACACTTCACACAACAAAAGTAAAATAACTAAATAAATCCTTCAAGCTGAAATATACACATGTTCACACAGTATTGTCAATTGTCTACCACGGTAATTTTAAACCTGACGAGATGCAACGAAATATGCCAGGCAATAAATTGTGTAATCTATTGTTTGTGTCTTCGTTATTCAAATTTACTACGGGAAAACATTGTTTTATCTATTTGTCTTCCCCTTGCTCTTTTCCCATCAACTTTGCCAGCTGTCACTAAGTTTTCAAGTTTTTTTCTCCTCATAATGTGCCCCAACATTTCTGCATCTGCTTCAAGCTTCTGTGATAAATTTATTATTTTCACTTATTTCCTGTAAACTCTCATCTGGTTTTCTGTCTGTCCATGGCATTCTTTCAGTTGTCTAACTCATTATATAATGCCTCAATACCCTCTTTTCTTGTACTATCAACAGTTCGTGCAAAGACCATTAATTTAATGATATCAAGATGTTAGCCTTGGAAATATGCCCAAGACGTGGAAACATGCACCTATGTAGACAAACACATGGAAACAGATAAAAAGATATTACAATAATAATACAAAAGACAAGAGGATCTTGCCTAGCACTGGGAAATGTGTGGAAGTCAAAGGAAATTTATCTTAGCACCAAACTTAGAATCTTTATTTATAATTTTAAATCAGTACCAATGTATGGATCAGAAACCGCGGAGAAAAGCTAAAACAAAGACTAATACACCTTAAATATTCATTAACTGGTGCCTAATCAGAATAGAAGCAAGAGTATGGTATGACAGAATCATCAATGTGGAGTTCAGAAGTTCAGTTCAATTAAATACCAGTGATTCAAAAGGTGAGGAAAAGATGCTGGCCTTGTGTAGGACACACATTGAGAAACCTGATAACAGTATCGCTAGTAAGTCCCTTTTCTACAACCCAATAGGACCAATGAAATAGCAGACGTCCTGAACACATGAAGAAAAGCGTTAGAGACAGAGATGAATAATATGGGGAGAACATTAAAGAAGCTAAAAGAGACAGCAAAGGATAGGATGGTTTGGCACAAGTTGGTTGAGGGTCTATACTGCTCTGGGGATAGAGGGCAGAAGAAGAAGATGAAAGGTACAGTGTGATGGATCTGACATGAGTAAGCTCTAACTTTTCCCCACAAAATCTGTTGAATGCAAGTGGCAAATTTCATAAAACTAACATAGTAGCAGCTAAGGTGGTAAAAGCTTAAAGTGTTCTTTACATTACATAAAACAGATCACAGCATTAGGAGGTGAGTGACTTGCTCTCTTTCCTGAAAACTTTGCCTTCCCTAATTCACAGCCAAGTCACTGTACTTTATGATTTTGTCTACATATATGAGCATACATATGCAAAACAGCACACTGTATAAAACCATGCTGGTCAGATGCTGAAATGTAATAACTTGGAGCAAATGTCTGAGCATAGAAGTCATCAATGTTATAACCTGGAGCAAATGTCTGAGCATAGAAGTCATCAATGTTATAACCTGGAGCAAATGTCTGAGCATAGAAGTCATCAATGTTATAACTTGGAGCAAATGTCTGAGCATAGAAGTCATCAATGTTATAACTTGGAGCAAATGTCTGAGCATAGAAGTCATCAATGTTATAACCTGGAGCAAATGTCTGAGCATAGAAGTCATCAATGTTATAACCTGGAGCAAATGTCTGAGCATAGAAGTCATCAATGTTATAACTTGGAGCAAATGTCTGAGCATAGAAGTCATCAATGTTATAACCTGGAGCAAATGTCTGAGCAATAGAAGTCATCAATGTTATAACCTGGAGCAAATGTCTGAGCATAGAAGTCATCAATGTTATAACTTGGAGCAAATGTCTGAGCATAGAAGTCATCAATGTTATAACCTGGAGCAAATGTCTGAGCATAGAAGTCATCAATGTTATAACCTGGAGCAAATGTCTGAGCATAGAAGTCATCAATGTTATAACTTGGAGCAAATGTCTGAGCATAGAAGTCATCAAATGTTATAACCTGGAGCAAATGTCTGAGCATAGAAGTCATCAATGTTATAACCTGGAGCAAATGTCTGAGCATAGAAGTCATCAATGTTATAACTTGGAGCAAATGTCTGAGCATAGAAGTCATCAATTGTTATAACCTGGAGCAAATGTCTGAGCATAGAAGTCATCAATGTTATAACCTGGAGCAAATGTCTGAGCATAGAAGTCATCAATGTTATAACCTGGAGCAAATGTCTGAGCATAGAAGTCATCAATGTTATAACCTGGAGCAAATGTCTGAGCATAGAAGTCATCAATGTTATAACCTGGAGCAAATGTCTGAGCATAGAAGTCATCAATGTTATAACCTGGAGCAAATGTCTGAGCATAGAAGTCATCAATGTTATAACTTGGAGCAAATGTCTGAGCATAGAAGTCATCAATGTTATAACTTGGAGCAAATGTCTGAGCATAGAAGTCATCAATGTTATAACCTGGAGCAAATGTCTGAGCATAGAAGTCATCAATGTTATAACCTGGAGCAAATGTCTGAGCATAGAAGTCATCAATGTTATAACTTGGAGCAAATGTCTGAGCATAGAAGTCATCAATGTTATAACCTGGAGCAAATGTCTGAGCATAGAAGTCATCAATGTTATAACCTGGAGCAAATGTCTGAGCATAGAAGTCATCAATGTTATAACTTGGAGCAAATGTCTGAGCATAGAAGTCATCAATGTTATAACCTGGAGCAAATGTCTGAGCATAGAAGTCATCAATGTTATAACCTGGAGCAAATGTCTGAGCATAGAAGTCATCAATGTTATAACTTGGAGCAAATGTCTGAGCATAGAAGTCATCAATGTTATAACCTGGAGCAAATGTCTGAGCATAGAAGTCATCAATGTTATAACCTGGAGCAAATGTCTGAGCATAGAAGTCATCAATGTTATAACTTGGAGCAAATGTCTGAGCATAGAAGTCATCAATTGTTATAACCTGGAGCAAATGTCTGAGCATAGAAGTCATCAATGTTATAACCTGGAGCAAATGTCTGAGCATAGAAGTCATCAATGTTATAACCTGGAGCAAATGTCTGAGCATAGAAGTCATCAATGGTTATAACCTTGAGCAAATGTCTGAGCATAGAAGTCATCAATGTTATAACCTGGAGCAAATGTCTGAGCATAGAAGTCATCAATGTTATAACCTGGAGCAAATGTCTGAGCATAGAAGTCATCAATGTTATAACCTGGAGCAAATGTCTGAGCATAGAAGTCATCAATGTTATAACTTGGAGCAAATGTCTGAGCATAGAAGTCATCAATGTTATAACTTGGAGCAAATGTCTGAGCATAGAAGTCATCAATGTTATAACCTGGAGCAAATGTCTGAGCATAGAAGTCATCAATGTTATAACCTGGAGCAAATGTCTGAGCATAGAAGTCATCAATGTTATAACTTGGAGCAAATGTCTGAGCATAGAAGTCATCAATGTTATAACTTGGAGCAAATGTCTGAGCATAGAAGTCATCAATGTTATAACCTGGAGCAAATGTCTGAGCATAGAAGTCATCAATGTTATAACCTGGAGCAAATGTCTGAGCATAGAAGTCATCAATGTTATAACCTGGAGCAAATGTCTGAGCATAGAAGTCATCAATGTTATAACTTGGAGCAAATGTCTGAGCATAGAAGTCATCAATGTTATAACCTGGAGCAAATGTCTGAGCATAGAAGTCATCAATGTTATAACTTGGAGCAAATGTCTGAGCATAGAAGTCATCAATGTTATAACCTGGAGCAAATGTCTGAGCATAGAAGTCATCAATGTTATAACCTGGAGCAAATGTCTGAGCATAGAAGTCATCAATGTTATAACCTGGAGCAAATGTCTGAGCATAGAAGTCATCAATGTTATAACTTGGAGCAAATGTCTGAGCATAGAAGTCATCAATGTTATAACCTGGAGCAAATGTCTGAGCATAGAAGTCATCAATGTTATAACCTGGAGCAAATGTCTGAGCATAGAAGTCATCAATGTTATAACCTGGAGCAAATGTCTGAGCATAGAAGTCATCAATGTTATAACTTGGAGCAAATGTCTGAGCATAGAAGTCATCAATGTTATAACCTGGAGCAAATGTCTGAGCATAGAAGTCATCAATGTTATAACCTGGAGCAAATGTCTGAGCATAGAAGTCATCAATGTTATAACCTGGAGCAAATGTCTGAGCATAGAAGTCATCAATGTTATAACCTGGAGCAAATGTCTGAGCATAGAAGTCATCAATGTTATAACTTGGAGCAAATGTCTGAGCATAGAAGTCATCAATCTAGAAACCAAACTTCAGCACAGTATTCGAACAAAGACTCAGTTGAGATTGCACACTTAACAATTGTTAATATATCATTGTTCTTTTCTTGTCCGACATTGCAGCAATCAGGACATTCCTATTTACGCACTGTCCCTATCTTCAACAACCAGCAAAGAGTCCCAATAGTAATGTTACCAGTTGCCATCTGATTATGTGTCTGTGTGGCCTTTCCTTAGAGTACTGAGTGTCGGCCAGATCCTCTGGTCACTCCCTGCCACACCATTCTCCCAGGCAATGATGGTGTATCTATAAGTATGATCCCCAAGGGCCCTGACCACATGTGCCTTATGAACCAATATCCCACCTAGCAGTTCTTCTCCTCAAGGCAGAAATCCCATTTTTAATAGACCTCTTGTAAAAACAAACAAACGGTGAACAAACCAACAGACTTAGCATGAACACAGCATGCTTCAAACAAACCTGTCTACAGATGAATGCATGGCAAAGCTGATGCATGAACATTTCAACACAAGCTGACACTTTTTTTTGGCGTTCCCTCACTTTGAATTCCATACACTTGCTACTATTTCTAATGCAATGAATTGATTTTTGCAGATGGATTTGCTTTCCCTATTACCAGTGCTCTTACCATCAGGTGAACACACTCCGACTGCTGAGGTACTTGTAATTTACATCCGCAAGTCTAGGAGTGAACATTTTAGTCCAACTGACCGGTGTAAAGGTTGAACCCATTACCTTGGCATCAGCACAACAGAAGTTTAAGAGTGTGCATCCTTATCCATTCGGCCATGCTGACTTAAAGCTTACTGTCATTGTTTCTAATATTAATGCAGGAAGTTTAATAGCAGAGATGTTCAGTACAGTAAATGTGCTTATTTTGTATGTGAAGAATATTACTTCATTGAAGTCTGCTACTGCTGGGAATTGAACCTGTCTCGGAGTGGCCACCGCGGCTTCACATAAAAAAAATGCACATATGAAAAGTAAAATATGACTCAGGGCCAAATACTCACAATAAGGATTTGGTGTATCAATGCAAGTATTGTATGAGACTTTCCTGTGCCAGGAGGCCCTTGAAGAAAAAACATCTTCTGACTTGTGGGGCTCCGTTTAACTTCTTGAACAATCGTTGCTACTGAACATGCTTGCTCTTGGTTTAGTTTCTAAGATAGTAAATATTTCTCATATATTAGCTACTATTTAGATAAGTGGGAGAATATATTTAAAGAGCACACAAATTATATAGCATCATCTCATCTGATCTCTCTTGTATATTGTGGTGCCGAGGTGAAGCATAAACAGCGGGAGAGTGCCTCTTTATGGGCTTCACGTATCGAGATTCCAATGGACTCTTCTATTCCCTCTGTCCATCGTTTACATGGCCAGTCTCTTCTTCTGCTTCCATTTGGTCTGTACATCATTGCTTGTTGTGGTATACTGTTAGTTGGTAATCTAGTTATATGACCAAACCATTCAACTTACTGTTTTCTGATGAAATCTAGCGCAGCTATAACCCCAACTTTAGTTTTAATTCCTTTATTTCTGGTTTTCTCTCTTCTTGATACATTGAGTATTCTTCTCGGGAATCTCATTTTTGTTGTAGTAATTTTTCTTTTCTCTTTTTATTTAATTGTCCAGGTTTGGCATTGGTAGCATAGAGTTGGTATGTTTTTGTTCTTTAGTATTGGTGCCATTTGTCCAATGAGTTAGTTTGCCTTATTGCATCTATTTTCGATCTCGTCTTCTGATTTGCCATTTGATGATATTATAATTCCTAAGTACTTGAAGTTCTTAATTTGTTTCAGGGGGTGTTCTTTTAGATGAATCTTTGTTGTTTTTCCATCTTTGGTTATTGTCATTACCTCTGTTTCATGATTCTAATTTTCATGTTTTGTTCTTTACACACTTCATTTAGACTATTCGCGTGGTATTGTTATTCTACTTCTGATTTTGCTATTAATGCTTGATCATTCGCAAATTGGAGTTCTTAAATGGTGTAATTTTTTGTTGCTTCTTCTTCTGTGTTCTGCTCATCATGCATGGTTGCTAGTCTCTGTTTGGCTGGTTTCTTTACATATGCTGTATTTATAGGTTATGAACAATAGAGACGACAGGACACAACCTTGTCGTACTTCGGATCTTATGGTGAAGGGTTCTGGGTGTCCTCCATTTGTTCTTACTGTGCATTCACTGTTGTTGTATAAGCTTCTACATAAGTTTGTTAGATCCGTACTCACTCCATATCATTAAAGGATTTCCCACAGCTTGTTTCTATCAAATGCCTTTTCTTGGTCGGCAAAGGCTATGTAGAGTGTTTCATTGAATTAGATTGATTTTTCTATAAGTTGTCTAAGTGCAAAGATAGCATATGTGCATCCCTTGCTTTCCCTAAATCCAAGTTGTGTTTCGCTTAGCTGAGGTTCTATTGTAGTTCGTAATCTTTTCTCAAGAATTGTGCAAAATACTTTTTCCAGTATGACTCAAAAGGGCAATGCCTATGCATTGTGTGCAATCTCTTTTACTGCCTTTGTTTTTCCAAACTGGAATAATTATGGCATTTCCCCAGTCTCGTGATATCTGTTGTTTAACCCAAACATGGTTAAATATTCTGTGTAGCCATGCTGTTCCTACTTCGTCTTGCCCTGGTGATTTATTTAATGGGGCTAATCTGACAGATTCTCAAATTTCTTCTTTCAGTATATCTGTTTCTAGTTCTTCAATGGCATATATAGTCAATAATGAACTTAATGAACTTAGCAGATGTTAATCATGAAAACAAGATAACTGTTAGAATTAGAGAAAAATAAGTAATAAGAGAAATAGAAGTGAGGATAAAATAAAATTTATGAACGCAACAGGAATTAATGAAACAAAACATAAAGGAAAAATATACTGATGTACATTAAAAACGCACCACTATTATATATACAGATGCAGAGAAGCTGGAAAAAAAAGTGCGGGATTGGACTTTCTCTGTGTTTGTCATGAGGTAGAGTGCGAATGGCTGCTGGAAAGTACATGATTCAACCCATGGGTTTGTGTACAGACTACATGAAAACAATGAAAGTTACATGAGCAACACGATTTCCAACAGCTATGACCCTGAAATTGTGTACGCATTGTGCCAGTATACTCCGCACACAAAGGTCGTTGAGACTAACACCCAGTACATGTGCTTGACATGCCACGACTATCTAAAAATGACAGCCAACGAGCCATTGGTATGTTGGAGACCAGGATGAGCTCACGGGCAATTGTCAGAAGGATGCTTTGCCACCACAGCACTATTGTACGATTGACTGGCCTGCCCTATCACCAGACATGTCCCCTATAGAATATCTGTAGGACGAGCTTGGACGCAGAGTCTACAGGCAAGGTTCTGCAGCTAATCTGCAACAGCTCGAAGCTGCTCTTACATGTGAATGGGACTTGATTCCCAGAATTTCCTTCAGAGGCATGTGCGTTCCATGCAGAGCCGCTGGCAAGCTTGTTTGCAAACACACGGTGGACATACCAGATACTGAGGATAGTGTGAATGCATGTTTGTGAAGGTCGAATTTTTGGTTTTCTACCTTGCCTGCACAGAATGCAATGAATTTCATAATCAAATGAACAAATTAATGACAAGCATATATCCATAGGAAAATGAATAAAGATTCCAAATATTTAAACGTGTAAACACTTGTTTATATTTCACATTCTGTTCCTGGATTATACATGTGGTGCATTTTTAATGTGCTTCAGTATATATAAATAGGGAATAATCAACTATGACAAATATTAATTATGACAAAAAAAGATAACTGTCATGAGAATTAGAAAAAAATAGGTAATGTGGGAAATAGGATACAGGAGAAAATATAAAATTGTGAAATGTACAGGAATTAAGGAAAAAAACTATTTAAAAACAAATACATACAGATAATAAATGAGCATCCGGCTTCATGCTTGTGTAGGCAAACAGACCTCCCGATGTTGGTTTCAATAACTGCATACACAGTGGGCTTTCAGGCAGGTTTATCAGAGCATCAATCTGTCTGCTCATCGTTTTCAGTGAGGAAATTACCTGAACAGGAAGAACAAGTTATGAAGAAAGAATACACAGTTGAATGATAAATTACACAATTCATTCTACTGCATTAATAATACTCAGCGATTCATAGATTAAATATACCCGTATGTGCTTAAGCTGTGGTAGTGCAGTGGCTAAATGCCAGCTGGTGATCATAGGTTCAAATTTACATCATGGTTGGGAGTCTCCGTGGGGAAGTGGTCAAGCCGTCTGACTCAGGCTCCGATGGCTGTGGGTTCTATCCCAGGCCACGTCCTTCGATTCATGAGTGTATTTTTTAAGAGATTCCTGAGGGTTATCGCTAGAGCTACGGAGTTCATGCTTTGTGCGACGCTTTCGGCAGTTTGCTGCAGAAAGAAACTGAGCCATATGGGATAAAAACCTGGTGCAATGAAGTCGACCCTGTCGACTTTTAAGCGACTTTTTTGTGTGTGCATCATGGCAGATTTTGAACATTTATCTGGTGTGCCAGGTCGACACAGCCAAAAATGGGTTCCAGGAAATGTCTTGGGAGGTAAAGGCAGCTGGCATGATATTGGACACATCACCTTGGAGTGCTGATTATAATGTATACAAATATGGGTCTGCCACTGTATGCCCCATAGCTTAAGTGTGTAAAATGGTCCTTTATGTTTACTTAACACACACGATTGATCTCATTAAGCACACGAACACATGTGTGTGAACAGGGCTGATTTTTTCCAGTGGAGTCCTGATTGGACTTAGTATGAAAAATACAAATGCCTTCATATTTTGAAATGACATGATATGACTATTCCATTATCTTCCCAGGAATACAGGTTTCTTGCCAAATTGGAAAATATGAAGAAAGATAGCACAAATTATTTACTGATATTGTAGATAGATTTTCTAATACTTTGTAAGATATTCAATTCTTTAGTTATCATCTCATAAAGAACTAGAATCATCCAGCATAAAAGGCAATAAAAATAAGACTCTTTTTACATGTCCTAAGATGTATTTGGCATATGAAGCTAGACCCATATTTTTACAGACCGCCTGGCATTGAAAGGTGATGTGGGCAATACCAGGCCAAGCGCCTTTGCACTCCAAGACATTTCCTGATACCCATTTTAGGCAGGGCTGCCCTGGGAACCCAAGTCAATTAAAAATCTGCCTCTTTGTGATTTTGAACTCATGTCAAGCGTTACTTGTTTCATTGTGGCTGCATTAAAAAAAAACTGGTCAAGCCATCTGACTCAGGCTCCAAAGGTTGTCGGTTCGATTCCGGGCCGCATCCTTCAGTTCATGAGTGCATTGTTTCGGAGACTCACGAGGGTTGTCACTGGAGCTGTGGAGTTTGTGCTTTATGCGACGCTTTCGGCAGTTCGCTGCAGAAAGAGACTGAGCCATATGGATAAAAACCTGGTGCAATGAAGTCGACCCTGTCGACTTTTTTGGGGGCTGCATTAGATGTTACCATGGCAGAGTGGCTAGCACATTTGTCTGCCGGCTCAGAGCCATGGGTTCAAATTCTCACGGCGGATTTTTATAAATGAACAATGCTCCTGGATCAACAGTCTAAAATAAGTACCACAAAATATTTTCAAAAGTAAAGGCATCAGGCATAAGACTGACATCACTCCTTGAGCACCGACTAGTCTATGAAAATATAGGCCTAGCAAAATATGCCAATGTGCCTCAAGGTGAGTAAAACAGGTCCTTTACTTACTTATTGTCACTGCACAGAACATCACTGTGCTTGCATATGTAATGGAGCAGTCACAGACTTTTCATAAACAAGTATAGACAACTTTGTACTGATTTGCCCAATATAGAACAATGAGCTGAGATGAAGTGCATTTCTAGAGGTATATTATCATCAAATGATTACCTGTTTAACAATTTATATCATGAACATTGTCAGTGGGTGGGTACATGCTCACACATACATGTTTATACATAGAAGAAGCTAAAGCCATGACAAAAGCAGCCACAAAAGTGTTAAGTATTAGGTTTTCACATATACTAGATCAGGACTAATGATATGGGGGTGACCCGCTCCTTCTCCATCGCCTTTCCATCTTTTCTGACAAGTTCCAAATATTATTCTCCAAATTATCTGGTAACAGCTAGAGGCAACAGGCTGTCAAGAGTGCATGCTCACAGCAAAGGAATTATATCATCATCAACTAGTATACATTTTGTGAGGCTAGGTCAACAAGGTGGGCAGAAAATAGTAAATCACAGAACTGAATGTTTGTTGGCAGCATCCTGTCTTTGTGCTGCCAATTATTTCTGATACTGAGGTGAGTCAAGAACTGACATCACAACACTAAGGACATTCCGACACATGCACTGCATCATCTGCAACTGATACTCTTGTTCCTTATTGCCCTTGTCTGCATCTGATACTGAAGTTCCTTATTGCCATGATATTAAACTGTCCAGCAGCATCTCTCTCTGTCTACCCCTGCGTCTCCTCTCACACTTTCCTGCTGTCACAATGTACACCAGCTTCCCCCTTCCTATACACACGATCTGTGTTGACACAAAAGTAAAATAACCACTATGTTGTTATGGCACCCAAAATGACATACATCTGAAAAATGTAACATACACTATGTGGAGTTTTGACAAGCTGTGACAAATTAAGTAAATAAAAGAGGAAAACATACCTGAACTTTGTGCAGATTAGAGGGAATTATAACAGCACCTCGATGTTGTAATATAAGTGTCATTTTCACCATCAGTGGCTTTTGATCTCTCAAGGCTGAAGATGATGCTTTAAAGAAAAGAATGTTCCACATTACACCAGAACCCAAACATAACACTGAACTTGATTTCAAACTCTTATGAAAGTGCACCATCAAACTTGATTATACCCCTCATGCCTGAGTGAAACAATTCCATGATGAACAGAAGAGTTGGCGGGCAGCCAATCTTCTTTAATGCCTTGAACAGACCCTCATGACTGACCAAATCAAGTGAGATCGATGAAGGCAATAAACAGTGGTTGATTCTTTTTACAGCATTTTCTTGCAGCTGAGCAATGAGAGTATCACATCAACGTTAGAAAGCCACATTTGAAGTCTACGCAAAACAATTCTGGCAAATATTTTGCCAACAATACATAGAAGTCAGATAACCCTACAGTTGTTACAGTCACTCCAATTCCCCTTGTTCTTGTAGTGTTATGATGCTTGAATCTTTGAAATCCTGTGGGACCTGTCCTTCTCGCCAGCACAGCTCTATTACCTGGTGGATCTGTATAGTGCGGATGTCTTTCTCACCCCTCATAACCTCTATTGGAATCCCATCCTTACATGATGCCTTGCCAGAAGCAAGTTCATTAACAGCACACTTAACTTCTGTTATGGTGGGAAGTGTGTCCAGGTGGTCAAGAGTTGGCAGGGCCTCTATGACGTTGAGGGCATCATCCACTAGTTTGGTCTCACTTGAATAAAGCTCCAAATAGTGCTCTACCCATCTATTCATCTGCTGTTTCTTATCAGTGATGATTTCTCCATTCAAGGTTTTCAATGGCGCACTTCTTTTAATTATTGGACCGCAGGCCTTCTTTATCCCTTCATACATGCTTCTGATATTTCCCCTTATCATTTGCATTTTGATTGCACTCACAAAACTTGGTCCAATAGTCATTCGCACACTCCCTGGCTGCCTTTTGCACATCCTTCCAAGCTTGTTTCAGCTCACTGAGAATGTTTTGCATAGTTTTTTTCCTTGTTTCTTAAGAGAGCTATCTTCTTTCTATCAATCAAGGGCTACAATGTCTGGCTGTTTGCCCCAAACCAGTCCAGCCTCTTATGATCCACAATGCCATAAACTCCTGCTGTTGTTTTATAGTCTCCCACTGAACTTTCATGGCTGAAGATAAAACTGAACTAGTAGTAAGTTGTAAAAGTCCTGTAGCAGAAACTTGCCAGAAATATGTGATATCTGAGGACCATCATTCTTCTTCTTCTTCTTCTTCTTCTTCTTCTGCGTTCATTCGGAGAGTTTTTTCGGACGTGATTGCGTTGTGCCTGTTTACAGCAGAGCTGCGATCTTGCATCGTTAGGCTGACACATCCGACTTCCGCAGGCGTTTGTTGACCGGGTTAACCTTCCTGGATGGACCATCCTATTTCATAGGCCTGAATGCAGGGATGACTAGGTGGCCAGTCTTTCCCTCCAGTAGCGAAGACTGAGCACAGCATCAAACTGTCATCCAACCATGTTCATGCCACTGTCAGAGTAACCTTCTAACTGCTAAACCAACACACTCACCAAAGTTTACCTGGCATATGAACAGTAGAATACAGGAAGTTAATATCATAGAAAGAAGTTAATTAGAAGTGATTCTGATTGTAAGTTTAATTAAGAGGATTCTACCTGGCAGATGTTTATCATGATTTTTGTGAATTTGCAGAGAAAGAGTACAAATTATCCTCACATGTTCTGGAAGTGAAGCAGTCAAATTTCTCTGCATGTCAGTGAAGACAACTTCTATCAGTTTTGTATTGAAGCAATAAACTTTCTATGCCTGTCAGTGAATTCACTTGTCAACTTCTTTGAGTTTTGTAGTGAAGCAATCAAATTTCTATGCCTGTGAGTGAAGTAACTTGTCAACTTCTAAGAGTTATGCAGTCAAATTTCTCTGCTTATGAAGTCACTTGTCAAATTCTATGAGTTTTGCAGTGAAGCATTCAAATTTATCTGCTTGTGGGTGAAATCACTTGTCAACTTTTATTAGTTTTGCGGTAAAGCAGTCAAATTTCTCTGCTTGTGAGTTAATTAACTTGTCAACTTCTCTGACACCTCAGCATATTCCTTTTGTTGCTTCCATACCTTTAAGGAGAACCGTGCCAGTACAGAGGTTTGAACACCAAACCACTGCATAGGTAAACAAGTGCAGTTGCTAATACACACACAATAGGGAGTCTCCATGGTGAAGTGGTCAAGCCATTTGCCTCGCGCATCGAAGGTTGTGGGTTCGATTCTAGGCTATGTCTTTCAGTTCATGAGTGCATTTTTCTCAGAGACTCCTAGGGATCGTCACTGTGACAAAACGCGATTATCTGTCTTGCGTCGTCAAGATCCCGCACTATTTTGGCGCGTCATCGGGGACTTTCCCAGCTAAGAATAGACTGAGGGAAGCCGATGAAGGACTTACGATCTAGAATATTCTCGAAACACCGAAATTCGAGTAACCCGTGATGCTGGGTATCGCTCTAAATTCTCGTGCAGAGAGATCTAGAAACTCTAGGCGGGGAATGACGGTTTTCCCGAGAAAGTATCTTTTCTCGAGAGGCACTCGTTTCTAGTGCGCATTGAGTTGGCACGAAGCGGGAATGTGGCTAAATCAGTCATTCACTTACTGTCGTTGCCACAGAATAGACGCAGGCCGAATGTGAGCCGTTTTGTGTGCGTCTCCCCTCAACCATTATGCGGCTGACTGTTAGATCAAGGAAGCTGAGAAGCCCTTGAAACAGTTCGGAGCTGTCTGGAGATCTGGTTGTCCATACAGGTAGATAATTGTTTAAATCATTTAACTTTGTACGTGTGTTCCACACGCCATTGTTCTAACCTCATTACCTATGCGGATGTCCTTGCATACTAATTAGCAAACCGATCGATAACGCAGTTGATGGCGAATCGTGTTTGTTTACCGTGTGCTTGCGAAACAGCTGTTAGAAACGCCGTATTGTGTTGTAAGCGATTTGGGTTCCAAATATGTGTACCATATTTTGACAATCGTTACATCTATTAGGTTGCTGTGTTAGAATAAAACCTAGTTACTTGTGCCGGATGGAAACCTAGATTAGTTCAGTCAGTTGCGGAAGCCCGAAGAACAGTTATAAAACCAGGTAAGTTGGTAGGTGGAGTTTCAGACAAAATTGTGCTTAGTTACTAAGTAAAGGAAGAACTTAGTTCTGTGCCACCAGAAATGATGTAACTATGGTGTAATAACTTAATAGTGAATTCATTGTGTGGAACAGCGGATTTCTGTGGACAGGTAAGTTGCTTTGGTGCTATATTTATATATATATATATATATGATGGGACATTGTGTGCATATATATTAGATCATGGCATGTGATACTTCCTGGAGTAAGTCCGAACGCCGAATAGGTCGTCGCGAGATAACACTGCGTGCCGTCGCGATATAAATGTGCGTTCTGAAATCTTGTCTCAGCTATCCTGTCTCTTTCGTACTGGCGCTAGTGCGAGTGAATGCTCAGGTGCTAGAAGTATGGAAGGATGCTAGGAGGCTGTATGAGACTGGGGAAATATAGAATATGGGGGATGTGGAAGCAAGTTATGAAAGTATGTGTTGGTAGGCCAAGCCAACGATGAAGTTCCATCCATGCCAAGGCTAAACCACTTGGGGAGGACAGAACTGGAAGATTACCCTTGGAACATGTGGGGAACATGTATTCTCAAGAAGGCTTCTTGACTCTAAGGCAGAGTCTGATAAGAAGAGTTTGCTAGGGCAGGGGCAGGTGGTCCCACCAGCAAACAGGCTTGTGTACATAGTGGATGTGATCATGTCCTATTCCTATATCCCGAGGGATGGGTTATTGATCCAGCTTATGTTTCTTAATGTACATTGATGATGTTAGGACCGAGTCTAGGGACTCTTTACCTATGTTTAGTTCGATTAACTTAGAACTATAATAACAGCCTTGTATCACTACTGACGTTAGCGACGACTGGTAGATGATTAGGGAGAGGTGAGACCAAAGATCAGACTCGTCATTCTGATTTCTTGCTCTGTTTGACGGGCTGTTCTGTGAGGCCAGCTGACATTTGCAAACCCATGCTATACTACTCTCCATATAGAGATAATGCTTTAGTTATATGCATAACTAAGTAGCATGACTGAGAGTTGAGTAGTTATTGGTAGGATGCATGTGGACTTATGTTTGGGCCAGTATACTCTCACCGGTCACTCTTCCTTTTCAGGAGTTTGCCTGTTGAGGAACCAGTCAACTATAATGTTGTTGGCAGGAAACCACTTCGTGTGACAGAGCGAAGGGTTCAGTTCTTTACTTATCACGCCAGACTCAACCACATCAGGTACCCAATATTGATTCACCATGAGTGAAGGTTGCCTCAAGACATACAACCATCCTGAAGGTGCCCGTGTGAGAAGTGTTGGTTTGTGATTGTTCTGATAAATAGACGACACTCTGTTTTTCTATGAACAGTTCAGCATGTTGAGTAATCATGCTCAATGCCAGGGAACACCGGTCCGTCTAGTTTGACGGGGGTTCTGCCTAAACGCAGAAGTAACTGATCTTCAGACACTTGAATGGTTCTTTGGACAGCTCTAGTGGCAGGTCCTGAGAAGAACTTCACCAAGTAGTGACGTGTGTCAAGGTAACCCGGTGGAAGGGACTATGGGATTATAGTCCAACCTGAATTGTTGCCGTGAAATAGATGTCTGATTCTATTAATGTACTGTTGCAGTATCAAGATTATCAACTGTGTTATCCAAGAACTCAGTAACATTTCAGTAGCCATATCTGATTCTACAAGCAGTGTGACTGTAGGAGACCATTGAATTGGTCTGTGACACTTTTCCATTCATGTTCCGGTGCTGTGAAAAAGGGACCATTAAATTGGTCAATACCATAGCGGTTCTGCAGTAAGACTGTGTTCTGATTGATAGACCATTAGCTTGGTCAGTGTTTAAGTTCATCGAAGTGACTAATACTTGGAGCAATTCCAGGCGGATTGTCTCCCAACTGGTATTGTTCGAGAAGTGTATTAACAGTGACTCCGTGGGAGTGATATAGATGCAGTTGGTCCAGTGAAGTGTGGTCCAGCAGTGACTCTAGTGTTGTGGATCCACGCTCTGGAGACAGAGTGGTCTCCAAGGTTCTAGTCATCTCACTGGAAGGAAGCCGGGTGAGTGGCGGACCGACTGGACGGGACATCTGCATCCAATCTACTTCTCAACTCGATGAAGATACCTACATCTCTGAGTCTATCTCTACTCTATCTTCTATTTGTGTAAATAGATTCTTCTATCAGGATGTTCATTTCAGTTCTATGTTCTCAAGGGTAGAATAAACTATATGTAAGTTGACTTGCTCTTTATATAATGATTGAGTGTGGTCTCGGACGATGCCTCAGTGTTCATTGTTCCACAGGTGTAGGTAGTTAGTGGGGGTCTAGAATCTGGAGGGGCTTGTAGACTTAATTAACTAATATGAGATCAACCACAGAGGAAAAAGGTGTATCTGCTCATCCAACCCCTGGGGCTAGAATACACGGGAGTGCCAGAGACACCTAGGGTGTGGTTCACTCTCGCTACCCAAGGTGAACTCGTCACAGTCACTAGAGCTACAGAGTTTGTACTTTGTGTGGCGCTTTCGGCAGCCCACCTTGCGGAAAGAGACTGAGCCCTATGGGATAAAACCCGCTGTAATGAAGTTGATCCTCTAGACTTTTAGGACTTTTATTTATACACACACTACCACAGTTCCAGAATGAAACGACACATAATAAAATAACTGACACCCTTGTATGGATCTGACACATGATTCAGGGAGAAAAGTTTAGTCATAATGTTTTATCATATGTTGAAACACATTTTACTTTTCTGTATACACATTCATGAATTGTGAATGCTGGACAAATAGTAGTGAAATGATGTGGAAACTGAAGACAATTTATGAGAATGTTGAAAATATCATGGACAGAGGACAAATGTTGAGGTGCAATGTGTTACAAGATCACTCATAAAAATTGTAAGAATAAACAAGTAAAATTTATGGAGCATTTCAATAGAAGAGGTTGAATAGAGAAATTAGACTTGTGGGGAAAATACTGAGCCAGAGAGACAGAGGAAAGCAGAAAGATGTACGTGGACAGTTTATATAGCTGGGAACAAATAATATAAGCACCTCCAACTTCATCAAAATATTAAATGACACACAGGATTAAACAGTCTTATGACCTCTAATGTCTGCTCCAGGCACTCGAAGAAGAAGAAGAAGAAGAAGAAGAAGAAGAAGAAGAAGAAGAAGAAGAAGAAGAAGAAGAAGAAGAAGAAGAAGACTTTTTGAGACTCACCAAAGATTGGGTTCATTTGCACAAACTGTCTGATGTCATCATATTGTACAGCAACACTCTTGACATATGCAAACTGTGTAAACTTGCGCGGTTCATCATACTTCTTCTCCTCCAATTTTCGTGCACCCCAAAAGTCCATGATTAAAAAATCTCCCACAGATGGAATGTTTGATCTGGTTTGTTGTGTGGCAAGTCCTACAATGAGAGATAAATGCTTATAAGCCAAAGATATGCTCCTTGCAAAGCAAAGTTCTGGAACAATTGTACTGATGATACTCCTCCATGCTACAGAATTGATTAGAACTAATTAGAACTGACCGCGATCTGTGGAGATGTATTATAACCTAAACCAACTGGCAAGGCACATGATGATGATGATGAAAGAAAAATTAATGGCAATGGCAGCTGCAGATGTTTACATAAGTTGTATACTTATACAAGTATAGTTATATAATTATATACTTTTTACTTCTTTCTTGTTATTGTGAATACATTTTATACTTAAAGAAAGTAGCAATCAACTTAAGATTGTTGATATTTCTATAGAGTCTGACCTGGAGTGGAACAGGTGTCACAAGCAGAATAAGACTCTACTCATCTGATTCTGCACATTTTTCTAGCTGTAAAGCCAGAGCAAGCTTCTTTGAATGCAGGCACAAGATAGTCACTCACTGGGCTTCATTACTAAATACCAGCAATGGTACACAACCTGTGGTGCTATTGACAGATGCAAAATCAGTACTCGAGGCACTCCTGTCTGGGAAATTGCCAGTACGAAGGACACTGCTTTCTGAACTTAGCAGTCAGCATAAGGTCACCATACAGTGGATACCATCCCACTGTGGAGTACCCGGAAACGACAGAGCTGATCAATTGGCTGAGGAAGGAGCCAAAGAAGAACAGCCTGATGTGTCCGTTACATACAACCAAAAGAAAAGAATGATCAAATCAGTCAGAAAGCCACCAAAACCTGCTCAAGATGACTACCACATTATGGATAGACCAGAACAAGTCATTATTCTGCGCCTCAGAACAGGGCACAATAGATTACGCAACCACATGTATACAAAATTTAAGATTGGTGAAACAGCCATGTGCACATGTGGGTTGGCGTCACAGACAGCAGAGCACATACTCCAAGACTCATCATCAAGTGCTGTGCCGGCTGGCGTAGGCGTTCATGGCTCTCCATAGATCTCGGTCTTTGGTTTTCTGGGTCAACTCTGCTGCTGATATTCCTCCATGCCACCTTCTCAATCAATCCAGCATCACTTCTCTTGGTCTACCTCTGCCTCTCTTCCCCTCAATCTTTCCAGTTGTTACGATGTTCTCCAATGCCTCTCTTCTCATCACATGACTGAGGAAAGCTGTTTGTCTCTGTCTTATTGTTGTATATAATGTTCTAGTTTCGTTAGCCTGTTTCAGGCAGTCATCGTTAGTTACTCTGGCAGTCCAAGGAATTCGCAACATTCGTCTCAGGAACCACATCTCTGTTGCTTCTAATTTCTTCTTAATTTGTTCATTTACATTCCAAGATTCACTGCCATACAGCAAAACTGGTTCTACATAGCATTTCAGCACTCTCTTTCTTACATTCAGTGATAGTGACTTATTGCATAAGATACTCTTCATTTTCTGAAATGCGGCTTTTGCCTGCCCTATTCTGCTCCTAATCTCTGTTGTACATCTTCCATCTGATGTTATAAATGCCCCTAGGTATCTAAAATTATCAACTTGGTTAAGGATTTTCCCTTCTATTTCTATGTCACATTTTGGTGTCACCATTTTCTTTGATATTACCATTGTTACTGTTTTCTTGATATTCAAGGAGAGTCCTTTCCTTGCACTCTCTGTTACTACAACGTCTAATAATTGTTGTAGGTCTGTTGAATTATCCGCCACCAATACTGTGTCATCTGCATAGCGTATATTATTTATATTATAACCTCCAACTAGTATTCCTGGCATCTCTTTGATCTCTCTCATTATTACTTCGCTATACAGGGAGAAAAGATCTGGTGACAAGACACACCCTTGTCGTACTCCTAGCTTTATCTGTTCAGTAACTACCCTCTTTATTTCCCATTTTAATTGCTGCTACTTGGTTCCAGTAAATATTCTTTATTATTCTTAAATCTTTTCCATCAGTGTTGATATCTTCCAACATTTTAATCAGTTCATCATGTTTTACTTTATCAAATGCCTTAGTATAATCTATGAAGCACAAATATATGTCTCTCTGTTTCTCTATTGACCTTTCTATTAGTGTCCGTAATGTATAAATTGCATTGTTTGTGCCCTTTCCTTCCACAAATCCATACTGTTCTTCACTAATTTCCATTTTTATTTTATTTTTGGTTCTTCTCATTATGATTTTGAGTAGAAGCTTAGTGATATGGTTTATAAGGTTAATTGTACGAAAATCTTCACAATCAATTGCTCCTGGTCTTTTTGGTATAGCTATAAATACAGATTTCAGCATATCACTGGGTAAATATCCACTGCTGTAAATATCATTCAACATTTTGGTTAATATTGATAGCAACAGAGAAATTACTAAATACCAGCAATGGTACACAACCTGTGGTGCTATTGACAGATGCAAAATCAGTACTCGAGGCGCTCCTGTCTGGGAAATTGCCAGTACTAAGGACACTACTTTCTGAACTTAGCAGTCAGCATAAGGTCACCATACAGTGGATACCATCCCACTGTGGAGTACCCGGGAACGACAGAGCTGATCAATTGGCTAAGGAAGGAGCCAAAGAAGAACAGCCTGATGTGCCTGTAACATACCACCAAAAGAAAAGAATGATCAAATCAGTCAGAAAGCCACCAAAACCTGCTCAAGATGACTACCACATTATGGATAGACCAGAACAAGTCATTATTCTGCGCCTCAGAACAGGGCACAATAGATTACGCAACCACATGTATACAAAATTCAAGATTGGTGAAACAGCCTTGTGTACACGTGGATTAGCGTCGCAGACAGCAGAGCACATACTCCAAGACTGCCCAAAATATAACATATCTAGGCAAACCTTCTGGCCTAGAGCGACGACAGTGGAAGATAAACTCTATGGACCGCTGTGTGAACTGAAAAAGACAGTTCAATTCATACAAGAGACAGCATTGCAGTTATAGACATATTTCAAGCGAACGAAAGAAGAAGAACTGGGCTTCATTCTCATAAGGTGATCTATGGACCTGTCCGAAGTGCAATGCTAATGATCTTCATTAATTACTTGAGCAAGTTTATATAGGAGATGTTATCCTGAGTTATTTCACATACATGCATTGTTACATTCAATGTACCTGTAACCCCAATAAATACAAGGCTTTGACCTTCTTTCTCTTTGTGTGGTTGCCAAGGTTTGCAAGTGCAGTAAACATCTAATGTCACTGAAGGTCGCAAGCTACACATTTTCCAGTCTCTATAAATCTGAAAAAATTTAATACTTGGATATCAGAGTTTAGTCATTTTTTTTTTCTTAAAAAGTTGAAACAAATTTTAATTTACTATAAACATTTATAGACATGGCATTAAATATTTAGAAATTACCGCCTGACTGTGTGTCAACTGGCTCTCTCTCTCTATCTATCTCTCTCTCTCTCAGACCTATAATTAAAGACTGAAAAATCCAGACTTGACAGAAGTTTGAAAGAAATGGACTTAAAAAAAGATTTCTCCAAATTCTAAGGCGGTATGTTAAAAATTCAGATTTCAGGATGAATAGACAAACTGACATATTTTGCTAGCTCATTTCTGAACTAATACACATTTTTTCTATATATCAAAACAAATATTTTTAATCATTCATTTTACACTCAGTACTACTGCATGTGATGCACTTTCATGTTTCATCTGCAGAATCTTCTATAGTTTTCCTGAAATACTTTCATATATAACCTGTTTTCAATTTTGTTATTTCTTTCTAATAAATTTATTGCGCGGTGCAGGGAGCCGCCCTAGCACAATGGCTGGCATGCTTGCCCACCAGCCCAGTGATCATGGGTTCAAATTTGCATCAAAGCAGATTTTTAAAGTAACCTGAATACCCAGGTTGAGCATGCCTAAAACGGTACTAGGAAATGTCTGGGGAGGTAAAAGAAACTGGCATGGTATTGAACACATCACTCAAGTGCTACCCGGTCTATAAAACCGCCATCATGTGCACATATACAAGAGTTGTCCAGAAAGTATTAGAATTTTGTCAGCATAACCCAAAGACAAAGATTATTAAGTTTAATTTCTACTCCAAAGTGAACAATGTACATCTGACAGTTGGTGGTGGAATAGGCAAGTATCAGCAGTTTTCCACCTATTATTTTTTTTTTTAATGATGTCGGACCAGTTGACTATAGTGTACCAAAAATGAATAAAACTCTCATGTCCATTAAGAGTTAACTAGTTTTGATCCCATAGGCTACTCTATAAAGTACCAACCAGATGGAAGGCAAGAGTTAAACAAAATAACAAAGTTTTTCACAGGAAATGTGACACTGTAATAGGTTTTTCATAGGAAATGTGACACTGTAATAAGTTTTTCATAGGAAATGTGACACTGTAATAAGTTTTTCATAGGAAATGTGACACTGTAATAAGTTTTTCATAGGAAATGTGACACTGTAATAAGTTTTTCATAGGAAATGTGACACTGTAATAAGTTTTTCATAGGAAATGTGATACTGTAATAAGTTTTTCATAGGAAATGTGATACTGTAATAAGTTTTTCATAGGAAATGTGATACTGTAATAAGTTTTTCATAGGAAATGTGATACTGTGATAAGTTTTTCATAGGAAATGTGATACTGTAATAAGTTTTTCATAGGAAATGTGATACTGTAATAAGTTTTTCAAAGGAAATGTGGCACTGTAATAAGTTTTTCAAAAGAAATTTGGCACTGTAATAAGTTTTTCAAAGGAAATTTGATACTGTAGTAAGTTTTTCAAAGGAAATGTGACACTGTAATAAGTTTTTCAAAAGAAATGTGACACTGTAATAAGTTTTTCAAAGGAAATGTGATACTGTAGTAAGCTTTTCATAGGAAATGTGATACTGTAGTAAATTTTTCAAAGGAAATGTGACACTATAATAGGTTTTTCAAAGGAAATAAGATACTGTAATAACTGACCGTCTCCCAACATTCCAGAATGAGCAGCTTCATGGTTATGTCCACATATTCCTTAAATGTTGAGTAATATATTCTGAGTTGACAGCAGGCATCTTCCACTTTTTGTTGTCCACCAAACAATGCTGGTAGACTCTGAATTTTTTCTGAGATAATAAAACAAACACATGCAATTTAAAGTAAAAATCCAAGGTCCATTTTACTGAGATAATAAAACAAACACAATTTAAAATAAACATTAAAGGTCCCTTTTACTGAAATAATAAAACAAACACAATTTAAGGTCAACATTAAAGGTCCCTTTTACTGAGATGATAAAACAAACACAATTTAAAGTCAACATTAAAGGTCCCTTTTACTGAGATAATAAAACAAAAACAATTTAAAGTCAACATTAAAGGTCCCTTTTACTGAGATAATAAAACAAACACAATTTAAAGTAAACACTAAAGGTCCCTTTTACTGAGATAATAAAACAAACACAATTTAAAGTCAACATTAAAGGTCCCTTTTACTGAGATAATAAAACAAACACAATTTAAAGTCAACATTAAAGGTCCCTTTTACTGAGATAATATAACAAACACAATTTACAGTAAACATTAAAGGTCCCTTTTACTGAGATAATAAAACAAGCACAATTTAAAGTCAACATTAAAGGTCCCTTTTACTGAGATAATAAAACAATTTAGTTTAGTCGATGGATCAACATCACGGCACACGGGTGCAACCCATAAGTGCTCCGTTCTCCTCCTAACTCAAACCTGAGTCTGGAGAAACTCAGCTAAGTGCACGAACTCTGTAGCACCAGCAAAGATCCTGAAATACTTTGGGTAGATTTTTAACTCGAATAAAACAAACACAATTTAAAGAAACATTAAAGGTCCCTTCTACTGAGATAATAAAACAAACACAATTTAAAGTAAACATTAACTGCCCTTTTACACACTTAAGGTACAATGGGCATAATGAGCTAAGATCCATTTTCTTATAGAGCAAATGGCACTTGGTGGGTGACGTGGTCTGTAGCGTGCCAGTGGCCTTTACTTCCCAAGACATTTCCTGTTACCTATTTAGGCTGGGTCGACCTTGGAGCCGTGGTCAATTTAAATTTGAAGCTGCGCTGATGTGGGTCCAACACAAGACCTCCGGTATGGCATCTAGCTGCTACGCTACCGTGGCTACCTTTAAAATACTGACTACCAATCATACAGTACATGTTACAGGTGGGTTCTAAGAATATCTTGGATACAGAAAAGATCAAATACAAAGAATATCTTGGTTACAGTATAGAAAAGAACAAATGCATCCATACGACAAGAACTGAATATTGAAGAAGGTTGGTTATTAAAGACAATAAAACAAAGAAAACTGAAATATTTTAGTCAGTTAATACGTCATGAAAGTTTGGAGAGAACAATAATGGAGGGGTATATACCCGAGAAGAGAAGAAGAGGAAGGCCAAAGTAAAGATGGGTGCAGGATGTGGCAGACAATCTCCAGATGGGCTATCAGACGCAGGACATTTTTACTTCACGTCCTTGACTTGGGGATGTAAATTACAAGTACCTCAGAAGCTGGAGTGGGTTCACCTGACGACAGATACTGGTAATAAGGAAAGCTAATCCACACACAAAGACCAGTCCAGTGCACTAGAAGTAGCAGCATGTCTATAGACTAGCTGCGAGTTCAAAGCGAGCGAGAAAGAAAACAAAAACAAAACACAAAGACAACACCCATCAAATGTCGATTGGTCTATAAAAATATGAGGCCAGCACGATAATGTCCAATATGAAAGAAAACAAAAACAAAACACAAAGACAACACCCATCAAATGTCGATTGGTCTATAAAAATATGGGGCCAGCACGATAATGCCCAATATGAAAGAAAACAAAAACAAAACACAAAGACAACACCTATCAAATGTCGATTGGTCTATAAAAATATGGGGCCAGCACGATAATGTCCAATATGAAAGAAAACAAAAAAACAAAACACAAAGACAACACCCATCAAATGTCGATTGGTCTATAAAAATATGGGGTCAGCACGATAATGTCCAATATGTCTCAAGCTGTGTATAAGAGTCCTATAGTTTACTTACTTTACAATATCTCTAAGCCACCCTTATATAAGCCGGCTCCGCAGCGAAGGGGTTACAGACGCAGTTCGAAACACATCTATAGGTGATTTGTCAGCAGACCGCTTTACGCTGATTTTTTTATGAAAAGGTATGGGTGCCAGTCGTTCAAAAAGCAATGGCAAACTACTGAACGTAAACTTGCCCAGGAATCATAAACAGCCAAAAAATGTTGGATTGATTGCTACGTCCTGTAAAGGATATGCAACTAACTTTACCCCTACATAGGCAGAGGATGTTTGCTTGTACCTCAGAAAAATGTTTCATACCCCTACAGCAGTACTTCATCTTCACATACAATACACACATGAAATTAACCTTTTTCTTTCAACCACATTGTATTCCAATGAAGTATTGTTGTCAGAAAATACAACTTTGCTTCTGGCCTATTCTTGGCATTTTCTATCGGTTGTAAAACAACTGCCTGTGGTTTGGTGGCCTCTCGTCTTTGTACTGACTGACGCTCGCGATAAAGATCGAATGTTACTTTAGGTGCAGCTTTTTTCCCTTCATTTTGTTCTGAAGGTTTACTACTTTTTAAGATTCCATGATGGCTAGATAGGGTTTCTGTTGATTGTTTTAAAACACCTTGCAATGATGGTAAACCTCGGCCATTTGGATAAACTCTTTCTGATGAAACTCCTGGTTGAGATGGCAAGGCAACATCTGCATGTATGAACTTGGCAGAAGATGATAGGACTGTCTCAGCAGGGGATGTGTCTGATGAGCTAGAGACTGGCAGAATCACAGCTGTATGTGTTTGAGTGCTGAGTTTATCAGGTAAAGATCCCGAATCTTTATGACAATTGGACATTACCAAAGATTGATCTAGAGATGGTTCTTTTGACTCTGTGGAAGATGTCGCTGATGAAGCTGGAGTTTCTAAGCTGACTGCTGGATGGGCAGGCATAGCAGTGCTTGCGGCAGAAGACGATATATTTCTGCTAGCAGCCAAGGGGCAGAATAAGGGCACAGAAGGCAACACATCTTTTTGAGTACTATTTTTGTTACAACAAACACCATTCAGAGGTTTCCCACCTGACGCATTCTTAGTTTTATCTTGCAATTCTTTATCATCTGAAGCTAATCTACCCTGACTTGGCAAACCAGATGCTAAATGTTTTTTGCTTACGGGGAGATTAGCACTAAGAATAGGCAACCCTAGATTCATCATATCTTGTGTTGATGGCATAGCCACATCCTGATTATCATCATTCATCAAGCTTTTTGCCTGTTGATCATTCACAATTTTATCTTGCAATTGTTTATCATCTGAAGCTAATCTACCCTGACTTGGCAAACCAGATGCTAAATGTTTTTTGCTTACGGGGAGTTTTGCACTAAGAATAGTTAATTCTAGATTCATCATATCTTGTGTTGATGGCACAGCCACATCCTCATTATCATTCATCAAGCTTTTTGCTTTTTGATCATTCACAATTTTATCTTGCAATTGTTTATCATCTGAAGCTAATCTACCCTGACTTGGCAAACCAGATGCTAAATGTTTTTTGCTTACGGGGCGTTTTGCACTAAGAATAGGCAACCCTAGATTCATCATATCTTGTGTTGATGGCATAGCCACATCCTCATTATCATCATTCATCAAGCTTTTTGTTTTTTGGTCATTCACAATTTTATCTTGCAATTCTTTATCATCTGAAGCTAATCTACCCTGACTTGGCAAACCAGATACTAAATGTTTTTTGCTTACGGGAAGTTTTGCACTAAGAATAGGCAACCCTAGATTCATCATATCTTGTGTAGATGGCATAACCACATCCTCATCATCATCATGATCATTCATCATGCTTTTTGCCTTTTGATCATCAACAGGTTTCACTGATCGAGACTCCATCATGCGGTTTTGCAGCGCAAGCTTTGCTAACTCCACTTGAGAAGTAAGGCATCCTTTGGTGACTTCTTTAACCTTTTTACTCCTTGGTCTTTTGAATTTTGATGTGTTTTTTGCCACAGTGGTGGATTTATGTTTGCCACCACTGCTGTCTCCTTTTCTCGCAGTGATCCATGTATGTTCTGAAGATGTATTTTCTGCTGATACGACCTTTAATCTTTTGGAATATGGCAAATGGGTATTAAGCTCCTTATTTTCTGTTGATCGTTTTCTTCCTGCTATTCCACTGGAGCCTTCAGTGTGAAAATCACGACATTGTGCAATACACTTCCTTTTACTTGATGTTTCAGTGTCTTGGACAGCAGGTCGTTTTATAGAACCAAGATTACTTTTGCTAAGACCAAATGTTTTCTCTCTGTGACGTTGATGAGTCAAGTCTTGCTGCAACGGATGGGTGTTTAAGGATATACCTGTAGCCATACATGAGTCCTGCGCTGACAGTCCTTTGGCATCAGGTATCTGCAAAATGTTTTCTCCACTAGAAGATACATTCTTTGCATCTCTAGTAGGTGAAGAAAGACAAAACGACCCTGTAGTATTTGCATCTTTAACAGTGGGAGAATTTTGCTGGCAATTTACAAAATATGGACTCTGATCATCCTGCCCACTAGAATTGTTAACATCCTCAGGTGGCTGTTGGACTTTTTGTGAGCTGTTAAATGAAAGTCTTTTAATAAGATTGGTCACAGCTGAACTATTTCTTAAGCTTTGCAAAATACTTTTGGCTGTGAGAAAATTCTGATTATCTGAATTCTTTTCACTTATCTGCAAATGGTGAACATTACTGTCTTGAATGTTTGTGCTAATGTTTCCTTCTTTGTTATACTGTGTAGCTTTACTTGGCAGAACAGAATCGTCTGGTTCTGATGTAAGTGACTGCAATTGTTTATGAATCTGGTTCTCTAAGTATTGTAGTGATTGCCCCTGTGCAGACAGGGGGTCATTACTCTTCATCTGCGTTTCCAAATCACTCTGAATCTGTTTTTCTCTGGAGCCATTACCAATCACAGAAAGATGTGCGACTACTATTGTTTCATGTGGAACTAGTGTTTGTACATGACACACACTGTTTAGTGTTTCAATTACATTAATTTCTGCTTCCTTGTTACAAGAAGATGTGGTAGCTAGTGCATTTTTCTAGGCCTACAGAGTTTTGCTCTTCAAATGATGAGGTGTCCACTTCTGTTTCCACACTAAAAGGATCTTGGCTGTTGTCACTAACCATTGAAATATCCAATGTTTCTCTATCATATGGGCTGTCAATTTCCAGTCTTGGTGGAGAATCTATCAAAGTTTCAACACTGAATGGGCCATGAATGTCTTCATTAAATGATGTAGAAACTGCCTGTGTTTGAAGAGCATAAGGGTCTTGGTCTGTGGCTAATGAACTTGAATCTTTCTGTGTTTTCATAATGAAGATACAATCAGAGTCATTGCTAGAATCATCATCTCTGCGCGAAGTTGTAGAGGCTGCAGTTGTTTCTCTGTTAGATATACCATGTTCTGTTACAGGTGAAACATCTGTTTTCATTTGAAGTAAACAATTGTTCTCTATATTTCTCCTCAGAGAAGAAGAAGCTGCAAATTTCTCTCCATCCTGGTCTTCTAAAGATGAGACATTGGTCTCCATATCAAAAGGATCCTGAGTGTCCACAGACGAGGATGGAGAAAGGTTCTCTCTATCAGTTGGACAATGATGGTTTGATTTTGAATCTGCCAGTTTTTCTGCAGTGTGCAAACATGTTTCACCTACAGTGGGAGACAGTGCAAGTGTCTCTCTATTGTATGGACTTGGACTGTTTCTTTCCGGTTGAGACATTTTCTGTGTTGCCTTGTTGTACAAATTCTCTTCATCTTGACAAGCAGCAAGCATTTCTCTTTCACAAGGATATCTATCTTCAGAAGCAAGATGGAAAGCTTGTGTCTCACAGTCACTTGGATCTTGAGTGTCTTCTTCATCCATAGAGGTTATAGACATCTTGTTACCACTCAGAGTGTGATCACGTTTATCTAACAGAAAATTGCTCTGTGTTGGAATGTTGTAAAAGTCACCATTTTCATTTCTCTGAGAACTTGCTAGCGTCTGCTGTTCATAAAGGCATCTATCTTCTAAGGCTGCTTCTGAAGCAAGAGGGAAAGCCTCTTGGTCACTTGGATCTAGAGTGTCTTCTTCATCCAGTGAGGTTATAGACCTCTCGATACCACTCAAAATATGATCACTTTTATCTGACTGAAAATTATTCTGCGTTGGCATGTTGTAAAAGTCATCAATTTTGTTTCTCTGAGAACTTGCTAGTGTCTGCTGTTCATAAATATCTTCTTCTAAGGCTGCTTGCTGATTTCTCTTTGTCTCCTTGTTAAGTACAACCTCTGTGACATCATCCACTGAAGTTAAACCACCACACTTTTCTCTGTCATATAATTCATGGTCATTGTCTTTTGATAGAACATATCTTTGTGTTTCTATATTGTATACACTCTCAGAATCTTCATGTGAAGAATTTGCAAGTGTCTGTCCTTCATAAATGTATTTCTCATTTGAGGACAGTTGTTCTTGTACTTCGTCATCAAAAGATCTTGTGTAGAGTCATTCAGCAAGGGAGAATCTGCGAGTGTCTGAAGTTCATACAAATGGCAGTCATCTTCCTCTGGCTGAACATTTTTCGCTGTTGCTGCATCTTCGGAATTGTGTAATTCATTACCTGGAGAAAATTGTTGCGTTTGTGCTCCGTAAACATCATCATCGTCTGATTCTAACTGATCATGATCTTTTGTCCTGATGTCAAACTGATCCTGTGCGTCAGCATCATTCAACAAAGGAGAATCTGCGAGTGTCTGAATATCAAACAAATGGCACTCATCTTCCTCTGGCTGAACATTTTTCGCTGTTGCTGTATCTTCGGAATTGTGTAATTCTTTACCTGGAGAAAATTGTTGTGTTTGTCCTCCGTAAACATCATCATCATCTTCTGATTCTAACTGAACGTGATCTTTTGTCCTGATGTCAAAGTGATCTTGTCTATCATCATCATTCAATAATACTGTATCTGCTTGATAATCTGTAACCTCCGACTGAACAATTTTCTGCGTTGCCACATTGTATGAAGTTTGCAATTCTCTAGCTGGTGAAAATACTTGTGTCTGTCCTTCATAAGCACTGTCTTCGTCTGACACTAGCAAATGATCATCATCTTGTGTAGTGAAGTCAAACTGATCCAGTGTGTCACCATCATTTAATAATGCCACAGCTGCTTGATCGTCACTTGATTCAGACTGAACATTTTTCAGTGTTGCTATATCGTGTGAACTTTCCAACATTTTACCAGGTGGGAATACTTGTGTCTGCCTTTTGTAAGCATCATTGTCTTCTGACAGCAGCTGATCATTTTCTTTGGCAGTGATGTCACTCTGATCCTGTGTGCCTCGATCATTCACTGAAGCACAAGATGTATGAAAACCACTTTTACACTTATCATGTTTTGCTAATTTAATACTGTCCAAACCCTCTGTGCTTGGCACATTTAGTTTATCCTCCCTTACGAAGAAATAATCTACATCTTTTTCTCTGCCTTTTTCATTTTTGTTATTCTCTTCTGGTTCTGTATTGAACTGCGTCTGCAGCAGGGTAAACACACTCTCAGAATGTTCACTGCTTGAAGATGATACGGAAAGTGTTTCCTTGTTATATGGATCTGTGTCATGATCGTCATCTTCAAAAAATTCCTGTATTTCCATCGTGAATACACGTCCCACATGTGATTTATGTGATACTGGAAGCTGCTTATCGAGTGAATGATGTTCTTCCATCAACACATCAGAATTATGTTGTGTTTCAAGGCTATATGGATCTTGTGTGTCTGCATTCAGCATTGGAGAAACATTAAGTTCATTTTCTTCATGTCGATTTTGGTCACATAAATTCTGTTTTGTTATGAAATCCAGAGTTGTGTGCATTTTATTCTTAACTTGAATCTGTGCATATTCATCATTGTCGACTTGAATCTGTGCATCTTCATCTACTGTGCTGGAAACTGGAAGTGTGGCCACATCATAGTGATTCTGATCGTTTGTTTCTGATGGGTAACCTACTTGTGTCTCAGCAGTGAACGGATCTTGGGTGTCAGCACCTTCACAAGAAGACACTGATGCACTAATATTTTCTGATGATTTGCCAAGTCTGTCAAGTGTGACAGGTGAACTTACAGCTCTACTGCTCTTCAAGACATCAACATAATCTTTACATTCAACTTCAAATTCATCATCTGAGTGTGTTGTATAGTCTATCTGAGTATGTGCAAAATATGCATCAATATCATCTATCTGTGATAAAAAAATGTCATCGACATCATCATCAACAGTGCTCTTTGCCTATGTCATCTATGTTAACTTCAGATGGTTCATTACTGTCATTCTTATTTGTTTCAGTATTAGGGTTTTCCTGGTCTAAATCATCAAAGCTGCTGTCCATTCCATCGTATATTTCAAAGTCTGAAGGATCATCAATTTCATCAGCTAAACTACAGTCTGGCACATCTTTTACCACAATTACATCATTTTCATTTAGTTGCTTATTATATGTCACTTTATCATCACATTTACCGTCAAGCAAGTTATGGTTGTCTTTTTCATACAACGCTGATCTCCATTCATTTTCAGTACAATTCTGCTCATCTTCCTGTTTATCTGAAAGGTTAGTCAGAACTGACTGAGTCATGAAAAACTCATCATCATCTGAATCTAATATATAAACCTCATCATTGATCTCAGAATACATAGAAGAATCTGCTGCACCAGTAAAGGCATTATCATCAACTTCCTCTTTCACCACTGCAATGCCAGCATCTGAAGTCTGGCTGCTCCCTCCAAGAGATACTGCAACAGTGACACTGAAATCTGCAGCTGCAGATGGTTCTAGTTCACCTACTACCGGAATTTGAGGTTCGAGTTCAACAACCAGGTCATTCTGATCCTGATCTTTTTCAGATGCTGTCAGACCACCATCTTTTCTAGAACCTGACGTGTGTTCGAGAGAGACTTGTTTGTTTTCATTCGGATGATTTAACGTTGTTCTGCCATCAAAGTTACCTGCAGTCAACACTTGACCATCCACTTTATTCACATCGGAACTGTCTTCTCCTCCATCTTTCATGCAGTTCTCAGATTCCTGTCTTTTTGAACAATGCGTGTCCTGAAGAGATTCACTCATAAAATCATCATCTGAATCGAATACATAAATTTCTTCATCTTTGTCAGAATAATGAGGGGATTTTTCTTTACCTCCCAAGGCACTATCACAACCCTCTTTCTTTGCAACTTCAAGGTCTGTCCCAGTATTTAACTTTTCAGTATTTAACTGTCTTCTTGGAGATTTGGAAGAGATGCTAACATGTGAAGTCTCAGAGGACTTCATTTCCCCTGACTGCAAGAGTTGATCTATTTTACTGCCAGTACTACACTCTGGTTGTGTCCTTTCTACCACCTGTTGGTCATCCTCTGCAGTATCAAGCATATCTATCAGATCGGTCAACTTCCCATTGAGATCATCTTCAGGATTATCATTGCCAGAAACAGAGCATTCAGTAAACATACTGCTCTCAGATGAGATAACGTCTTCACTTGCAGACTTGTTTACATCATTCTTCATTGGTGACAGTAAATCAGTGTGACTGACTTCTTCAGGCAGATGTAATGATGTAGGAGGTGATGGTATAGGATATTGAGACAACATAGGAGGAGAACATTCTTCAAATGAATTACTTCTATACATGCTGGATGGTCTTTTCTGTAATGAAGGCATTGAGCTTACAGACGTATTAGATGACACAGTAGCCAATCTGGGAATTCCTGAATCTCTGTTTGCATTATTCTGGTTGTCTATTGTTCCTTGGTCAGGAATCTCTTGAGATAATAAAGAACTGCTGAAGCTATTATAAAGAGCTGGAAATGTCTTCCGGACACTAGAATGACATGAAGCACTTGAGCTCAAGTTGCCTGCAACTGGTTTATTGATTTTACAGCACTGTTTTACATCTGTGGAAGAGTTTTGTTTCTGAGACAATGATGTAGACTTGCTCATCTTCAAACCCAGAGTTTTCTTATTCAAGCCTGATTCTCCTATGTGACATAATTGAACTTGACTTTCATTAATCTCTTCTGTTTCTTCATCAGAACTAATAACCACTGCCTCTTCTGCGAGTGCCTTCTTTGAATTCTGCTTCACAGAGGCAGACACAATTTTCGAAGTAAGTAATTTTGTTAAGGCTGATCGTTTTGTTTTAAACGTTCTAGCAAAACATGTGAAAAACTACCAGAACTAGATGCCTGGCTGTGAGACAGTTCTGGTCTGGCACTGTCTTTCTGCGAAGGAAAGTCACAGGAAACATTTTCTTGTTTTTCTTTTTCATTCTTGGACAGTGTTCTATCGTGATGAATTAAATGTGAATTTGCACCAACAGTTTCTAAAGCTCCAGGTTTTGTTTCATGGTGCATTGTATTTTCTCTCACACTTGCGTTTAAATTACGAGAGTGTGCATTACGATCGGGTGAATCATCTATCACAATTGCATCTTCAGGTGACTTTCGTTTTGATGTTTCTTTCACAGCTTTGGTAGCAAACTTAGTTTCCTTGGTCTGATTTTGTAGTTTTGGTGTTGCTTCAATGTCTGTCAGAATCTTCTTTTCATGAGAAAATTATCAAATAAATTCTTAAACGTATTTCTGGAAGCATCTGATGTTGAACTACTACACGGCTCCTGCTTCTCACTACCTGTAAGCTGTGGTGATTTAACTAGGGATAATTTAGCTGTCTTTCTTACATTTGATGCATTACCAGACCACTGACTCTGAGAACATGGCAAATCTGTTTCAGCTATTTTCATATCATCACTAGAGCTGGACGATGACATGCCGAAACTGTCAAACAAGTCCTTCCTCACTCTCCTTCCTTTAGAGTTCTTTTTATGCTGTTCTGTGCGGCACTTGTTTTCCCTTCGTCTCTTTTCATGAGACAGAACACTGTGCTCGTGTTCAGTCTGTAGCTCACTTTCAGCTACTTCATGTTGAGAGGAAATAATTGACAATTGACTTTGTGAAGACGAATTTAACTCACAAATACCAAACATGTCAGGAGTGTTGCTGTCCTTGTTTCTTGAATGATTAGCATTACGTTCTGTTATGTTAGATCTAACTGATGTGTTATTTCCAATACTCTGACCTGTGGAGTGACGTTTAAATAATTCACAGTTATTGTCTGTGATAGCACTGGAATCTGTCTTTGGAGCTTCCAAGCAGCTGAACAGAGGCTGCCTTGGTCTCGACTTTGTTTCTATATTTTCATCTGATTGGTCATCATTTTCCCTACGTTTCTTTTTCAGAGACAGACTATGCCTGCGTCTGTTTTGTGACTGGCTGCCAGAAGTGTTCTGTTGCGAAAAAATACTCCCACCGCTACTTGACAATATCAAATCACTGTCTTGTGACGATGAGCTAGACTCAATTTCATTAACTGTATCACCCATACTTCTTCAGCAATGACCAAAATAATTTGTCACATAAGGTTTCAATCATATAATGTTTCCATGCCTTTCAGACCTTTTGTTTCTCTTATTTTCATTTGTATAGATTTCCACTCCATTTAATTACACACCCATCCAGAGCACTTCCTTAAATTGCTGTTTGTCATGAGAAACAAACTGGCATAACCATGAAGTCATGTGTCTATCACTTTAAGTAACGATGACTTGGCATTGTCAACCAGTTTCAGAAGTAAAAATGCTGTACTGTAGTCAACGAGTTTCGGATGATAACTGTCCTGAAATTAAAAAAAAAAAGAAGATATATATAACAACTTTAAACTACATTGATTGATAGAAAATAACATGGAACAACCTTACGACAATCACAGTTCAGAATTACAACACAAAATACAACTTGTCTCAAAGTGTAATTGTATTTGTGTTTGTAATTTGCCAGCTACGTGGCGAAGAGGTGACAGACGTGTTCAATATGCAGCTCTTGGCGATTTGACAGCAGACTGCGTTGAGTTGTTTTCCAAAAATGATGGTATGAGTGCCAATCGTTCAGAAAGCAATGGCAAACTACTGAACATAAACTTCCAAGAGATCACAAACAACCAAAACATGTTGGGTTGACTGCTATGTCCTGTAAAGGATTTATAACTAACTTTAATCTTTTTGTAATTTTAGTTTATGAACACATACAAAATAATTTCAAAACTTAACCTAAAGCCTCGCACAAACAAATATCTTACATATTCATAAATATGATGATGAAAAAAAAAATAACGTATTAAATTTTATATGTAATGTTGTTTTTTTTTACATTGCGGCCAAAATTATTTATCGAACCCGAAAATTCGGCGCACACATTATTTACATTCCCAATAAAACACAAGTAAGAATGAGCTGATCCACGACTCTGGTGATCGAGTGAAATGGCGAGTCATGACCGCCCACGCTTTCCGGCATGGTACATGATTGATTGATTGATTGAAGAATGAGTAAACCAGAACCTTTATTAGAGGAAGATCAGTCAGCGATACAAAGTCTGAAGAAAGGGAAATGGCAACATTGTGATGACTGGAGAAGCTGGCATCAGTATCTATCATGCACTATGTTTGAAAATCTGGAACAGTGCTGTTTGCACAATGCACCAATGAACTAATCCAGGCAGGAGAAGCTGGCATCAGTATCTATCATGCACCATGTTTGAAAATCTGGAACAGTGCTGTTTGCACAATGCACCAATGAACTAATCCAGGCAGGAGAAGCTGGCATCAGTATCCATCATGCACTATGTTTGAAAATCTGGAACAGTGCTGTTTGCACAATGCACCAATGAACTAATCCAGGCAGGAGAAGCTAGCATCAGTATCTATCATGCACTATGTTTGAAAATCTGGAACAGTGCTGTTTGCACAATGCACCAATGAACTAATCCAGGCAGGAGAAGCTAGCATCAGTATCTATCATGCACCATGTTTGAAAATCTGGAACAGTGCTGTTTGCACAATGCACCAATGAACTAATCCAGGCAGGAGAATCTGGCATCAGTATCTATCATGCACCATGTTTGAAAATCTGGAACAGTGCTGTTTGCACAATGCACCAATGAACTAATCCAGGCAAGAGAAGCTGGCATCAGTATCTATCATGCACCATGTTTGAAAATCTGGAACAGTGCTGTTTGCACAATGCACCAATGAACTAATCCAGGCAGGAGAAGCTGGCATCAGTATCTATCATGCACCATGTTTGAAAATCTGGAACAGTGCTGTTTGCACAATGCACCAATGAACTAATCCAGGCAGGAGAAGCTGGCATCAGTATCTATCATGCACCATGTTTGAAAATCTGGAACAGTGCTGTTTGCACAATGCACCAATGAACTAATCCAGGCAGGAGAAGCTGGCGTCAGTATCTATCATGCACCATGTTTGAAAATCTGGAACAGTGCTGTTTGCACAATGCACCAATGAACTAATCCAGGCAGGAGAAGCTGGCGTCAGTATCTATCATGCAGCATGTTTGAAAATCTGGAACAGTGCTGTTTGCACAATGCACCAATGAACTAATCCAGGCAGGAGAAGCTAGCATCAGTATCTATCATGCACCATGTTTGAAAATCTGGAACAGTGCTGTTTGCACAATGCACCAATGAACTAATCCAGGCAGGAGAAGCTGGCATCAGTATCTATCATGCACCATGTTTGAAAATCTGGAACAGTGCTGTTTGCACAATGCACCAATGAACTAATCCAGGCAGGAGAAGCTGGCATCAGTATCTATCATGCACCATGTTTGAAAATCTGGAACAGTGCTGTTTGCACAATGCACCAATGAACTAATCCAGGCAGGAGAAGCTGGCATCAGTATCTATCATGCAGCATGTTTGAAAATCTGGAACGGTGCTGTTTGCACAATGCACCAATGAACTAATCCAGGCAGGAGAAGCTGGCATCAGTATCTATCATGCACCATGTTTGAAAATCTGGAACAGTGCTGTTTGCACAATGCACCAATGAACTAATCCAGGCAGGAGAAGCTGGCATCAGTATCTATCATGCACAATGTTTGAAAATCTGGAACAGTGCTGTTTGCACAATGCACCAATGAACTAATCCAGGCAAGAGAAGCTGGCATCAGTATCTATCATGCACCAAGTTTGAAAATCTGGAACAGTGCTGTTTGCACAATGCACCAATGAACTAATCCAGGCAAGAGAAGCTGGCATCAGTATCTATTATGCACCAAGTTTGAAAATCTGGAACAGTGCTGTTTGCACAATGCACCAATGAACTAATCCAGGCAGGAGAAGATAGCATCAGTATCTATCATGCACCATGTTTGAAAATCTGGAACAGTGCTGTTTGCACAATGCACCAATGAACTAATCCAGGCAGGAGAAGCTGGCATCAGTATCTATCATGCACCATGTTTGAAAATCTGGAACAGTGCTGTTTGCACAATGCACCAATGAACTAATCCAGGCAGGAGAAGCTGGCATCAGTATCTATCATGCACCATGTTTGAAAATCTGGAACAGTGCTGTTTGCACCATGCCTGGAACACAATTTGGATACCTCTCCAAAGACAGAACATTCAAAAATGTGCACCAGCTATCATACTACAGCACTAAGTCATGCTGGCAAAATCCTCTTGTGAATCATCATAGTTATGTGCCATGCCGATAAGTGTAGGCGGTCATGTTTCGCCATCTCACACAATCACCAGAATCGCGGATCAGCTCTGCGTTGTCTCGACCATACCACGTGGCCAAGCCATCCAGGTATTTACTTCTCTGCCTTCCCCTTGTTATCTTCCCACCAATCTTGCCAGTTGTCGCCAAGTTCTCTAATTTATTTCTTCTCATAACGTGTCCAAAAATTGTGACTGTTTACATCTCATTTTTCTAATCAGAATACGGTTTTTATTTGTTTCTTGTAGGACTTGGTCATTGGCTTTTCTGTCTATCCTTGGTAGGCTTTGCACTCTCCTCAGAAAACACATTTCCACTGCCATTAGATGTTTTTCAGCTTGTTTGTTCATTGCCCACGCTTTACATCCATATAAAAGTACAGGTTCTATGTAGCATTTCATTCATTGGCACCTTTCCGTCTTGACAGACGATAGTTTGGTACATTGTGCTTCAAAAAGGATTAATAACTACGACCCATGGCGGTGGCGAGTGTGGCTGGTAAGGCCAATTCTTGCTGCAAATGTTTGCCCACAGTAGATGCATGTGAAAACCTGGTCATTTCCACCATTGTGCACCATCTTACGTCTCTCACGCTCTGTGTGCTTTATCCGCAATCATTTTCTCCTTTGTCTTTATTCCATTTCTGATGTTTGCCCGGCGACTTGCTCCCAATGTGCATTATCTATGACACTATTCTATGCAGCACATCAACAGTTTTTCTTGTTGCAATTGACATCTTTATATTGGTCAGTATGTTTTCCATCTTGCAAAAGACAACCTTAACCATGGCGATTCTTCTTCTAATCTCTTCAAAGCACGTTCCATCAGATGTTATGATTGTTTCGAGATAGTTGTACTGATTCACTTGTTTAAGAATATTATAATTTACCTTATATTACATTGTGGTATTTTCTTTCTTCCTAGTGATGACCATAATATGTGACTTCTTACAATTTAATTCTAACCCTAGTCATTTATTGTGGGCAACAACTGCATCTACTAAATTTTGCAGATCCTGCTCATTATCTGCAATCAATACTGTATCATCAGCATATCTAATGTTATTCATGTTACGTCCCTCAATGGCGATACTCTCATATCTTCTAAATTCATTTTAAAAAATATTTTCACTGTACAGGGAAAAAAATGATTTGGAGACATTACATATCCCTGTTGCACACCTCTCTTAATAGGCTGTATTGACCTACTTCATTATCAATCTTTATGGCAGCTTGTTTTTTCCAATATATATTTTAAAAAGTCGAAGGTCCTTCCCATCATTGTGTAGATCTGAAAGCATCTTCATCATGCTGACATGTCGTACTTTATAGAAAGTCTTTGTTTAGCCAATAAAGCAAAGATCTAAGTCTTTATTTACTTCTATTGAATCATCTAACAAGTTTCTCTTATCTTGGACATATAATAACAGATGATGGCAGAAGTGAAATGTAAATCAACAAGAGAATAGGAATGGCCAAAAATGCTTTCTACGGCATGAAATCAGTATTAACATCTACAGAGATTAATAACGCATTAAAAATGAGAATTGTCAAATGCTACATATATTCAACGCTACTGTATGGCGCGGAAGCCTGGACATTGAACAAGCAACTAGAAAGTCACATAGAAGCCCTGGAGATGTGGATATACAGACGAATAGGTCGTATTTCATGGAGAAAAAAAACAATCAAATGCAGAGGTCCTAGAAAAACTGGGAATGAAGAGAGAGTTGAAAGAAATAAAGAGGAGACAAGTTAAATATTTTGGCCACGTTAAAAGACATGATACTCTTATAAAAACAATGCTGGAAGGCAAGGTTGAGGGCAAGCGAGCAAGAGGTAGACAACGATACAAGTGGGAGGATAACATCAAGAGATGGACAAACATCAGCATGACAGAATGTACAGTCAACGCGAGAGACAGATCCATTGCAGCCAACCTTCATTGTGGAGACGGCACCTGATTGATTGATTAATTGAAAATAGATTATGGATTATGAAAAGTATGTCTATGGCCATACCATCTGGGATGAGAAGTACAGGGAGGTTTCAAACAGGTCAGAAGATCCAGGAACCAAATCTTCAATATGAGAACCATCTCTGAGAAATGCAGTTTCCAGGACAATTGATCCACTTACATGAAACATGTCATGAGCAACAAGCAGCTGTCAGAGCAGCTGATGAAACATCAAACTGGTTTCAAGTGCCAATGTAAGTAAGACAGGATTGCATTCTCCCCTAATACCTGCTAACATCTATGAAGAAAAATATAGTGAAAATATCTGTGACAATTTTGATGCATTCATAATTGGTGGAAATTCAATTCTACAACTCAGATAGACACATGTACAGTCCTCACCTCAAATAGTGCTGATGGAATAGAACAGTTAATCTTGTTTGTCAAGAGACAGTTAAGATCAAAATCTTTCTCTGAGCTTAAAAAAGAACAAAATTAACGTTCACAGACTAAACCAGATGTGAACCAAACAATAAAGTCAACACTGAAGAAATTGAAAATATCACAAACTGTGAATACTTTGGCTCAATAATTAACACCAGTGGGGACTGTTTTAAAGAAGTCAGAAGAAGAATGGCCATAGCAATGCAGAGAATAAACAGTTTTAAGAGCCTATGGCATAACACTAGCAAGAAAATTTCAGTGACGATTTTGAAAACACACACTTTTCTTGTGGCAACATAGGGGTCGAGTCACGAGCTATTTCACAACTAAACGGGAGAAAATTTTAAACTTAAATATTACAGAAAAATTCTAAGAATTTTGTGAATCAAGAATAAAAATACTGACATTCTACAAGATTTGAATGACAACTGGCTTTTTTCTGTTGTAACATTTGCTCGCTTTGAACTCAAGTGTAGTCCAGACAAGTGCTACTACTTCTTGTGCACTGAGCTGATTTTTGTGTGTGGATTAGCTTTCTCTATTATAAGTGTCCCTCGTCATCAGGCGAATGCACTCAATCTTCAGAGGTACTTGTCAGAGGTACATCCCCAAGTCAAGGACGAGAATTCAGCATGTTAATCCAACTGACCAGTGTAAGGATTGAACCCGCTACCTCGGCATCAGCACAGCGGATGTTTAAGAATGAGTGCTCTTATCCATTCGCCCATGCTAACCTCTGAAGACTGGCTTGTTTGTTTGTTTTGCACTTGCTCGCTTTGAACTCAAGCGTAGTCCACAACACTTTATTTTAGTGCTGGACTGAATTTTGCGTGTGGATTAGCTTTCCTTATTAACAGTGTCTCTCGCCATAAAAGACTGGCTTATAAACATCATCGCCTCTCGGAAACTGAAATATTTTGGCCATATTAAATGTTACAGTGGATTAGAAAGAACAGTAATGGAAGGCATGGTTCCTGGAAGCAGAGGCAAAAGTCAACCATGAATGTGGACACAGTACATTAACAACATTAGGGATGAAAATGCATGAGGCAGGGGAACCAGCAAAAAGACAGGTCATGATGAAAGTGATCTTCTGCAAAGGACTTTCTAAACGAACTAAAAATTAATAAAGTATACGTTATTATATGCTGGTTTAAAAGGAAATAGGCGGACATTGCAGAGGTGTTCACTGTTTTGGAATACTTACATTGCAAATTTGTTCACTGTTTTTGAATATTGTATACTTAGTGTTTCTTTCAGTAGTGTTTTGAAAACATTGTTGAAATCATTGCACATGACCATCAAATCAAAATACCACGTCATATACTGATTATTTGGTTGTTTCGGGATTTGAAATTTAAATATTGAGCACAACCCACTACTGGCAACGCTGATCGTATTCTGGTATGAACCTAAGGCCTATCCACGTCAATATGGAAGCACTATACTTGAGTTTCGCTCTCGTTTGAGCTCATCAGTAGTGCATATCCCTGACCGGATCCGGAAAGAAGCCCCATGTCACTGGCGTGTGAAGCGGGTGTGTAACCACGCGGCACACGCTGAACCTCATATATGTGAATATCTTGAATACCATAAACTCATAGGTCTTGTACTTGATGAATTAATTATCATAATAACATCAAACTACCTCAGCATCATGATATCTGATTTATCATCATCAAGTGCCCTGCCAGCTGGCGTAGGTGTTCATGGCTCTCAATAGATCTCGGTCTTTGGTGTTCTGGATCAACTCTGCTGAAGATATTCCTCCATGCCACCATCTCAATCCATCCAGCATCATTTCTTTTGGTCTGCCTCTGCCTCTCTTCCCCTCGATCTTTCTAGTTGTCACAAAGTTATCCAACGTCTCTCTTCTTATCATATCTGATTATTGATTTGAATTAAAAATAAAGAAGAATCTGATAAGATAATAAACATATTAGTATTCAGTTGAATTTGAACCTACGCTCACCTCAATGCCAGTGGGAGCAGTAAACCTCAACTTCTGCCAGTTTGTCTATAAAAATATAGGTTTAGCTCTGAATGCCATGGTGCTTGTCGAAGAATCCTTTACTGAACATTTATCAAGCTAATTGGAATTCAGGAACTCATACAAATACCACTATGAATCAGAAAAGGTTATTTGTGAAAAAAAGGGATGTTTTAAGAAATGCTTTGGTTATTTCACTAGTCCACTTTTTGCCATATACATTGGTTTGTTTACAACAGTGGTTCTCAACCTTTTTTGGTCCGTGCCCCCCCTTCACCATATTTTCAGAACGTCATTCTCCCCTCCTTTCATATTTCCACCCTAAAATCCCCCCCCCCCCCCCTTACACAGTACACAGTAATGAAAGCTAAATGTAATAGCACATACTAAAACAAGTCTCCCCTCTGCCGTGC
>JACEFZ010007544.1:0-87076 GCA_014155875.1 Cepaea nemoralis
AACCATACGCATGCAGCTGTATTTCGAACGCGATTTGCGGGATTGTGAATTGCGCCCGTAATCTCCTTCGCCACAGAGCCGGATCTTTGTCAGAAGCATGTCTTAATTTCTCCTTAATGATCCTGCTTAATTTTTTCACAAGAACAATACTCTAAAATTTCGCACCCCTACAGAGCCCCATTCTTTGGTAACTTCACCAGCCGTCCTTCTCTCAAGTCTTCTGATACTTCTTCAGTCTCCCAGACTCAGCTAAGTAATGTGTGCAGTAATTCAGTTGATGGTCTCGTAACTCGTGGAAGATAACATTTCCGCTGCACCTCCACGTGGTAGAGGATGGTAAACACACCAATATATGGCTAAAATTTGGTAGAACTGCGGTAAAGCTGTGAAAGTGTAAACAATCAGCTGATGTAGTCACAGGAGATCTCCTTGACTGTATGTTGTGTTTGTGAATGTGTTTGTTTGCTGATGAAGGCTAATCGCCGCAACGTTCTGTATGTGTCTTAACTCTGTTATGTAAAGCTGCACTACTTTGTGTCATTTTATATTGTTTACAATATATGGCTACTGCGGCGTTGGGGACCGATCCACCTGGATAAATGGACAGATAAACAGCATCGAGCCTCGGACGCTGAAATATCAAAAGTCCCCGTGGCTTCGAATGATAAATGCTGGAGGGAGATGAGGCAGAGGTCGATAGATACGATGCTGGACACAGAACACTGCAGACATCTTGGACATGATGGTATCTGGGGCGGGAGAACTGGTGAGAGATCGAGAGACTTTTCAAAGGGTCGTGGTGACAGCGACGTTCTAAACAGGACCTACTATACGGTGGTGCTGAATTTAATTGAAGTGTGTAAAGAGACTTTAATAGCTTCTACTGGGATACTATCTGGACCAGCAACCTTCTTGTCCTTCTGATTTAGGGCTTGCCAATTCAGAAGTTGCTAAGTATTCGATCCATCTGTTCATGTAATCTAAAATATATCGGGGCCCTTTTGGGATCGTGTGTATTGTGCGGAAGGAAAAATCACGGCCTGGAGAAAATGGTGCTGCAGGGAGTGACAAGAGGGTCTGGTCGACACTTCGGACTTCGAGGAAGGACCAGAAAGACACATGCCTGCATGGTTGGTTACATTTTTCCATTAGTTTCCTTAAGTAAATTAATGAAAACGAGAAGTAGAACCAGTAAGCTTTACAACAACACAAACCCGAGTGACAAAATAGACACAGTAAAGACACAGATTCAAAACAATGAATTCCCTTTGTGAATTTTAACACAGAAGCCATAAACAAAATATTGCACGATTTATTGCCTGGCATATTTCGCTACATCGCGTCAGGTGCAGAAAATAAGCCAGGTTCCTCCATCACAACAGCAGAAGTTGCGTGAGTAAGTGCCAATGACATGCTTGCGCGTGAGTGTGTGTGTATGTGTTCATGCGCGTGGGTGCAAATGTGTATGAGTATGCACAAGAGAGAGAAAGGGGGGGGGGGGGGGATTGATTGATTGATTGACTGATTGATCTTTATTTTAGAAGGGTTACAAATTGGGCACGCAGGTCCGTCTTACATTCCGCCCTTCCAGTCACTCATCTTTCGTTCATCAACAGAATGATGCATTTACATAGAAAAAAAAACATTGTCAAATAAATGTTGTAAACATAAAAAATGCATATTACCATGTTATGAGATATATCCCCCACCCATCCTCACATCCCCCACCCACCACACATCCTCCACACACACACATCCCCCCCACACACACACCCCCATCCACGCACACACCCTAGGCATACACATATGCCCCACCCACCCACCCATCCCCACCCACACATCCCCCACATATACACATCTCCCCTATCACACACACACATCCTCCACCCAAAACACACACATCCACCCATGCATCATCCACCCATCCACACACTCTCAACCACTCAGCCAAACACATATCCCCAACTACACATTCCCCCACCACTCAAACATCCACTGCCAACCCACACATCATGCACCCACCCACACACACCCACCCACACTTCCCCACCACACAATCTTCCCCACACACACATCCCGCACCCACCCCTACATACATCCCCAACCCACACAATCTCCCAACTCACACACACGCCACACCCATCCCCATCCCACACACACTCACCCACCCACACATCCTCTACACATCCTCCACCCATCCACCTACACACTCCCAATCACCCATCCCCCATACACTCATACCTCAACCACGTATCCCCCACCCACACACACATCTCCCCACCAACCCACACATACACCACCCATACACACCCCCACTAACAAACAAACAACATCCCCAACCCATTCACACATCCCCCACCCATTCACACATCCCCACACACACATCCCCGACCCACGTACTCATCCCTCAACCACCCACACCCACACATCCCGCACCCACCCATCAACACATACCTCCCCAACCTACCCATATTGTAACCCTTCTAAAATAAATACCAATCAATCAATCAATCAACCCACTCACACACCCCAATCACCTAACCAAACACACATGCCCCACCCTCACACATCCCTCTCCCACCCGCACATCCCACATCCAACCACACCTCCACCACACACCCACACAAACATCCCTCACCCACGCACACACACATCTCCCCACAAATCTCCCACCCACTAAACACATCCCCACCTACAAACACCCTCACCACCCACACATACATCCTCCACCCACCCACACCCCCACCCACACAGACATATCCCCACCCATACACATATCCCCACACCCATCACACACCCATCCCCAACCCACACACATCCCCCACATCTCTCACACACCCACCCACCCATACACACATTCCCCACCCACACAACCCCCACCCACCAACACCCACACACTTCCAACCACCCCACACCCACACACACATCCCATACCCACATCCCTCGCCCACCACACATCCCTTCACCCACCCACACACATCCCCACACACAACCTCTCCACACATACGCTCCCCCACACACATCCCGCAAACACACATCCACACACACACTCACATCTAGACACATACATGATGCTTCACATATCACAGAAACTAGTATGAACAAACTCCCACACTTTACACACACATGAAGAGAGAGAGAGAGAGAGAGAGAGAGAGAGAGAGAGAGAGAGGGAGAGAGAGAGAGAAGGTGTGTGTCTGTGTGCGTGCGTTCGTGCGTGCGTGCGTGCATAAGTGTTGCTGCCACAAATCCAAAAGAGACAGTTTTATATTTCTTAACAGCACAAAGTTAACGATGCGCAGGGCTGAACGACAAGTGGCAGACAGGCGGGCAGACCTATAGATCAGTTGATGAATGGATAGATGCACATACGACAGACATATCGAATGACATTATGAATAGAAAGATGGACAGGCAGACTGGCTGATGAACGGGCAGATGGATTTTGGAGTGGACAGACAGACAAACAGACAGACAGAAAGAAGGAGATAGACAGACCAGCTGATGACTGAGTGAATGAGTAGATATATTTTGGAGCGGATAGACAGACAGACAGATAGACAGACAGGCAAGCAGGCAGGCAGGCAAGCAGGCAGGCTGGCAGGCAGGCAGGCAGAAAGAAAGAAAGAAAGAAAGAAAGAAAGAAAGAAAGAAAGAAAGAAAGAAAGAAAGAAAGAAAGAAAGAAAGAAAGAAAGAAATCAAATCAAATCAAATCATCAAATCAAATCAACTTTATTTTAAAAGGGTCACAAATTGGGCACGCAGGCCCGTCTTACATTCGGCCCTTCCAATCACTCATCTTTCGTTCATCAAGAGCATTATACATTCACATAGGAAGAAAAAAAAACATTGTGAAATGAATGTTGTAAACATAAACAAGGCAAATTACCATGTTATGAGGCCCATCTCCCACCTACCCACACATCACCCCACCCACACATCACCCCACCCACACACACACACACACACACACCAGGGACACATACATACCCCACCAACCGACCCATCACCCTCCCGCACATCCCCCACCCACACACACTGCCCTCACCTGTTCCCCCAACCCAAACACACTCGCCACCCACACAAACATCCCCCACCAACCCACACATCCCGCACCCACCCACATACACATCCTAACCCACACACCCATCCCCCACCCACACATCCTCTCCCCACCCACACCTCCAACCACCCATCCCCCAACCACACCTCCATCGACCACATATTCCCCACCCACGCACACACATCCCCCACCAACCCACACATCGCACATCCACTCACACATCCCCAAACCATACACACACATCCCCACCAACTGACATCTCCCTACCCACACACACACACACATCTCCCTAACCACCTATACATCCCCAATCCACTCACACACACCCCACCACCCACACATACATCCTCCACCCACCCACACATGCCCTAACCCACATCCCCCACCACACACATCCCCCACCCGCACATCACACAATCCCCTACCACACAATATTCCCAACCCACGCACCACACACACATATCCCTCACCCACACATCCCACACCCACATACCACCACACATCCCCCACCTACACACCACACACATATCCCCACCCACATACCACACAATATCCCCACCCACACCCACACAGATACCCTCACCCACCCACCCCGCACATACCCCACACACCACACAAAAAGAAGGAAAAGAGAAAGACAGAAAGAAAGAAAGAAACCTGTAAACAGGGCGGTGGCCAGTAAGACAACTTGATCCAACCATCAGCGTTTTCAGACTTCCAGTCGAGGACACGTGGTCTAATTTCAACGCTCTTGACCTCGACAGTGAGCGCTATGACTCACACACTTCGCGCAGAAACGCGGGGTTCTGAAGGTCAGGGATGATTAAACTGGGACACATTGATTCCAGGTTCCTTTTCCACTATCGATTTGCATAAAGTACTCACTCTCGTGACCGAGTGCACGTGTTCAATAATTCGGCACGCTGCGTCTTCAACGATTTCTGCTCCAGCCGTTGTTGTTTGAGCTATTTATATTTCTGGGAGTTTTACAGACACGCAGACAGGCAGACAGGCAGAAAGACAGACGGACGGAATGAAGGGGCCAACGGGTGGGCATGCATGTAGACAAACAGACAGACAAGCAGACATATAAACAGGCAGGCAGACATATAAACATACAGACAGACTGACAAGCGGGAGGGTTGGCGGAAGGATAGACAGAGAGACCATAGACAAATGGATAGAAAGAAATGGCGAAACATCTTGCAAGTAAAAATTGCCTCGTATATCACAAGCAGTAAACAAATACTATGGTTGATTGCAACGTCCTGCAAAGCAACATGCAACTAACTTTTATTGCCGAGAATGACCCAAAATTTACTCATAAAAATTAGGTTATAAAAAGGGTTTTCCAGCTTTTTTACAGTAGCAGATTAGTGCGATGTCACACTGATGGTGGACAACAGGATGTCTTCATCCGACATACAGGACCTTGCACTGGAGTTCACAGCCAGTGAACGCAGGCAAGCAAGCAAGCAGTGCGTGTGTGGTTTTATATTGGCACATTAGCGCATATATAGCGAGAGAATAATTTTACAGTAAAACGTCAGCTAAGAGGTTGACGACTTTCTCCGTAATCTCGTATATCCACGTAGGGTAACGTAGCTGCGCAAGATTCGATAGCGGATCGCGTCGCGTTGGTTACTTAAGGGGTTATGTAAGCCGGTCGCTCAGAAAGCAAAGGCAAACTACTGAGCGTAATCTTGTCAAGAAATCAACATCAGCGGTAAAATGCTGGTGTTGATAGCGATGTCCTGTAAATAGGATATACGGGGGGAAAAATATCAGCGCGATGTTGAGAGAGAATTTTATAGCAGCAAATCAGCGCGTATGTTGAGAGATAATGGTCTGAAATCAATCAGTCAAGTTCCATCTTCTGTTTAAAACTGGCTGTTGTTGTCTCCAACATCCTCTGCCTCTCACGGTGCACTCATGAGTGCGTCTTCGAATCCACTTGAATGCTAAGCGATGATTTTGTTTTTGGTGGTAGCCCACATGTGCGTACGTTAAGAGAGAATGTGTTTAGAGCAGGACGCTAGATCGGATGTTAAGAGATAATGTGTTTAGAGCAGGACGCTAGATCGGATGTTAAGAGATAATGTGTTTAGAGCAGGAAGCTAGATCGGATGTTAAGAGATAATGTGTTTAGAGCAGGACGCTAGATCGGATGTTAAGAGATAATGTGTTTAGAGCAGGACCCTAGATCGGATGTTAAGAGATAATGGTGTTTAGAGCAGGACGCTAGATCGGATGTTAGAGATAATGTGTTTAGAGCAGGAAGCTAGATCGGATGTTAAGAGATAATGTGTTTAGAGCAGGACGCTAGATCGGATGTTAAGAGATAATGTGTTTAGAGCAGGACGCTAGATCGGATGTTAAGAGATAATGTGTTTAGAGCAGGAAGCTAGATCGGATGTTAAGAGATAATGTTTTTAGAGCAGGAAGCTAGATCGGATGTTAAGAGATAATGTTTTTAGAGCAGGAAGCTAGATCGGATGTTAAGAGATAATGTTTTTAGAGCAGGAAGCTAGATCGGATGTTAAGAGATAATGTTTTTAGAGCAGGAAGCTAGATCGGATGTTAAGAGATAATGTTTTTTAGAGCAGGAAGCTAGATCGGATGTTAAGAGATAATGTTTTTAGAGCAGGAAGCTAGATCGGATGTTAAGAGATAATGTTTTAGAGCAGGAAGCTAGATCGAATGTTAAGAGATAATGTTTTTAGAGCAGGAAGCTAGATCGGATGTTAAGAGATAATGTGTTTAGAGCAGGAAGCTAGATCGGATGTTAAGAGATAATGTTTTTAGAGCAGGAAGCTAGATCGGATGTTAAGAGATAATGTGTTTAGAGCAGGAAGCTAGATCGGATGTAAGAGATAATGTTTTGTAGAGCAGGAAGCTAGATCGGATGTTAAGAGATAATGTTTTTAGAGCAGGAAGCTAGATCGGATGTTAAGAGATAATGTTTTTAGAGCAGGAAGCTAGATCGGATGTTAAGAGATAATGTTTAGAGAGCAGGAAGCTAGATCGGATGTTTAAGAGATAATGTTTTTAGAGCAGGACGCTAGAGCGTTCGTTAAGAGATTATTTTTTTTAGAGCACGACGCTAGAGCGTACGTTAAGAGATGTTTGTAGAGTAGCACACTACTGTGCATGCTAAGATAAAATGTTTTTGTAGTAGCAAATTATCGGGTGCGTTATTAAATAATGGTTGTTCATAGCAGCATGTTAGAGCGTACACTGAGAGATATAGCAGCATGTTAGAGCATACACTGAGAGATATAGCAGCATGTTAGAGCATACACTGAGAGATATAGCAGCATGTTAGAGCATACACTGAGAGATATAGCAGCATGTTTAGAGCATACACTGAGAGATATAGCAGCATGTTAGGCATACACTGAGAGATATAGCAGCATGTTAGAGCGTACACTGAGCGATATAGCAGCATGTTAGAGCGTACACTGAGAGATATAGCAGCATGTCTAGGCATACACTGAGAGATATAGCAGCATGTTAGAGCATACACTGAGAGATATAGCAGCATGTTAGGGCATACACTGAGAGATATAGCAGCATGTTAGGGCATACACTGAGAGATATAGCAGCATGTTAGAGCGTACACTGAAGAGATATAGCAGCATGTTAGGCATACACTGAGAGATATAGCAGCATGTTAGGGCATACACTGAGAGATTATAGCAGCATGTTAGGGCATACACTGAGAGATATAGCAGCATGTTAGGGCATACACTGAGAGATATAGCAGCATGTTAGGGCATACACTGAGAGATATAGCAGCATGTTAGAGCATACACTGAGAGATATAGCAGCATGTTAGAGCATACACTGAGAGATATAGCAGCATGTTAGAGCATACACTGAGAGATATAGCAGCATGTTAGGGCATACACTGAGAGATATAGCAGCATGTTAGGGCATACACTGAGAGATATAGCAGCATGTTAGAGCATACACTGAGAGATATAGCAGCATGTTAGAGCGTACACTGAGAGATATAGCAGCATGTTAGGGCATACACTGAGAGATATAGCAGCATGTTAGAGCGTACACTGAGAGATATAGCAGCATGTTAGAGCATACACTGAGAGATATAGCAGCATGTTAGGCATACACTGAGAGATATAGCAGCATGTTAGAGCGTACACTGAGAGATATAGCAGCATGTTAGGGCATACACTGAGAGATATAGCAGCATGTTAGAGCATACACTGAGAGATATAGCAGCATGTTAGAGCATACACTGAGAGATATAGCAGCATGTTAGGGCATACACTGAGAGATATAGCAGCATGTTAGAGCATACACTGAGAGATATAGCAGCATGTTAGGGCATACACTGAGAGATATAGCAGCATGTTAGAGCATACACTGAGAGATATAGCAGCAGTTAGAGCGTACACTGAGAGATATAGCAGCATGTTAGAGCATACACTGAGAGATATAGCAGCATGTTAGAGCGTACACTGAGAGATATAGCAGCATGTTAGGGCATACACTGAGAGAATAGCAGCATGTTAGAGCGTACACTGAGAGATATAGCAGCATGTTAGAGCATACACTGAGAGATATAGCAGCATGTTAGGGCATACACTGAGAGATATAGCAGCATGTTAGAGCATACCCAAAACCCCAAAAACCCCAAAATTCCCCCAAAAAAACCCCCCCAAAAAACCCCCCCCCCCCCAAAACCCCCCAAAAAAAATTTCCCCCAAAAAAAAAAGGGGGGCCCCCCCAAACCGGGCCCCCCCCCCCAACCCTAAAAAACCCTGGGGATTCCCCAAAAAAAAATTTAAAAAAAAATTTTCCCCCAAAAAAAAAAAAAGAAAGGGAAAAAAAGGGGGGGGGAGAAAAGGGGAAAAAAAAAGGGGAGAAAGGGGGAAAAGGGGGGGGGGGGAAAGGGGGGGGGAAAGGGGGAAAAAAAAAAGGCCCCTTTTTTTAAAAAAAAAAGGGGGAAAAAACCCGTTAAAAAAGGGGGGAAAAAAAAAAGGGGAAAAAAAAAAGGAAAAAAAGGGAAAAAAAAAAGGGGGGGAAAAAAAGAAAGGGGGAAGGAGAGGGGAGGGGAAAAAAAAAAAGGGGGGAAAAAAAAAAAAGGAAAACCCTTAAAATTTGGGGGAAAAATTTTGGGGGGGAAAGGAAAAAGGGGGGAAAAAAAAAAAAAAGGGGGGGGAAACGAAGAAAAACCCCCAAAAAAAAAGGAAAAAAAGGGGGAGGGGGAAAACGAAGAAAACAGGAAAAAAAACCCGGAAAAAGGGGGGTTAAAAAAATTTAAAAACCCAAACCCCGGGGGGCCCTTTTAAGGGTTTAAAAGGGAAAAGCCAAAGGAAATTCCCAGAAAAGGGGGTTTTGGGGGGGAAAAAAAAAAAATTTTTTTTTTTACCTTTTTTAAAAAAGGGGGGGGGGGTTTTTAAAAAAGGGAAAAAAACCCCGGGTTTTTGGGTTTTTTTTTTCCCCGGTTTTTTTAAAAAAAAAAAAAAAAAAACCCAAAGGGGGGGGTTGGGAAAGAAAAAAGGGGGAAAAAAAAAAGGGGAAAAAAAAAAGGGGGGGGGGGGCCGGGGGGTTTTTTTGGGGGGGAATTAAAAAAAGGGAAATTTTTCCAAAAAAATTAAAAAAGGAAAAAAAAAATTTTTTTTTTAAAAAAAAAAGGGAAAAATTTTTTGGGAAAAAAAAACCAAAAAATTTTTAAAAAAAAAAACCCGCCTTTTTGGGGGGTTAGGGAAACCCCCTGTTTGGGAAAAGGGGGTTTTTTTTGGAAAAAGGGGGTTTGGGGGTTTTTAAAAAAAAAAAAGGTTTGGGGGGTTTTTTTCCCCCCTTTTTTTTAAAAAAAAAATTTTTTTTTTTGGGGGGGGGGGCCCCCAAAAAATTGGTTTTGGGGCCAAAAAAAAGGGGGGGGGGATAAGGGGGCCGGGGGGGAAAATTAAGGGTTTTTTGGGGGGAAAAAAGGAAAAAGGGGGCCTTTGGGGAAAAAACAGCTTTTTTTTTTGGGGGTTTTGGGGGGGGGGGGGGAAAAAAGGGTTTTTGGGGGAAATTTTTCCCCCCGGGGGTTTTTAAAAAAAAAGTTAAATTCCCCCAAAAAAGGGGGTTTTTTCCCAAAACCCCCTTAAACCCGGGAACCCTGAAAGGGAAAAAAAAAAAAAAAAAGGGGGGTTTTTTTTTTTTTTAAAAAAATTTTGGGGAAATTAAAAGGGGGGTTTTTAAAAAACCCTTTTTTTAAAAGTTCCTGCAAAGCAACTAACTCATAAAAATGTATTTTATAAAAAATGGTTTTCCAGCTCTTTACAGTAGCAGATTAGTGCGACGTCACACTGATGTTGGACAACAGGATGTCTTCATCCGACATACAGGACTTCACGCTGGAGTTCACAGTCAGCGAACGCAAGCAAGCAAGCAGTGCGTATGTGTTTTTATATTGGCACATTAGCGCGTATATTGCGAGAGAATAATTTTATAGTAGCAGGTCAGCGCGTGCCGGCCACCCTGGCTAAGGGGTTGACGACTTTCTCCGTAATCTCGTATATCCACGTAGTGTAACGTAGCTGCGTGAGATTCGATAGCGGATCGCGTCGCGTTGGTTACTTACAGGGTTATGTAAGCCGGTCGCTCAGAAAGCAATGGCAAACTACTGAGCGTAATCTTGTCAAGAAATCAACATCAGCGGTAAAATGCTGGTGTTGACAGCGATGTCCTGTAAATAGGATATGCGGGGGGGGGGGGGGGGGATATCAGCGCGATGTTGAGAGAGAATTTTATAGCAGCACATCAGCGCGTATGTTGAGTGATAATGTTCTGAAATCAATCAGTCAAGTTCCATCTTCTGTTTAAAGGCTGGCTGTTGTTGTCTCCAACATCCTCTGCCTCTCACAGTGCACTCATGAGTGCGTCTTCGAATCCACTTGAATGCTAAGCAATGTTGTTGTTTTTTTTTAATGGTAACCCACATGTGCGTACGTTAAGAGAGAATGTGTTTAGTGCAGGACGCTAGATCGGATGTTATGAGACAATGTTTTTAGAGCAGGACGCTAGATCGGATGTTAAGAGATAATGTTTTTAGAGCAGGAAGCTAGATCGGATGTTAAGAGAGAATGTTTTTAGAGCAGGAAGCTAGATCGGATGTTAAGAGATAATGTTTTTAGAGCAGGAAGCTAGATCGGATGTTAAGAGATAATGTTTTTAGAGCATGACGCTAGATCGGATGTTAAGAGATAATGTTTTTAGAGCAGGAAGCTAGATCGGATGTTAAGAGATAATGTTTTTAGAGCAGGACGCTAGAGCGTTCGTTAAGAGATTATTTTTTTTTAGAGCACGACGCTAGAGCGTACGTTAAGAGATGTTTGTAGAGTAGCACACTACTGTGCATGCTAAGATAAAATGTTTTTGTAGTAGCAAATTATCGGGTGCGCTATTAAATAATGTTGTTCATAGCAGCATGTTAGGGCATACACTGAGAGATATTATTTTATGGTAGCATACTTGCGTTGGTTATAGTTTGCACTCTGCCGCGAAAGGCAGATGATCTCGCAAGTAGAGACAATGGCTATAGTATAGTCACTGCCCAGAAGGAAAGCAACGGTAAATTACCTTCTGCAAAACGTGCCAAGTAACCCTAGCAACCATGAAAGAAAACATAATAAAAAATAGATCTAGTGGCGAGAACCCCAGGTCAGGCAGATCAGATAACACTGGGGAAGAGTGTGACACGGGGGCCAGTACTGAGAGATATCAGCTGAACTAATTAAAGCGGGAAGAGAAGAAAGCATACAAATCTATCACGTATTAAGTAAAAAGATATGGAAATATGGTATATGGCCAAAATATTGGAAGAGAAATATCTTCATTCCAATACCAACAAATTCAACCTGAAAGTATGTACCAAGTATAGAACTGTTGCCCTGGACACTTACTAAACAAACTGAACAGCACATACATGCCTGTGAATATAAATGTTATAGACGAGTTCTAAGAATATCTTAGGAAAAGAAAAGAACAAATGCATCCATACTTCAAGATCTGAATGTTGAAGAAGATTGGCTATTAAGGACGACAAAACAAAGAAGATTGAAATATTTTGGTTACTTAAAAAGTCATTAAAGTTTGGAGTGAACAATAATGGAAGGGTATATGCCTGGGAAGAGAGGAAGAGGAAGGCCAAAGAGAAGATGGGTGCAGAATGTGGCGGTTGATCTCCAGATGGGTGTATCGGACGCAGGACATCTTGCTTATGATCGAGAAGTTTTCCGGAATGTTGTTAAGGGAGCGAAGTTCTGCAAAGGACATGCTACTGAATGAATGAATACTTGCGCAATAGTAGCACAATAGAATGTACGCTAAGAGATTACGTTTTTATAGTAGCACCATCCATCCAAAGAAATGGATTGGAGAACTTGGAGACAACTGGCAAGATCGAAGGGAACAGACCAAGAGGAAGACCGAGAAGTAAATACCTGGATGGCTTGGCCACATGGCATGGACGAGACAGGAACACTGAGCTGATCCACGAATCTGGTGATCGAGTGAAATGGCGAGTCATGACCGCCGACGCTTTCCAGCATGGTACATGATTGATTGATTGACCATCCATCCATCATGTGCCATGCCGATAAGCGTGGGCGGTCATGTTCTGCCATCTCACTCGATCACCAGAGTCGTGGATCAGCTCTGTGTTCCTGTCTCGACCATGCCACGTGGCCAAGCCATCCAGGTATTTACTTGTACTAGGCAAGATTACGCTCAGTAGTTTGCCATTGCTTTCTGAGCGACCGGTTCACATACCCCTAAGTTACCAACGCGGCGAGAACCACTACCGATTTTCGCGCAGGTTACGTTCCTCATGTGGATATACGCTGGCTCTATTAAAATATGGATCTACCAGCATATTCCCGATATCGGGCGTGCTGGCAAAGTTGACATGGAACTGCGCTGGTAGTGACATGAGCACGGTTGGTCGCTTTGTTCCACGCTTGGGATACCACAGGCTTCTTGTCCTCGCCAGGACGTTGCGCTCAACCCCAGGTTGACGCTCCATGCAACTTTACATTCAAAAACAGACGCGGGATACAATATATGGCACAATTTTACCTTAAGTAGTTTGCCATTGTTTCTGAACTAGAAGTCAACGTTTAAGTCCAACTAACTGGCTATTGTAGAGAATGAACCCGCTACCCAGTCATCAGCGCACCGGAAGTTTAAAAACGAGCTATCTTATCCTCTAACACCTCTTGGATTCCCCCCCCGGGGGGGGGGGGGGGGGGAATTTTAGGGTTTCAAGGGAGGGGAATTAAGATTATTACAAGACCGCGTTAATACAAGAACCGATAACTTGATATTGTTTTTCCCTTCATACTGTACGGTTCTGTGCATCTCACCCTTCTAAAATTCAATTTATAAAGTAAGTAGACCCACAAATCATGTTTTATGTGGATGTCTAGACTTGTTTGTATGTGCTATTTAATTTAGCTTCCATTATTACGTATACGGTGTAGGGGAGGGGCGGGATTGTTAGGTAGGAAATACGAACGGGAGGAATGACGTTCTGAACATATGGTGAAGGGGGGCACGGGCCAAAAAAGGTTGAGAACCACTGCTCTAACAAAAGGCTTACTCTACCCTTTGTTAGGGACTTTTCCCAGAAATGCAGATCCGTAAATGCCACCAGATTTGTTTATTCTTTACAACAATATATAGGGTGTACTTTTCGTGAATGTGCAGTGTTTGAAAATATTGCTGGTTAAAGTTTTTTAAAGTTCATGCAACATAATAGGTAAATACAAAACTTTGACCGGCAATATTTTCAAACACTGCACAGTCTTTAAAAATACACCCGTAACAAGACTAACCAAACCTACCTGCTTCTGGCCGCTCTAAATTCACTGCTCAAAATTAGTGTTCAGAAACGAACCCTTTGATTAAACACAAGATAATACCAAACAAGCAGACACTTCTCGCAAACATACGAACGTACTCCTTCATCAAGCAATGAATGAATCATCAACGGCAAATTCACACAGCCAAATGTCGATATTCAATACTGGAAGCCAACTGTCTGAAAACAGGCAATCCGGCACATCCTTGGTGGCAGCAATGACTAACACAAACCGCGGGTGAGGCGGGAAGAGCCGTTTTTTTTTGGTACTTGTCTCCCCCCATTTCACATCTCAATATCTGGTTTGCCTGGGAGAGAATTCAACATTATTGATTTGGCTTGTCAATGAGGAGCAGGGAAGCAGACTTTGTGCGATGATATAAAATGATTCCGCTAATTCCCACAACACAGCGATTTGACTCTCAGTTTATTTCACGTCGCTTGAGGCGGGGAGCAGTTCGCTTTTACAAAAAACAAAGGCGATTATATTCAAGTAGAGTCGTGTTTAAAGTATGAATATTTGCCTGCTTCTTCTTCTTCTTCTACTTCCTATTATTATTATGATTATTATTATTATTTAAATATTGAGCACAACCCACTACTGTCGGCGCTGATCGCACTCTAGTATGAACCTAAGGCCTATCCACGTCAATATGGAAGCACTATACTCGAGTTTCGCTCTCGTTTGAGCTCGTCAGTAGTGCATATCCTTGACCGGACCCGGAAACAAACCCCGGATCACTGGCGTGTGAAGCGGGTGTGTAAACACTAGACCATGCGGCACACGCTGGACACGGCCAAATTATCACAACAGAACACCATAACGTCACCCATCGTAGGCCGTAGCTCAAGATTTGCCCGATCGCCGCGACTAACGTCCGTCAATCGATGTGGACCCGAACGATCAGGTCTTCTCACTGGCAAGGCACACCAGGCCGCCTAACGTCCAGCGAGCAATAATCAAATTGATTTATTTGGTTGTTTCGGGATTTGAGATTTAAATATTGAGCACAATCCACCACTGGCAACGCTGATCGCAGTCTAAGGCCTATCCACGTCAATGTGAAGCACTAGACTCGAGTTTCGCTTGATATGCACTACTGACGAGCTCAAGCGAGAGCGATACTCGAGTCACACATACATATCTCTACAGAACCCACCTCATTCTCACACACATATATCCCTACAGAACCCATCTTGTCCACACACACATACGCACACACACACACACACATCGCCGTAGAATCCATCTTGTCCACACATTCTCACACACATATATCCCTATAGAACCCATCTTGTCCACACATACATATCCCTGTAGAACCCATCTTGTCCACACATACATATCCCTGTAGAACCCATCTTGTCCACACATACATATCCCTGTAGAACCCATCTTGTCCACACATACATATCCCTGTAGAATCCATCTTGTCCACACATACATATCCCTGTAGAACCCATCTTGTCCACACATACATATCCCTGTAGAATCCATCTTGTCCACACATACATATCCCTGTAGAATCCATCTTGTCCACACATACATATCCCTGTAGAACCCATCTTGTCCACACATACATATCCCTGTAGAATCCATCTTGTCCACACATACATATCCCTGTAGAACCCATCTTGTCCACACATACATATCCCTGTAGAACCCATCTTGTCCACACATACATATCCCTGTAGAATCCATCTTGTCCACACATACATATCCCTGTAGAATCCATCTTGTCCACACATACATATCCCTGTAGAATCCATCTTGTCCACACATACATATCTCTGTAGAATCCATCTTGTCCACACATACATATCCCTGTAGAACCCATCTTGTCCACACATACATATCCCTGTAGAATCCATCTTGTCCACACATACATATCCCTGTAGAATCCATCTTGTCCACACATACATATCCCTGTAGAACCCATCTTGAGCTTTATGCATCGTTGGTTTGTACACGCTGATACTCCAACAGTGGTCTAGTTTCCTCTCATGGGCCACATAAAGAGAATCTCAGCACAGCTCACAATCTCCATAGCACCGAGAATGCATATGTTCTATACACGAATCCCCCAAGTTGTAAATATCCCCGTGTGGGTTAAACAGTTCGTTGCATGCCCTCTACGGGACGTCGCAAACAACCTCGGCATCTTTGGCTGTTTGTTATTTTCTATGTAATTTTACGTCCGGTGGCGTCGGCTCTGTGGCGAATGAGTTACCAAAGATATTCGTAATCCCGCATGCCGCGTTCGACTGAGGGGAAAAGAACAAGGGGAAGGCTAAGAAGTAAATACCTGGATGGCTTGACCACGTGGTACGGCTGAGACAAGAACACAGAACTGATCCACGACTCTGGTGATCGTGTGAGATGGCGAAACATGACATGATAATGATTAATGATTGCTAATGACGTTCGCTACACCTTCGCCGCAGATACTGGTGCTGTAACAAACAAAAACACATACAATATTCTACAACAGTAAGGCGGGGATTCGCGGCAAGAAATATCTTGTAAACTATGCCTTAAACAACGGGGAATAAAAACGACAAGAAAGCAGCGCCCACGCATCATTATTTCCATCTTGGCCATCAACACAATCTTCCTATCACTAGTGGTGATGACGGCAGCTTGCTGTGTGCCTCCACTGTGTGCTTCGTCACTTCCGGAAACACATGGCCTACTCCACATGCGCAGAGGCAGAAATGACATTTACGGCAATAGAGATAGAATCAGCACTTGATGCCAAGAAGTTCTCATACACGCTCAGAGGTCAAGCTCTATTAGCTTTAGCAGTCGAATGGCCCGGAATTGAATCCTATGTGGTGGTTTAACATGCGGCTCACCCATCAGTTGGCCGCACGATGAAGGGCGGCAACCAGTGGACAACTCGGTCTGAACATATAGGTTGTCAGGAGACAGTTGCTGAAAATACGCTAGCTTGTTTTAAATTAAAAAAACAAAAACAGTAAGCTGCATATCCTTTACAGTAGTGCTTCCCAAACTGTTCACTTTCGTGGACCGACATAAAATGTTCCTTTTGCACCAGGGACCGGTGCCGTTTAAAAGAATTTTTATCCTTGTAGTCTAGAATTTTATATGTGCAATGACGCCACTTCCGGAGAATGTTGTAAAGCAGCAGAGAAGTGCGTGGGCATTTACAGCCCGTTCAGCGGGCCGAACCGTTCAAGAATCCAGTGGTGCCCACTCTATGACCACGAGCAGCATGACGATGGAGGTGATGGCAGTTACACAGGCTTTCATATGGCTGGAATCACAGCATTATACCAACGTGTGTGTACTAAGTGATTCAATGAGCATGATTCAGAAGGTCGAAGCTGGATCTGTACGTAGACAGTGGACTGAGTCGCTGCGGAAGTCTGCTGTCCGCAAAGTCACCTTAATCTTCGTCCCGGGACATGCGGGAGTCGAGGGAAATGAACGAGCTGATAAATTGGCTGGCTCTGCACCCCCTGTAGATGGCCAGCCCATGGATCGTGCGGATGTTATTAACGCCCTCAAAGATATGGCGAGAACAGAGGACTTTGACGCCAGTGATTCTACATCGCTCTCCAGGATGAAAGACCTGGGAGTAAGAATCGGCACAGCCAGACGCGAGAGGTACATCGGGAAAACAAAGCGCCTCGTCAACCACACAGAACTGGCACTATTAGCCACCGGACGCTGATGCATATGCTGGGGGGAGGATCTGAGCACCTATGGACATGTCCGGAGTGCAACGAAGATACCCCAACTGATAACTGATAACTGATTAAAATGGTGGATAGCAACGGTTCCTGTTGTAAATAAATGACGTCGGCAGGTGTATCTACCACCTTCACTCGCTCAGACCATGGCGAAACGCATTATAATCGTACAACGAAAATCACGTATGGTCTGCATCTTATGACAATCAGCAAATTATAATGTAAATCTTTCTCACTTTTCGTCACATAGGAAACAGCAGAAATGAACGTCATCAACAAACAAATGTCCTCGACGGGGCCGGCTTTTAGTATCGGTCTCAGCTGGTTACTGTTTTTAACTTTCCCATTGAACCAATGATTCGCTTCTCCTTAAAAATAAATACTCCTTGGGCTGCAGGCTCAATTTATTACTTCACTTGAGAGGGTGTAAATTGGAGAGGAACCGTCACTTAACCAGGGACCTCCCTAAATATCCCGAGCCAAATAAGGGTAACTTTGTCTTCCAGCGACCTCTTCCCTCCAATTGAAAGTAGTCCCATTACTTTAGCATAACTTCATGAAGGGGTAAGCTTTAGTGGGTACTGCACCTTCCTCCCCATCATACCACAGTGACGGTAGCCTTTTACAAGATGACAAACATACTGAAAATAAAAAGATGTCATTTGCCACGAGAAAAAGAGTGTTGAAGTGCTACATAGAACTTGTGCTTTTGTATGGATGTGAAGCGTGGACAATGAGCAGACAAGCTGAAAAACATCTGATGGCCGTGGAAATGCGGTTTCTGAGGAAAATGCAACAGAATACCATGGACGGACAGAAAAACTAATGACCAAGTCCTACAAGAAACAAATGTGTGTAGGCGGAACATGATTGATACTAGCATTGATGTTATATTGATACAAGCATTGATATTATACCTTGGGAGCAAGTCGCCGCTGATCGCGTTGCATGGAGGGCAAAGATCAGAAATTGAATAAAGACAAAGGAGAAAATGATTGCAGATAGGTCACACGCCGAACGTGTAAAACCTCAGATGGTGCGTGATGGTGGAAATGACCATGTGTTTACATGTGGGTCCATTGTGGATGAACATTTACCGCGCGCATTGGTCTAACAGTCACATTCGCTACCGCCATGTGTTGTAGTTATTAAGCCTTTTTGGAAGCACAATGTAACAAACTGTCGTCTGTCAAGGCGGCAAGATGCCAGGCTAATCTATATAGCAGCATTCCGAAAGTCCGACACTGAATTTCCGATCGCTCGCATGTCCGGATAGTTTAAATTATAACCCAATCAACCCAGCCACGTGATTCGCATACCCAGCGAAACAATCTGTACTCCACGAAGCATTCATTCAATTAGATGTATTACCTAGTTGATTACCTTACATACTTGGATGATTACTACATCCAGTTGGTTGATTACTATACAGAGGAAATCGGGTTATCATTTGCTTGATTTATTCTCATTATCTGTGTTTTGTCCTATGAAGTTTTTAAGCTAATTGTTAGTTTAGTGTTGCATCTAATTTCTGGTTTATGAATGCAGTGACTCGAGTTCCTTGGACGGCCAGAGTTCTAGAGTATGTGGAAGAGGCTAAAGAAAGTAGAATATTACAACAAATATGAGGATTGGGAGAGAAACGGTTCTTGGTCATGTTGTAGGAGGCGATTAATGAGGGCTGGCCCTGAATACGATACGGCATCCACTAGAAACATTGTGTATTGTTGCGCACGTAAAACATTCCTTGGCAGTTGGAAATCGAAAAAGAGTCGCCTAAAGGCGCTGCCCGGGCAAAATTTCGAGTTACAAATCTACCCAAAGTATTTCAGGATCCTCGCCGATGCAACGGAGTTCGTGCATTGAGCTGAGTTTCTCCAGACTCAGGTTCGAGTTAGGAGGAAAACGGAGCACTTATGGGTTAAACCGTGTGCCGTGATGTTGATCCAACGACTAAACGACTAAACTAAACTAGAAACAAGTTTAGCTGCAAATTCCATGCAACCACAAATACGAGTAAAGGAGAGAGGCACTGGAAAACATCGCGAGGGCCTGGAAAGATCGGGGGTAGAAGATAAAAGGGAAGACATGGAGATATGATGCCGGATGGACTGCAACGATAACATGGGTAAATATGGTTAATACGATTGATCCAGAACACCGGGTATTGAGATTTGTGGAGATTTACGAGTGTAAGTTAATAAGTAAGTCATAAATGGCTGTAGAAAAATAACTAAATATGATACCAACTTGAAACCAATTTATTTTTATACATACATTGTCCCTTTATTTTTCAACATAATTTCCACCAACGTTGATGCACTTATCCCATCGTTTTATCAGTCCTCCCAAACCGGCAAAAGACTTGGGCGGTGAAAAGGGCGGTAATGATTATGGTAATGATGATGACATTCGTTTAATAATTGCGATGAAAATCACAAAGAGGAATGTAAACATAATGGAGATACAGAAAAGGAGATATTGACAAGTTTTTCTGTTTGTTTGTTTGTTTGTTCGTATATCCTTTACAGGAACATCGCTGTCAACATCAGCATCTTTCAGCTGATTGTTGATCTCTTGGCAAGATTCAGCTCAGTAGTTTGTCATTGCTTTCTGAGCGACCGGCTCACATACCCCTGAGTTACCGACGCGGAGAGAACCGCTACCGATTCTTGCGCACGTCCCGTTACTCACGAGAGTATACGGGATTACGGAGAAAGTCGTGTAACCCCTAGACCAGGGAGACAGGCTATTGACAAGTACAGGGAGAAAAATAGACACGCGTGCAAGAAGAATAATACTAATAGGCTCAAATACAGCACAACAACCATAACATACACACATCTGTACTTAGGGGGAAAAACACTTATCAAAGCAAATTTGTACAGATACGGGGAGACAAATGTGTACAGGTACAGGGAGACAAATATATATACAGAAATGGGGAGACAAACATATACAGATACAGGGAAACAAACATACAGGGAGACAAACATATACACACACGGGGAGACAGACATATACAGATACAGGGAGACAAATATATATACAGAAACGGGGAGACAAACATATACAGATACAGGGAAACAAACATACAGGGAGACAAACATATACAGATACAGGGAAACAAACATACAGGGAGACTAATATATACACATACGGGGAGACAGACATATACAGATACAGGGAGACAAATATGTACAGATACAGGGAGACAAATATATACAGATACAGGGAGACAATATATACAGATACAGGGAGACAAACATATACAGATACAGGGAGACAAATATATACAGATACAGGGAGACAAATATACACAGATACAAGGAGACAAATATATACTGATACAGAGAGACAGACATATAAAGATACAGGGAGACAAATATATACAGATACGGGGAGACAAATATATACAGAAATGGGGAGACAGACATATACAGATACAGAGAGACAGACATATACAGATACAGAGAGACAAATATATACAGATACGGGGAGACAAATATATACAGATACAGGGATACAGACATATACAGATACAGAGAGACAAATATATACAGATACAGGGAAACAAATATATACAGATACAGGGAGACAAATATATACAGATACAGGGAAACAAATATATACAGATACAGGGAGACAAATATATACAGATACAGGGAGACAAATATATACAGATACAGGGAGACAAATATACACAGATACAAGGAGACAAATATATACAGATATGGGGAGACAAATATATACTGATACAGAGAGACATACATATACAGATACAGAGAGACAGACATATACAGATACAGAGACACAAATATATACAGATACAGGGATACAGACATATACAGATACAGGGAGACACATATATACAGATACAGGGAGACAAATATATACAAATACGGGGAGACAAATATATACAGATACATGGAGACAAATATGTACAGATACAGGGAGACAAATATATACAGATACAGGGAGACAAATATATACAGATACAGGGAAACAAATATATACAGATACAGGGAGACAAATATATACAGATACAGGGAAACAAATATATACAAATACAGGGAGACAAATATATACAGATACAGGGAGACAAATATATACAGATACAGGGAGACAAATATACACAGATACAAGGAGACAAATATATACAGATATGGGGAGACAAATATATACTGATACAGAGAGACATACATATACAGATACAGAGAGACAGACATATACAGATACAGAGAGACAAATATATACAGATACAGGGAGACAAATATATACAGATACGGGGAGACAAATATATACAGATACGGGGAGACAAATATATACAGATACAGGGATACAGACATATACAGATACAGGGAGACAAATATATACAGATACGGGGAGACAAATATATACAGATACGGGGAGACAAATATATACAGATACAGGGAGACAGACATATACAGATACAAGGAGACAAATATATACAGATACAGGGAGACAAATATATACAGATATGGGGAGACAAACATAAACAGATACAAGGGGACAAATGTACACGAATGCAGGGAGACAAACATATACAGATACAGGGAGGGGAGACAAATATATACAGATGCGGGGAGACAAATATACACAGATACAAGGAGACAAATATATACTGATACAGAGAGACAAACATATACAGATACAGGGAGACAAATATATACAGATACAGGGAGACAAACATATACAGATATGGGGAGACAAACATAAACAGATACAAGGGGACAAATGTACACGAATGCAGGGAGACAAACATATACAGATACAAGGGGACAAATGTACACGAATGCAGGGAGACAAACATATACAGATACAAGGGGACAAATGTACACGAATGCAGGGAGACAAACATATACAGAAGGAAGCGAAACAAACACAGGGAGACTAACATACATATACAGATAGCAGGTCAGCATGGCCGAATGGATAAGAACGTGTGTTTGTAAACATCCAGTATGATGGTACCGGGGTATGGGGTTCAACCCCTGCACCGGATAGTTGGACTAAAATGTTGACCTGTCGTCCTTGACTTGGGGACGTAAATTACAAGTACCTCTGACGTCAGAGTGGGTTCGCCTGATGGCGAGGGACACTTGGTAAAAAAAAGCTAATCCACACGCAAAATACACTACTAGAAGTAGTGTGTATGGACTACGCTTGAGTTCAAAGCGAGCGAGCGAAAACAAAAGAAACCAAGAAATACAATAAATAGAAGATAAACACAGAAAGACAAATATACATATACAGGGGGGGGGGGGGACCACGGGGAGGCAAACATTATATGCAGTGAGAAGAGAATCAGAAAGACAAATATACATATACAGGGGGGGGGGGGGGGGGGACCACGGGGAGGCAAACATTATATGCAGTGAGAAGATAATCAGAAAGACAAATATACATATACAGGGGGGGGGGGGGGGACACGGGGAGGCAAACATTATATGCAGTGAGAAGAGAATCAGAAAGACAACGTTAACATATACAGGGGGGGGGGGGGGGACACGGGGAGGCAAACATTATATGCAGTGAGAAGAGAATCAGAAAGACAACGTTAACATATACAGGGGGGGGGGGGGGACACGGGGAGGCAAACATTATATGCAGTGAGAAGAGAATCAGAAAGACAACGTTAACATATACAGGGGGGGGGGGGGACACGGGGAGGCAAACATTATATGCAGTGAGAAGAGAATCAGAAAGACAACGTTAACATATACAGGGGGGGGGGGGGACACGGGGAGGCAAACATTATATGCAGTGAGAAGAGAATCAGAAAGACAACGTTAACATATACAGGGGGGGGGGGGGGACACGGGGAGGCAAACATTATATGCAGTGAGAAGAGAATCAGAAAGACAACGTTAACATATACAGGGGGGGGGGGGGGGGACACGGGGAGGCAAACATTATATGCAGTGAGAAGAGAATCAGAAAGACAACGTTAACATATACAGGGGGGGGGGGGGGGACACGGGGAGGCAAACATTATATGCAGTGAGAAGAGAATCAGAAAGACAACGTTAACATATACAGGGGGGGGGGGGGGACCACGGGGAGGCAAACATTATATGCAGTGAGAAGAGAATCAGAAAGACAACGTCTAACATATACAGGGGGGGGGGGGGGGACACGGGGAGGCAAACATTATATGCAGTGAGAAGAGAATCAGAAAGACAACGTTAACATATACAGGGGGGGGGGGGGGACACGGGGAGGCAAACATTATATGCAGTGAGAAGAGAATCAGAAAGACAACGTTAACATATACAGGGGGGGGGGGACCACGGGGAGGCAAACATATGCAGTGAGAAGAGAATCAGAAAGACAACGTTAACATATACAGGGGGGGGGGGGGACTACGGGGAGGCAAACATATGCAGTGAGAAGAGAATCAGAAAGGACAACGTTAACATATACAAACATGTAATAACCTTTCACATTCGGGTCATTTTCCAAAACTATAACACGTCTCCCTAGCAACAACAACTTCACATAACATGTTTACTTTACCTTCTACTACGAATTCCAGGCCTGAGAATTTACGTCATCCGCAATAGAACACACCCAACTGTATGAATGACACACTCCGTATCTTGTCTCTTTTCCTCCAAGTTTCATTTAATAAATCAACAATTAGCATACACGTCGCAATTAATACCTTCGCTGTTAAGTGTTTGTGCTCACTAATCTCATTACAACTGTGTGGACATATACAACGTTGTGTTTCTTAACAAGTTTCCTAATGACTATTTTTTTATTATTCACATCTTTCTGGTCTTGTCATCCCTGAGTGGACCCCTTACAGAGAGTTCTGTGAGAAGTAGAAAGAAGTAATCGATATTGTCCAATCCCGCCATGTCGCGGGCAGCATCCTCGACTACCAGCGCTGCTCCATTCTACATCTTCACAATCAGACCCCGCCCTTTCCTCTCCGGTGCTAAGGACAGGCGGCGATCATCTTACAGGGCGATGAATCATTTCGCCAGCGCACAGTTTGCCGTGTTATTTTTTCTGGTGGTCTCAACTTGTTGGTGTCATGTTGGTGTTGTATGGATGTGTGTGGGTAATAGGGTGACACTCGGTAGGAAGGAAAACATATTTCTCTTCTTCTTTGCGTTCATCCGGAGTGATTTTTTTCAGATGTGATTGCGGTGTGTCTGGTTATGCACCCTCGAGTCGAAACCCTCAGGCCAACACATCCGACTTTTAGCGTGCATTTTTGGCCAGGTTAGCAATCCTGGGAGACTCTCACTTTTTGTGGTACCGTCCACATCTCAGCTGCTCTAGTTGAACAGTCGAAGACTACACGGTCATCCCTCAAGTGAAGGCAGGGACAGTCCATAGCATTTTCCGCCATCCTGGGTGGCTTCCATAATTGCAGAGCCGGCACATAACGCTCTGGTGCTGGGTTTACCGAGGGAATCGTCACGTCCTGCTCATGGCTGTTTTAATTCCCTCACTTCAATATATTGGGCATTTCGCTCGCCCTGGGCCGTTCCTGCACAAACCAGTCAGCTCTGCGGTTGGTTTCCACTAAGCGAGTTTTCGGACATGTGCTTGTCCCTGTACCCATCAGAGCTGTTCCAGGCACGGCGGACATTCGGAAACTACCTAGTCAGAGCTGTTCCGAACAAGAGCGGCATTCGGAAACTAGGTAGTCAGAGCTGTTCCTAGCACGGGAGACATTCGGACGAGACATTTCACTCGGACGTAAATGCGTAGTGTCAATTTTTAGTTTGCCACCCGTAGGACGACACTTCCGACTTCCGGCGGGCATTTTTTAGTGAGGTTAACCTTCCTCTGGGAAAACATATTTGATGGGAAGAGTAAGGGTGAAAAGTAAAGGTGAAGGGTAAGGGTGAATTTCAGGATTCTCGCCGGTGCTACGGAGTTAGTGCACTGAGCTGAGTTTCTCCAGACTCAGGTTTGAGTTAGGAGGAGAACGGAGCACTTATGGGTTACCCCCGTATGCCGTGATGTTGATCCGTCGATTAAACGAAACTAAGAAGAAGAAGAAGAAGAAGAAGAAGAAGAAGAAGAAGAAGAAGAAGAAGAAGAAGAAGAAGAAGAAGAAGAAGAAGAAGAAGAAGAAGAAGAAGAAGAAGAGTAGGACAGACAAACAAGACATGCAGGGTGGGTAGGTAGGTAGATGTGTAAGTAGGAGGTAGGTAGGCAGGCAGAGAGGCAGGAAGGGGAAGAAATATAGATAGATAGATAGACAGATAGACAGACGGACGGATGGTCAGACAGCTAGGTAGGTAGGTAGGTAGGTAGGTAGGTAGACAGTTAAACAGGTAGGTAGACAGATAGATGGATATATTAGATAGGTGGATGGGTGGGTAGGGAGATAGGTATACAGGTTTTAGGTAGGCAGTTAAGTCAATAAGTACGCAAGTAGGTAGGTAGGTAGATAGGTATATAAGCATTAGGTAGAAATAAATCAAATCAAATAAAATCAACTTTATTAGGGTCACAAATTGGGCGCGTAGGCCCGTCTTACATTCGGCCCTTCCAATCACTCGTCTTTCGTTCATCAAGAGCATTATACATTTACATAGGAAGAAAAATAAACATTGTGAAATAAATGTTGTAAACATAAACAAGGCTAATTACCATGTTATGAGGCCCATCTCCCACCTATCCATACATCACCCCACCCACACAACACGCCCACCTACCCACACACAAGCGCACCAAGGGACATATACACACCCCACCTACCCACAAACACGCACACCAAGGGACACATACATATCCCACCTACCCACAAACACGCACACCAAGGGACACATACATACCCCACCAACCGACCCATCCCCCTCCCGCACATCCCCCACCCGCACTCACTGCCCTCACCTGATCCCCCAACCAAAACACACTCGCCACCCACAAACATTCCCCCACCAACCCACACATCCCACGCCCATCCACATACACATCCTAACCCACACATCCTCTCCCCACCCACACCTCAAACCACCCATCCCCCAGCCACATCTCTATCGACAACATATTCCCCACCCATGCACACAATCCCCCACCAACCCACACATCGCACATCCCCAAACCATACACACACATCCCCACCAACTAACATGTCCCCCCCCCCCCACACACACACATCTCCCTAACCACCCATACATCCCCAATCCACTCACACACACCCCACCACCCACACATACAACGTCCACCCACCCACAGTTAAGTAGGTAGGTAGACAGTTAAGTAGGTAGGTACGCAGGTGGGTAGGTAGGTAAATAGGTAGGTAGGTACGCAGGTAGGTAGGTAAATATAAATGAGTGACACATTATAAGGCAGAGGCATAATATACAGTCCGACGTTTTTAAGCAGAATACATATGAACGGGCCCTGAACAACTTCAGCTGTAAATTCCATGCAATCACGAATGAGAGTAAAGACAAGGAAAGAAGAATAACCAAGTCAAACAAGATTAAAGGAAGCTCTTCTACAAGAAGTATGGCGCGTGCGGAGCAAGCCGTAGGATTCTAGAATGCTGGTTCTTCTCACCTGCCACACACGCGTCAAATCCTTCAATCAGACACGTGTCAAGTCCTTAAAGCATACACGTGTCAAGTCCTTCGACCACACACGTGTCAAGTCCTTCGACCTCACACACGTCAAATCCTTCAATCAGACACGTGTCAAGTCCTTAAAGCATACACGTGTCAAGTCCTTACAGTACACACGTGTCAAGTCCTTAAAGCATACACATGTCAAGTCCTTAAAGTACACACGTGTCAAGTCCTTAAAGTACACACGTGTCAAGTCCTTAAAGCATACATGTGTCAAGTCCTTAAAATACACACGTGTCAAGTCCTTAAAGCATACACGTGTCAAGTCCTTCGACCACACACGTGTCAAGTCCTTCGACCACACATACGTCAAATCCTTCAATCACACACGTGTCAAGTCCTTAAAGCATACACGTGTCAAGTCCTTAAAGCATACACGTGTCAAGTCCTTACAGTACACACGTGTCAAGTCCTTAAAGCATACACGTGTCAAGTCCTTCGACCTCACACACGTCAAATCCTTCAATCACACACGTGTCAAGTCCTTAAAGCATACACGTGTCAAGTCCTTAAAGCATACACGTGTCAAGTCCTTACAGTACACACGTGTCAAGTCCTTAAAGCATACACATGTCAAGTCCTTAAAGTACACACGTGTCAAGTCCTTAAAGTACACACGTGTCAAGTCCTTAAAGCATACATGTGTCAAGTCCTTAAAATACACACGTGTCAAGTCCTTAAAGCACACACGTGTCAAGTCCTTAAAGCATACACGTGTCAAGTCCTTCGACCACACACGTGTCAAGTCCTTCGACCACACACACGTCAAATCCTTCAATCAAACACGTGTCAAGTCCTTAAAGCATACACATGTCAAATCCTTAAAGTACACACGTGTCAAGTCCTTAAAGTACACACGTGTCAAGTCCTTAAAGCATACACGTGTCAAGTCCTTCGACCACACACGCGTCAAGTCCTTAAAGTACACACGTATCTGTATCAAGTCCTTAAAGCACACACGCGTCAAATTCTTCGACCACACAATGTCAAATCCTTCGACCACACAATGTCAAGTCCTTCAAGCACACAATGTCAAGTCCTTCAAGCACATACGTGTCAAATCCTTAACAAGAGAACACATGATTAACTGTTATATTTAATTTCACACTGAGTGTTTCATGTAATTGTATCGGCGTGCAACAAAGAGCGTCTGGGCTCTCATTCGGGAGAACCGGGTTCGAATCCTCGGTTAGGTGGCCTGAAGGAATATCATCAAATGAAATTATCCAGAACGTCAAGTACGGAGGTTTGTGGAGAGACATGAACTACGCTAGTTGATGATGAAGATCATTCTGAACTTCCATATTCATAATTACGCCACTGGCGGGGATTGAATCTTGACCACTACTATGGTCAGCACATGCGCTAAGCACCGTGCCACATGGCCAAGTAAGACAGACTGTATGATTCTAAAACAAAAGAGTCAAGAAACGCCAGAAAACTATACCAATTAGTGACTCCGAAGTCATACAGATTTGTTTTACAGTCAGCATCTACGACACAAAGTATACACACGCTCGCACCACACACTCATTCACAAGCACGTAACCTGCAGTAAGTAAAGATTACAGAGATGCAAGATTATACATTCGCGACCACATCTCTGTAAGCACAAATGACGCGCCATCTTGTGCTGTTGGCGGTCAATAACTCAACCGCTGTCTTAAACGTGACAGTTTATCTCTCCGTGTAAGTGGCCTAAAAATAACACATTATAACTTAATTATTCAGGCGAACATTATTGAGCGACAATTACCGGCGATCAGCTTCAGTTTCTTGGAATTTGTGCACGATTATTTTAGCTAAGCTAGGATTCTAGTTTTGTCTTTTGTTATTAGTACATTGTTTCTCTCCAAACATTGCTCGGCATTTTTAGGGCGTTTCATGAGAAGTATGATGTCAAAGACGACATTCTTTGACAAGCAGCGCCATCAGAGTGGGAGAGAGGGAAGGACCGCTGGCTAACGACGGGCGAAACGTTTCTCTGAATAAAATAAAGGAGATGACTCACGCGGATGTCTAAGAGATACTGCGAGTTATCGATCTTAATGAACAACTCTTAAGGCCATTTCTGTGAATGACAGACAAGCTTGGGTAGTAAGAAGGTCGCATTAAAATTCTGTTACAGAACATTTGTTGCAGGAGTGTCCAACATGCCGAAAAGAGAAAAAGTATTGTGGCCGACATTTGAGGACAAACTCTATGGAAATGTAAACAAGCTTAATAAGTTGGAGATGTGGATATACAGAAGAATATTTTGTATTTCATGGAAACAAAAACAATAAAATAGAGAGTTCTAGAAAGACTGGGAATGAAAAGAGAGTTAATTACAGAAATAAAAAAAAGAGACAAATGAAATATTTGGGTCACATTAAAAGACACAAAGATTGTTGCATATCCTTTACGGGAGGTAGCAGTCAAGCATGTTCTGGCTGTTAGTGATTCCTGGGCAGGTTTTCACGTATAGTATTTTGCCATTCGCCCTCCGTGGCGAAGGTGTTACGGACGCTATTCGTAATCCCGTATACCCGGGTTCGAAACACAGCGGTGCTGGTTTTTTCGAAAAATGGTGTAGGTGCCGGTCGTTCAGAAAACAATGGCAAACTACTGAACGTAAAACCTGCCCAGGAATGACGAACAGTCAAAATGCTGGGGTTAACTGCTACGTCCTGTGAAGGACATGCAACTAATTTTTTGTTTTTTAGTTTGCCATTGCCGTCTCCGTGGCGAAGGGCTTACGGACGCGATTCATAATCCCGTATACCCTCTTTCGAAACAAAGCTGCGCGCGATTTGGCAGAAGGCCGCGTTGCGTTGGTTTTGCGTTGGTATCGGTGCTGGTCGTTCAGAAAGCAATGGCAAACTACTGAACGTACACTTACCAAGAGATCATAGCGGCAGAAATGATGGTGTTGACTGCGATGTCCTGTAAAAAGGATATGAAAAAAAAATGCCATTGCTTTCTGGACGGCCGGGACTCATACTATTGTATGGACACTATCGCAATGCGGCGTGCTTCCAAATCGACAACAGCAAGTTTCGAACGCGGAAAGCGGAATTTCGAATTGCATTCTTGACCCCTTCGCCACAGAACCGACAAGATATAAAACACAAATAAAAGTTAGTTGCGTATTCTTTACAGGACGTTGCAGTCAATCTCAGCATTTTTTTTTTTTTGGGCTGTTCGTGATGTCTTGGCAAGTTTACGTTCAGTAGTTTGCCATTGCTTTCTTAACGAACGGCACCTATACCATTTCATAAAAAACCAACGTAAGGTGATCTGCTGCCAAATCACACACACAGCTGTTTCCAACGTGGGTATGCGGGATTACGAACTGCGTCCGTAACGTCATCGCCATATAAAACTCTTATAAAAACCATACTTGAGGGTAAGGTTGAAGGCAAGCAAGAGGTAGACAACGTTACAAGTGGGAAGATAACACCAAGAGATGGACGAACAGCAATCTGCGAGAGACAGACAGAGACGGCACTTGATTGATTGGTTAAACTGACTGCTGCTTTCTTTGCTTTTATTCATATTTACGTCAGAAATGTAGGATGAAGAAGATACGGTGGCATCTTCGCAATGGAGTTGGGTGTAGTCGATCGGCAGATTTCTCTGTTTCTAACAATGATAGTGCAATCTGAAAAGAGGTGTCAAGACGATAGGGTCGACTTCATTCCACCGGGTTTTTATCCCAAACAACTGTCTCTTTTCCTGTAGAGTGGTCCGCTTAGAGCGATACAATAGCAGGAGTTTCCTAGATCCAGTGACGATCCCCCAAGGAGTCACCGAGAAGATTGCATTCTTTAACCGAAAGACGGCATCCGGAAGCGAACCCGTGACCTTAAGAGGTCGAGGCAAGCGGTACAGTCCAACATCCCGCTTTGACATCCTTCTACTTCTGGATCCTGATCTGTAAATAACATTGGCGATCATGGCTTTCCTCTTCCCTCCGTCATCTGATATTTCAATGCCTTTGATGTTGCTTATCAGTGCCAAACACCCAAAAAAAGTTAGCTTGGATTAAGCAAAAATGGATGGCGGAATTAGGAAAGCAGGGGTGTATCACAGTTACGGCTTAAAAGTTGTTAATATGGTAGCAGGTATGTTTATTATAATTTAATGACAACATTTCGGCGTTACATAAACCCACGGCAGATAAGTGAAATCGCTTAAGACGATTAATTATCCCATGGCACTTAATCAGTTAAGATTTCCGCGAACATCTTGTCCCCCCTCCCCTCTCTCTATTGTCCTCTCTCTCTCTTTCTCTCTCTTGTTCCCTCTCTCTCTCTCTCTCTCTCTCTCTCTCTCTCTCTCTCTCTCTCTCTCGTCTACATGCTGCATGTCCTTTTCAGGACGTTGCCGTCACACAGGTGACATAGTGAAGGCTCTCTTTGTTCGGGTGGAGAGTGCAGCTGACCAGACGAAGTAAAACACAAGAAAGAACTACCATCTTTCGACTAAGAAGTCACCACTGTATACAATTTGCTCATCCATCAGCATGATCCAGTGGCGTGTCCTGCGCAGTTTTCCCCCAACAACAGTTACCCCTTCCCGACACCCATGTCCTTCAACGCGCCCACAACAGTTCATTTTCCACAATTCCACTCGTCTCAATAACTATTCCATCCCAGCATTGAGTTACAAGTGGCAAGGACTGCGTGCTCTCTTTTCTCTATAATCTCTTTGCTTGCTTTCGGTTTCTTCTTCTTCTTCGTTCATCCGGAGTTTTTTTTCGGATGTGATTGCGTTGTGCCTGTTTACAGCAGAGCTGCGTTCTTGCGCCGTTAGGCCGACACATCCGACTTCTGCGGGCATTTGTTGACCGGGTTAACCTTCCCGGGGGTTTCTTAGGACGTTTGACTCTCACTGTTGTGGTGTTATCCCCCATCCCAGCTGGTCCATACAGAACAGCCAAAGATCCTGGTCAGCCCTCAAGGGAAGGCAGGGGCAGACCATGGGCATTCCCCGCCATCCAAGGAGGCTTCCATACTTGCAGAGCCGATACATAGCGCTCTGGTACTGGGCTCACCCAAGGAATCGTCACGTCCTGCACATGGCTGTTTAGCCTCACTTCCGTATATTGGGCCTTCCGTTCACCATAGGCTGTTCTTCCGGAAACCAGAAGTATGCAGTCTGCAGATGACATCCACATAGTGAGCTTTCGATTCGGACTTTCCATGTAATGGATTTGCTATCCAAGCAATATTCCATTTCGTGCCACTAGGACACTTTTCCACCTTTTATGAAGCCCACAGAGTGGGCTTTTGATTCGGACTTTCCACGTAATGGATTTGCTATCCAAGCAATATTCCATTTCATGCCACTAGGACACTTTTCCACCTTTTATGAAGCCCACACAATGGGCTTTTGATTCGGACTTTCCACGTAATGGATTTGCTATCCAAGCAATATTCCATTTCATGCCTCTGGGTCTTCATGCACCTTTAAATGTCAACCTGTATATAGTTAAAGTAAGCTGCGGTCAACTTGAGCTTGTTGATATCTCCATAGAGCTTGTCCTCAAATGAAGCAGGTGTGGGCCAAAATATCTTTCTCTGTTCTGCATACGTTGGGCAATCCTGCAGCAAATGTTTTGCTGTCATTTTTCCAGTTCTACAATTACATTCATCGGTATCTCCTATCTTTAGTTTATTGAACAAGTGGTATTTCAGCCTGTTATGTCCTGTGCGGAGTCTGAAGATTGCTACTTGTTCTCTTCGGTCGAGTTTGTAATATGCATCATCCTTCTGATGGCCTGGATGCTCTGATTCCCATTTGGTTCTATAAGTGCTTTTTATCAACCTCTTTGCCTCATTATAGGTTATGTCTATGTCAGGCTGTGGTAGTCGTCCGCCCTCTTTTGCCAGTCTGTCAGCCTCTTCGTTTCCAGGTATACTGCAATGTGATGGGATCCACTGTATTACAACTTTTTTGGATTTCTGGCATAGACCATGGAGTGCTGCTCTTAGGTCAGTTAGTTCTGTGCTGTTATTGCTCTTCAGTATTGAGACAGCTGACTTTGCATCTGTGAAGATAGCTATTTGCTTCTCTTTATTTTCCTCCATCAGGAGCATTTCTGCTGCAGTTTTCAGAGCCTCTACCTCCGCTTTGAAGTTACTTGAAAATTTTCCAGTTGCCATTGAATGTGTTTTTTTCACTCCATTTTTTAAATTTAGGAGAACTCCTCCTCCTCCATTCTCTATTGAATTTTTGGCTGATCCATCTGTATATGCATGGGTCCAATTCCTGCTTGGGTAATGTTCTTTTATGTAGTTTAGGGTTATTTCTCTTCTTTCGGTTTCATGCTGAGTGTTCTTTTTCTCAATACCAGGAATGTTTTCTATCATCTCAGGCAGTTGCTGCTGTCGCCAAGCTGGGAACTTGTGTGCATTGTGTATGGGCTTGACTGTTGATATGTTAAGAATAGGATCTGCCCTAATCCTTCGTTTTGCAGTTTCTACAAAGTTGCTACGCTTCAGTCTTCCCTTTCCAAAACTATTAAATCTGTTGTACATAGGGTGGTCTGTCAATCTTCTAAATTTTTCTGCTTGTTGCTGGGCTCTGCTATCTCTTCTATCCTGCATTGGTTGTAAACAAGTGATCTTTTCTAGTTCATTAATAGGCGTTGTCTGCAGGCTTCCAGTTATGATTCGCATTCCTTGGTTTTGGACTCTACTTATTTTGTTAAAGTTTGACTTAGCTGCTGTTGCCCAAGCTGCAATGCCATATTCCAGTACTGGCCTCACCCGTCCAGTATATAACTTCTTGAGAACTTTCTCATCTGCTCCCCACGTTGTACCAGCAAGCTTTTTCATGATTGCCATTCTCTGCCTTGCTCTTGTTCGATTTTTCTCAACCTGTGTCTTCCATGTCAGGCGACGATCAAAGGTGACTCCTAGATAGTTTGGATTTTCTTCATGGCGCAATATTTTTCCATTCAATACCAGCTTAGGTTGCTGAGGTTTATTTGAGAGGGAGAACACTGTGCATGTTGTTTTCTCCTCACTTATCTTCACTAGCCATGATTTTGACCAGTCCTCTAGCGCTAATAAGGCTTGCTGTATTCTGCTGTTAGCTGTGCTAATATATTCTTCAGATGTCCATATGGCTAGGTCATCTGCAAAAGAGGATGTGTGTACTCTGGCTGAAAAATTTTCTGTGATGTCATTTATATATGCTAGGAATAATGTTGGTGAAAGAACTCCTCCTTGGGGGACACCTTGCTCCAGCAGCATCATTTTGCTTGTTTGTCCTTGTACTTTTGTCCTGGCAGTTCTGTTCTCAAGGTAGTGGCTGATCCATTTATACATTTTTCCACAAACATGCATGTTTTGCAGTTTTACTTTCAGTCCTTCCTTCCATACTTTATCAAATGCTTTTTCTAAATCTATCCAGACTGCTAGTGTGTGCTTTTTCTCTTGGAAGGCATCCTCTATTTCCTGAGCTATATAGGTTATTTGATCTTCAGTGGATCTGTACTTTCTGAATCCTGCTTGGTGTGGTGTTAAGAGTTTGTTTTCTTCCAGATGCCATGTTAGCCTGCCATTGATAATGCGTTCCATTAATTTTCCTACACAGCTAAGTAGACTGATAGGTCGATAGCCATTTGGTTCTTCCATGTCTTTTCCTTTCTTTGGGACTGGTATTAGTATAGCTTCCTTCCATGCCTGTGGGACTATTCCTCTCTTCCAGCTGTTATTTAGGACTGCTAGTAGTTTCTTCTTTGCCTTGGTGCCTAGTCCTATTAGCATTTCATTTGTGATTCCATCCTTTCCTGGTGATTTCTTCTTTTTTAGGGTATTCATTGCCTGTTCCATTTCTTCCATTGTTAGATTTGCCATCATATATTCTGCTGCTGTCTCTGTATTTCTATGATGTATCTGTTTGATTGCTTTCTTCTGTTCAGTTGTAATATCAATGTGGTTTGCATTGGCATAGTGTTCCATTAGTGCATTTGCAGCCTTTTTTCCTGTGAGCAAGGCATTTCCTTGTTTAATTGTTATTTGTTTGTTTCTAGGTCCTTCATTGTTCATGGCTTTCACTAGTTTCCATAGTTTGTTTCCATCCCTGTCAAAATTCAGGTTTTCTGTTTTTTCCCTCCAACGATCTCTTGTTGTTTGATTTACTGTTCTTTTATATTTTGCTGAGATGGCTTTGAGAGAGGTATTCGCTTCAATTGTTTGTTCTCTCTCTGCTGTCTTCCTGGCATCTTCAAGTTTGTCCTCCAAACTTTGTAGTTCTTCAGTCCAGTATGGTTTGTAATGTTTCCTCGCTCCTCTTGGAATGGACTCAGTGGCTGCCTGTATTATTGCTCTGTTTAGACTTTCCACCATTTGCTTCATGTTGCCATATCGTGTATTTATGTTTTCACAATATTTGTCTGTTAGTGTGGCAAATCTGTCCCAATCTGCTCGTTTGTAATTCCAGCGGGGCAAGGGCTTTTGCTCCTGTGGAACATACTCCATATTCATTACAAGCTTGATTGGTCTGTGGTCACTACCTGCTAATTGGTCCAGCACATGGCGATCGATTTTGTGGAGGATGTCTCCTGTGCAGAAAGCTAAGTCTGGAGTAGAAGTGGTAAGCCATCTTCTGGAGTAGAAGCTCGGTGTGTCATCCGCTTTGTTGAGTAGATGGAGATTTGAGTCTATTTCCCAGTCCTCCACTTCATCTCCTCTTTTGTCAGTATCTGGGTATCCCCATCTTTCTGAACGGCTATTAAAGTCTCCGACAACAATGCAATTTGTGTCAGTTATTTCCATGTTTGAGAGTGTAAGATCCTTATCTGCCGGGCTATACAGATTGTAAATTCTTATTTTCACGTCCTTTATCATTATATCAACACCTATAATTTCCGTTTGGTTGTCAGAGATCACAGATACTTCGCTGCAAGGTATTGTATTTTGTGTAAGTATTACAACTCCTCCTTTGTGTCCTTCGCGGTCGAAACGTGTGGCCTGATATCCCTTGACTGAAAATGTGCGATTGGCGTTGAGGTGTGTCTCTTGAATGCATGCCACATCTATTCTATCTTTATGAAGACGCTGTGTTAGGGAGGCTTTCTTGTTATAAACTCCTTCTGCATTCCATTGTAGTATGTTGAGTGTCCGGGGTGTTTGGTCAATAACTCTTAACCTACTCCTCTGTGCCTTGACTCCACAGCACAGGGGAAGGTGACCACCAGTAGTCATGGGTGGACCCCCTCGAGGCAGGGGGCCCGGCACTATCACCGCCTGATGGGACTTCACGGGATTAGCACCATAACGATTAATTTTCATCTGTGGCATCATGAAATGATAAAGTTACGTTGCACTTCTTTGTCAAGCCTGTGGCTCAGTACATCCGATTTCGACAAGCATTTGTTCGGGATGCTTTCCCTAGCCTTTGACTGTCCCCAGTCTACCTACAAGGCAGCAGGTTTGTGCGTCACTTCGTCTGGTCCCTCTCCCTTGACCTGTCCGACATGGGTGACCCTACCAGTAGCTGTGCTACCGTCGGCATAGCTCTTGGGGTCATTGGAACGCTCAAGCCCCTCTACCTCGTCAAGGTGGACGCACGGCAGAGGGGGCTTTCGGTTTCTAATTATGTTAAAAATGTAGCCTGTGTTGCTTTTCTTCTTGGCATTGACCCAAAATGGTCGGCGACCTAAACGTGTGTCTCTATAACCTTCTGAGTCTCCGACACAGATGTATGCTTGTCAATGACCAAACTGGTCGGTGACCTAAATCATTATCTCTATACCTTTTCAGTCTCCGACACAGATGTATGCCCAGATGTGCTCTTGTCTTTGGTCAAACTGGTCAAAAGCCTAAACCATTATCTTTACACCTTCTCAGTCTCCGACACAGATATATCCCTGTCATTAACCAAACTGGTTTGAGGCCCAAGTCATTGTCTCTATACCTACCTTCTCAGCCCCCGACACATATGCATGCCCGTGTACTTGTGACAACCCACCCACTTCAGCAAATGTTCCAGAACTAGGTTTTCCTTCCGTACTCGATCCCAATTTCACGGACACACTGAAATGATAGTCTGTATCTAGGACCACAACCAGCAGGCGGAACAGGCTCTTGATCAATGACCCCAACACATCCCCCGCTGGGCATTCGGGTGGAGGTCTGCTGGCAATGAACTACCTAAAGCTCTTGGTGGGAACATCGCCGACCAGGACCTAACCCCAGCCGGACCGTGTCTTCGCTCGCTTAGAACTCAAGCGTAGTCCGTACTTATAGTGCACTGGATTGATTTTTGCATGCAGATTATTGTTCTCTATTACCAGTGTCCCTCGCCATCACGTGAACCCACTCCGACCTCTGGCTTACTAGTAATTTATGTTCCCAAGTCAAGGACGAGGAGTCAAAATTTTAATCCAGCTGTCTGTCCGGTGTGAGGGTTGAACCCGTTACCTCGGCATCAGCACACCGAATGTTTAAGAACGAGCGCTCTGATCCATACGGTCATCCTGACCTGGTTGCAGTCCTCTCCGCAGATGTCAAGTTGCAGTACTGGTTTTGCACACTCCCTTGTTTCTGGGTTTGGAGAAGAGAACGGGGGCTCTGCAAGTTACACTAGAGATGATTCTTCAGTACCTGGGGGAGACAAGTTTCTACACCAATCTCATGTATGCATGCATTATGTATGTATCTATGTGTTATGTATGTATGCATTTTTTATGAGTCTGCCTGCCCGTCTCAGAAAGATAAAATATGACTTATGTTTCGTGTACATTTACAGATTCATTTTGCGATATTTGCTTCTTGTTTTTTCAATGTAAATGTAACATTCATGAAAAATAATTGATGTGTGAAAGGTGAGGGATTGGAAGGGCCGGATGTGATCTTTTGAAAATAAAGTTTGTTCGTTTGTTCATTCCGATAGATCCCTTTATGGAGCTTAGATGACCTGAATGCCAATGCATCGAAGATTCAAGTGGATTCACCAACCAGCCGACCTTGACACAAGCAGTCAAGCTAATCTATCACTGACTGCATGTATCCATGGCTTAGGTTCTCAATGTAAATGTGTTTCTCCTTCAACAAACTTTGCAGGGCCTTCATTAAGGTGTTCTTGCTGTGCTGTTGCCAGGATCACTATTCTGTGCCATGCCATAGGCTTGGGCGGGCATGATTCGCTACCTCACAAGATCACCAGTCTCTCAACAGGTCTGTTCTTATTCCATGTGGTCAAGCCATCCAAGTATTTATCTCGGTCTTTCTCTTTTTCCATCAAGTATGCCAGTTGTCACTAAGCTTTCAGATTAATTAATAATTTTACGGTTTTCACTTATTTCTCTTAGAACTGTCTCATAAGTTTGTTTTGTGAGTGTCCGTAAATTGTATTCTTTTTATGTTCCTTAGAACTAGTGTACACATGTTGAATAAACTGATAAATACTGTACTAATGTACACATATATTGAATAATTGCTGGTTGGGTGAATATATCCATGTTGAATAAATCCTAATGCACACGTTTACATTCACGCGCAAACAAACATTCAGTATTCACCTATGAATCCTCCACTAATACACACACATCTAACACATGCTCAGAACTTGAAACAAACATAACAATAAGCAGAAATAAACAATTTTATTCACTGTCATACATCTATGTGTAATGCATGTAAAACAAACAACAAAAGAAGAAAATTATTTAAAAAATACAAGAACAGCACAAATATAGTGAATGCAGATACACATCAGTTTACAGATTCTTTTGTATAGAAGCATGACTGCAGGCTCATTCCTCTAGCCATCTTTAAAAGATGAAGGGGCCCAGAAGATTCTCTGAACCAGTTATTAGCTACTGGTGTTATGAACCCTGTTGAAGGCAAGCAGAGAAGGCAGACAGCAGAAATCCTGCAATCATTACAATAAAGAAAGGACAAGTCTACGACACCTGCCACACTAACAATCTTCTTCTGCCCTTTACATCTCCCATCGGAGCAGAGTCCTCAACCGACTCATGCCAAGCCATCTTCTCCTTTGCTAACTCCTGCAGCTTCTTCCATTCAAGTATCCTACCTATATTTTTCATGTCTCCCATTCTCTTCTCTACACACTGTCCAGTCTTCCTCTATTTTCTGTCTCCCATTCTCTTCTCTATATACTGTCCAGTCTCCTCTATTTTCTGTCTCCCATTCTCTTCTCTATACACTATTTAGTCTCCTCTATTTTCTGTCTCTCATTCTCTTCTCTATATACTGTCCAATCTCCTCTATTTTCTGTCTCTTATTCTTTTCTCTACATACTGTCCAGTCTCCTCTATTTTCTGTCTCTCATTCTCTTCTCTATATACTGTCCAGTCTCCTCTATTTTCTGTCTCTCATTCTCTTCTCTATATACTGTCCAGTCTCCTCTATTTTCTGTCTCTCATTATCTTCTCTATATACTGTCCAATCTCCTCTATTTTCTGTCTCTCATTCTCTTCTCTATACACTATCCAGTCTCCTCTATTTTATCTGCCCTGTAGGTTTCAGCTGGGCTGAATGGATAAGATCAGTCACTGTAAAACTTCTGGTGTGCAGATGGTGAATTAGCTTGGTCAAACCCTACACCGTACAGTTGGACTACAGCTTGGTCAAACCCTACACTGGACAGTTGGACTACAATGTTAACTTCTCATCCTTCACTTGGAGATGTAAATTAGAAGTACCTCTGAAGTCAGAGTGGGTTCGCCTGATGACAAGGGACACTAGTAATAGGGAAAGCTAATTTACACGCATGGCACATGATTGATTGATTGATTGAATTTACACACAAAAATCAGTCCAGTGTGAACTATGCTCAAATTCAAAGCGAGCAAATTAAAAAAGAAAAATAGAAGGGACTTGCTAAGGTATACTAGCATCAGGTTGTCGCAATGTATTCTTTACAGCACCAGGTTCATGCCCTCTCCTCTTGATGTGCTGAAATCTGTATAGCACCCTCCCTAAGTTCCACATTAGTAATTCGGTTATCCCATTGTAGTCCTCTTTTGTACAGACACCAATTAAAGAGCCAGCCTACAATGAGTAACATGAAATGATATAGAAAGTAACAGTGGCCGGTGTAACACTGATCACTTCACCCACTGGGTGTCAACTAGTTTATAAAAAATATAGTGATGGAAAGGATCCCATACCTTTTACTGTTACCTTATAGCAACACACCTCAAGGTGTAGAGAAAGGATCCCATACTTTTTACTGTTACCGTATACCAACACATCACAAGGTGTAGAGAAAGGATTCCATACTTTTTACTGTTACCATGTACTAACACATCTCAAGGTGTAGAGAAAGGATCCCATACTTTTTACTGTTACCATATACTAACACATCTCAAGGTGTAGAGAAAGGATCCCATACTTTTTACTGTTACCATATACCAACACATCTCAAGGTGTAGAGAAAGGATCCCATACTTTTTACTGTTACCATATACCAACACATCTCAAGGTGTAGAGAAAGGATCCCATACTTTTTACTGTTACCATATACCAACACATCTCAAGGTGTAGAGAAAGGATCCCATACTTTTTACTGTTACCATATACCACCACATCTCAAGGTGTAGAGAAAGGATCCCATACTTTTTACTGTTACCATATACCAACACATCTCAAGGTGTAGAGAAAGGATCCCATACTTTTTACTGTTACCATATACCAACACATCTCAAGGTGTAGAGAAAGGATCCCATACTTTTTACTGTTACCATATACCAACACATCTCAAGGTGTAGAGAAAGGATCCCATACTTTTTACTGTTACCATATACCAACACATCTCAAGGTGTAGAGAAAGGATCCCATACTTTTTACTGTTACCATATACCAACACATCTCAAGGTGTAGAGAAAGGATCCCATACTTTTTACTGTTACCATGTACCAACACACCTCAAGGTGTAGAGAAAGGATCCCATACTTTTTACTGTTACCATGTACCAACACACCTCAAGGTGTAGAGAAAGGATCCCATACTTTTTACTGTTACCATGTACTACCACACCTCAAGGTATAGAGAAAGGATTCCATACTTTTTAATGTTACCATGTACTAACACACCTCAAGGTATAGAGAAAGGATTCCATACTTTTTACTGTTACCATGTACTAACACACCTCAAGGTATAGAGAAAGGATTCCATACTTTTTACTGTTACCATGTACTAACACACCTCAAGGTATAGAGAAAGGATTCCATACTTTTTACTGTTACCATGTACTAACACACCTCAAGGTATAGAGAAAGGATTCCATACTTTTTACTGTTACCATGTACTAACACACCTCAAGGTATAGAGAAAGGATTCCATACTTTTTACTGTTACCATGTACTAACACACCTCAAGGTATAGAGAAAGGATTCCATACTGTTACCATATACTAACACATCTCAAGGTGTAGAGAAAGGATCCCATACTTTTTACTGTTACCATATACCAACACATCTCAAGGTGTAGAGAAAGGATCCCATACTTTTTACTGTTACCATGTACTAACACACCTCAAGGTATAGAGAAAGGATTCCATACTTTTTACTGTTACCATGTACTAACACACCTCAAGGTATAGAGAAAGGATTCCATACTTTTTACTGTTACCATGTACTAACACACCTCAAGGTATAGAGAAAGGATTCCATACTTTTTACTGTTACCATGTACTAACACACCTCAAGGTATAGAGAAAAGATTCCATACTGTTACCATATACTAACACATCTCAAGGTGTAGAGAAAGGAACCCATACTTTTTACTGTTACCATATACCAACACATTTCAAGGTGTAGAGAAAGGATTCCATACTTTTTACTGTTACCATGTACTAACACACCTCAAGGTATAGAGAAAGGATTCCATACTGTTACCATATACCAACACATCTCAAGGTGTAGAGAAAGAATCCCATACTTTTTACTGTTACCATATACCAACACATCTCAAGGTGTAGAGAAAGGATCCCATACTTTTTACTGTTACATATACCAACACATTTCAAGGTGTAGAGAAAGGATCCCATACTTTTTACTGTTACCATATACCAACACATCTCAAGGTGTAGAGAAAGGATTCCATACTTTTTACTATTACCATATACCAACACATTTCAAGGTGTAGAGAAAGGATCCCATACTTTTTACTGTTACCATGTACTAACACACCTCATGGTGTAGAGAAAGGATCCCATACTTTTTACTGTTACCATATACCAACACATTTCAAGGTGTAGAGAAAGGATCCCATACTTTTTACTGTTACCATATACCAACACATCTCAAGGTGTAGAGAAAGGGTCCCATACTTTTTACTGTTACCATGTACCAACACACCTCAAGGTATAGAGAAAGGTGACACAGAGAGGGAGGCAGATAAAAACATAAAACATTTGGCCCATTCAAAAGCTGTATCATGTCTAGTACATTCAAAATTATGACTGGCTGCACAAACATGCACTTCCCTCACAAATGAACAAGAAAATACATTTAAAACAACACATTCCCTGCCACACATAAGTTCATTATCCTTGCTGTTGTTGTCACATGGCAACCAGCAGGTCACGCTACAAAATAGGAACACAATGAGAACAGGAACAATGCAACTCTAGTCTGAATCTTCGCTGAATGTGATCTTCTTCCCTTGAGCCTGCCCAATTCCTCCTTTAGCTGTCAAACAAAGACAGATAAACAGATGACAACAGCTTTGTTTGTTTAAACAGGTATTTTCTGAACATTATTTATTTAACCAGGTGTTTTGTAAACAATGATTATTTAACCAGGTATTTTCTAAACAATGTTTATTTAACCAGGTATTATCTAAATAATGTTTAATTAACTAGGTATTTTCTTTAAAAAAATATTTAACCAGATATTTTCTAAAAATGTTATTTAACCAGGTATTTTCTAAACAATGTTTATTTAATCAGGCATATTATAAATAATGTTTACTTAACTAGGTATTTTCTCACTAGCTCACTCGCTTACCAACTCAGTGCTACATTGCTATGAGAAGTGTTCCTAGTGTAGAGAGATGGGAGGGTGGGAGAGAGAAATAACAAACTTTTTTTTTCAAAAGGTCACAAATTGGTCACGAATTCCTCTCTTACATTCAGCCCTTCCAATCGCTCGTCTTTCATTCATCAATTATCTACTGTGCATGTGACATTCACATAGGAAAAATAACGTCAAATTAATGTTGTAATCATAAACAATGCATATTACCATATTATGAGACAGGCAGGCAGGCACACATACATGCACAAACACATACATACATACCTGCATACATCATTTACACCAACAGTTGTGCACCCACTCAAAAACACACAAATACACACTCCCTCGCATATGCTCACTCACGATTACAAACTAACAAAAGTTTCCTTATACATACTCTGTCTGTCTCTATTTCTCCATCTCTCTCTCATGCCTATATATCCTCATTCATACGAAAAGAAAGGCACACACATGTACTCCTTCCTATACACACATAATCAACACACACACACTTTCACACATGCAAATACACAAATACTCAGACACCTCTGAAGTCGGAGTGGGTTTGCCTGATGGCGAGGGACGCTGTTAATAGGGAAAGCTAATCCACATGTAAAATTCAGTCCATCACTACTATAAATAGTGTGTATGGTCTACGCTTGAGTTCAAAGCGAGCGAGCGCAAATAAAAAAAAAAATACAGTCAGACAACCACACACACTTCCTTACTTACATACATATACCCACATACTCACACAGTTATACATTCATAGTCACACACCCACACACACTTCCTTACTTACATAATAATAAATGTTTGCATATCCTTTACAGGACATTGCTGTCAACATCAGCATCTTTCAGCTGATGGTTGATTTCTTGTCAAGATTACGCTCAGTAGTTTGCCATTGCTTTCTGGGACCGGTTCACATACCCCGTAAGTTACAGACACGATTCGAACCACTGCTGATTCTCACCGTCATCACGTTACTTACGAGAGTATACAAGATTACGGAGAAAAGTCGCCAACCTCTAGGCCAGGAAGCCGGCCTTACTTACATACATATATCCAAATACTCACACAGTTGTACACTCACAGTCACACACCCATGCACACTTCCTTACTTACATACATATACCCACTCACAATCACAAATACTAAATCATTCACTCTTTAATGCCCATATATATTCAATCATACATAAAACCACGCACACATACCCACTCGTTTTCACACAGTCACTCAAATTCATACACACAGACTCCCATCTTTCACATACATACACTGACAACTGTCATGAGCATCCACACAAAAATGGAAAAATATGTTATACATACAGATTGCATATCTTAAAGTATATTAATGCAATGCAACAGGATAATGTGAGCTAAAAGTGAAACAAAAAACAACAGTATGAGGTAAGCAATGCAATAGTTTTCATACTGTACATTGTGGGCAAGCCAAGGCTGAATTTTGGAAAATGAAGAGTATTCTATGCAATAAGTCACTATCATTGAATTTGAGGGAGTGCTAAAATGCTATATAGAAACTGCATTGCTGTATGGCAGTGAATCTTGGAATGTAAACGAACAAATTAGGAAGAACTTGGAAGAAACAGAGATGTTCCTAAGAAGAATGTTGCGAATTCCTTGGACTGCCAGAGTAACTAATAATGACTGCCTGAAGGAGGCTAATGAAAGTACAACATTATATGCAACAATAAGAAAGAGACAAACAGCTTTCTGTGGACATGTAATGAGAGGCATTGGAGAACGTCATGACAACTGGAAAGATCGAGGGGAAGAGAGGGAGAGGTAGACCAAGAGAAATGCTGGATGGATTGAGATGGTGACATGCAGGAATGTCATCAGCAGAGCTGCTCCAGAAAAATAAGGAACGAGATCTGTGGAAAGTTATGAATGCCCACGCCAGCCGGCACGGCACTTGATGATGACATTGTAAAATCAAGTGGCAGAAAAAATAAAAATATGAAAGATGAGAACACAAATAATATGGAATAGCATCCCAGGAATGCTACCTGGTCAAAAAAGCACGCTAAAGTCGGATACATTGGCCTACGGGTTTCGGCCCAAGGGCGCATAACTTAGACACACCACAATCACATCTGAAAAAACACTCCGGATGAACGCAAAGAAGAAGAAGATATGGAATAGCATGTTATCTGATTATGTATACATTCCTGCACACATCACACACAAATCTAGACACATGCACAGTGCTTCATACAATCACTCAAACTAATATGCACAAACTCCCACACTTTATACACTCACATATACACTGACGACTGTCGTGAACATCCACACAAAGATGGAAAAATATGTTATACAGATACATTGCGTAAAGTATATTGATAAAATTCAATTAAGATATTAGCTAAAACTGATATAAACATAACAAAGTAAGCACTGCAAAAATTTTCATTTTGTAGATGTTAAAATCAAGCGGCAGTAAAAATGATAATATGAAAGATGAGGATACACACACAAAATGGAATAGCATGTTATGTGATATGCATGCGTTCAACTCTCTCCCTGACCCCTTCCCACAAACACACACATATGCATGCACACACCCTGAAAAATATCAGTAGGTGTCTTATGAAGGCATATAGTCGGTATGGAGTAAATATTGAAAGAGTTTTCAGGTGAATGTACGTACATTGAGAAAAAAAAAACAGAGACTAGCAGAAAAAGAAAGACAATGAGAGACAGACAAAGAGAGAGAGAGAGAGAGAGAGAGAGAGAGAGAGAGAGAGAGAGAGAGAGAGAGAGAGAGAGAGAGAGAGAGAGAGAGAGAGAGAGAGAGAGAGAGAGAGAGAGAGAGAGAGAAACAGAAAATGAAAGAGAGGGCAAAGAAAAGACAGGCTGCAATAAATACAGAGAGAGAAAAACTGACAAGATAGGTATATATATATATGTAGACAGACAGGTAGGCAGGCAGGCAGACAGAACGAACGAATGAACGAACGAACAAACTTTATTTTAAAAGGGTAACAAATTGGGCACTCAGGCCTGTCTTATATTTGGCCCTTTCAATCACTCATCTTGCATTCATCAAATGTGCATGTTACATTAACATAGGGGAAAAAACATTGTCAAATGGATTTTGTAAGCATAAACAATGCATATTATGCATGATACATTCACATGAGAAAACAAAAAAAAAACATTATCAAATGAAAGTTGTAACCATAAACAGTGCATATTGCAATGTTGTGAGACACATCCCCCATCCACCTTCAATACCCGCAGCCACCAACACATCCCCCACCCACCCACACATACCTCCACGCACTCACACAGAACCAGGCAAACATACATGCCGCCACACACCCACTGACCCCCACCCACACACATTTCCCCAAGAAGAAGAAGATGAAGAAGAAGAAGAAGACGAAGATGGAGGAGGAGGAGGAGGAGAAGAAGAAGAAGAAACCACACACACATACCCCCGCCAACCCACACATCCCGCACCTATCCACACACATATCCCGCACTCACAATTTTCCCCACCCACCCACACACACATCAGCCAACCTACACCCACTCACCCACAAAATATTCGCCACCTCTCAACCACACATCCCCACCCATAAACACATCTCCCCACCTGCCCACACATATCCCCCCACCCATAACCCAAAAACACACACCTCCCACCCACACACACCCCATCCACACACACCCGCCGCTCACACACATCTTCTCACAACTACACACCTCCCCCCCACCCATACACTCACCTCTCACACATATCCACCCACTCACGTACTCGTCAATCAACCACTCAACCCCACAAATCACCCACGCGCCCATCAACACATGTATCTCTCATCTACCCTCCCACCCACACACACCCCAACCACCCAGCCAAACACACATCCCCCATCCTCGCATACATCCTTCAATCACCTGCGCATCCCACACCTCCCCCACATCTCCCCTCCCACACAAAACTCCACCCATAAACACATTCCCCCCACACATCCCCGCCCACACATCTCCCCACCCACTCACACATCCTCACCACCCACACATACATCCTCCACCCATTCACATTTACCCCATCCACACTCACACACTCCCACCCACACAGACATATCCCATTCACAGACACCCCCCACACTCATCCCCCAACCCACACAATCTCCTACACACCCATTCACCCACCCAAGCACACACTCCCTACCCACACCCCCTCCCAACCCACCAACACCCACATACTTCCAACTATCCTCTCAAATATCCCCCCCCCCCACCCACACACACATCCACCACCGACTACACATCCCTTCACATATCCACACATCATCCATTAACCCATACGCATCCCCCACACACAACCCCTCCACACATACATTCCCCACACCCCCATATACACACATATCCCTCACATACACACCCATACACACATCCTCACATCTAGACACATACATGATGCCTCACAGATAGATAGACAGAGAGAGAGAGAGAGAGAGAGAGAGAGAGAGAGAGAGAGGAGAGAGAGAGAGAGAGAGAGAAACAGACAGACAGACAGTCAAATGATAGATGCTCAGGTAGGTAGACAGGGAAGCATGGAGTTAAAAAAGGGGAGAGAAAAGAGAGGAGAGGAGAAAGAGAGAGAGAGAGAGAGAGAGAGAGAACACCTGCAGAAATCAGATGCACAAGCCTAACCAGAGCAACCAAAACCTACCCTGTGATGATGCTGTGAGTATTTGAACACTCACCTTTGTTAAACCCTCCCCTGCCCTTCTGACCATCAGCAGCGCCACCATGAAAGCCTCTCCCGCCACCTGACCAGAAAGTGACACAACCAATGAAAGCAGTTAATGGTCTGATGTCAATCATTGTCATTTACTTGTAATCGAAGGTCAGCAACCCCTGCACTGGTCAGTTGTACTAAAATGTTGACCTATCGTCCTTGACTTGGGGACGTAAACTATAAGTACCTCTGAAGTTGGAGTAGGTTCGCCTGATAGTGAGGAACCCTTGGTCTCTTCCCTCCGATCTTGTCAGTTGTCACCAAGATCTCCAATTCATTTCTTCTCATAACACACCCAAAACATTTTGACTGTCTACGTCTAACTTCTCTAATCAGTTTACGATCTTCATTTGCTTCTTGAAGGACATGTTCATTGGTTTTTCTGTCTGCACATGGTATTCTTTGCATTTTCCTCAGAAACCACATTTCCACAGACATCAGATGTTTTTCAGGTTGTCTGCTCATTGTCCACGCTTCACATCCATACAAAAGTACAGGTTCTATGTAGCACTTGAGCACTCTTTTTCTCATTTCAACTTATATCTTTTTATTGGTCAGTATGTTTCTCATCTTGCAAAAGGCTACCCACGCAATGACAATTCTTGTTCTAATTTCTTGAAGGCATCTCCCATCAGATGTTATGACTGTTCCGAGGTAAGTGTACCAATTCACTTGTTGAAGGATATGCTCATTTACTTGTATATTACATTGTGGTACGTACTTTTTTTCCAGTGATGACCCTAATCTGTGTCTTCTTACAATTCAATTCTAACTCTAGTTGTTCACTGTGTGCAACAACCGCATCTACTAAATGTTGCAGGTCCTGTTCATTGTCTGCAATCAAGACTGTATCATCTGCATATCTAATCTTATTGACGCATCATCCCTCAATGTCGATTCCTTCCATATATTCTATATTTCTTAAAATATTTTCACTGTACAGGAAAAAAAAAGATCTGGAGACATTACACATCCCTGTCTCTTGACCTACTTCATTATCAATTCTTATGGCAGCTTGTTGTTTCCAATATCTGTTTCTTACAAGTCTAAGGTTTTTTCCATCAATTTGTAGATCTTCAAGCCGTATTTGTTGGCCCGAAAGGTGCAAATATCACAGCTCTGCTGTAAACTGACAACGCAATTTTGTCCTTGGTGATCATGTCTGTCCAGTCTTCTGTTTCTTGTGCTGCCAATCATTTCTGGTACCAATGTTCCTCCATGCCATGATGTCAAACTGTCCAGCATCTTCTCTCTTTGTCTCCCTCTGCTTCTCTTCCCCTCCAATTTGCCCACTGTGATGACATACTCCAGCTTTCCTCTTCTCATAACATGCCCATAGATTGTGGACTGTCTTCTTATGTTGCAAGTAACCCATTCTCTTTGTGAGTTTACTTCTTTCAAGATACCTTCATTGTTCTTATTTTTTGTTGGTAACTACAGTAACTAAAATTAAGGCCTTTAGGTGTCAATATAAACATCACTGCACTCTATACACATACATACTTGGTTAGTCTTCCTAATTAGACGTGAACAGCATTTCTGCAGATGCAATAAGACAAACTAACTCATTGGCCAAATGGCACCAATACTAAAGAACAAATATGTATCAATATTAACTAAGAAAGCACTTTACAACACAATTTTCTTCTTCTTCTTCATTCATCCGGAGTTTTTTTTCCGGATGTGATTGCGTTGTGATATTAGAGATTTATTTGGGGAAAAATAAGGTAGCGAGGATAAGAGTTAGCCACCCCTCCTCATAAGTTAGTGTAGGTGAAAGCATAATGCAGTCCTTACGCCGTTGCAGATAACGAAGATTGGGGTGTCTCTGTGGCAAAGTGGTCAAGCCGTTTGACTTGGGCTCCGAAGATTGTGGGTTCGATTCCGGGCTGCGTCCTTCTGTTCATGAGTGAATTTTTTTCAGACTCTTGAGGGTCGTCACTGGAGCTACGGAGTTCGTGCTTTGTGTGACGCTTTAGGTGCTGCGGAAAGAGACTGAGCCATATGGGATAACAACCCGGTGTAATGAAGTCTTCTTTTAAGCGACGTTTTTGAGCCGTTACTTGCGCCGTTAGGCCGACACATCCGACTTCTGCGGGCATTTGTTGACCGGGTTAACCTTCCCGGCAACACAATCTTACTACCAACTCTATGCTACCAATGCCAAACCAGGACAATGACAGAAACAGAGAAAAGAAAAATCACAACAGAAATGAGATTCCTGAGAAGAATATTTAATGTATCAAGAAGAGAGAAAATCAGAAATGAAGAAATCAGGATTAAAGTGGGGGTTATAGCAGCGCTACTAGGAGCAAGTCTCCCTGGCCTAGGGATTAACATCTTTCTCCGTAATCCCGTATATTCTCGTGAGTAACGTAACCTGCGCGAGAATCGGCAGTGGTTCTCACCGAATTGGTAACTGGGGTATGTGAGCTAGTTGCTCAGAAATCAATGGCAAACTACTGAGCGTAATCTTGCCTAGTACATCAACAGCAGCTGAAAAATGCTGATGTTGACTGCAGCGTCCTGTAAGGGATATGCAACACACACAAAAAGATTTTATTAGAAGGCAGCAAGTCAAATGGTTTGGCCATGCAAGTAGGTAACCAACTGACAGTAGACCACAACAAGCAATGATGTACAGACCAAATGGAAGCAGAAGAAGAGGCCGACCACGAAAACGATGGACAGAGGGAATAGCAGAGTCCATGGGAATATCGATACATGAAGCCCATAAGCGGGCACTTTCCCGCTGTTTATACTTCACCTCGACATCACAAGGTACAAGAGGAATAAAATGAGATGAGACAGCATTTCTGCTGTGTATTTGTCTGCGACGACCTCATTGCTTCTCCTTTCTGTCTGCGTCAGATATGATTCCACCAGTCAATCAATAAAATCTCAAGCCCAAACTGAACTTACCTCTTCCTCCACGTCCTCTTGAGCTGAAGCCGCCTCTACCACCTCCACCACCAGCACTTTTGCCTCTAGCAAAATCTAGCGTCACTTGTCGTCCATCAATCACCTGGCCACTCATGGAGTCAAAAGCCTTAACTGCTGCTTCTACTGTCGGGAAGTCCACAAACGCAAATCTAGACACCAGTGGAAACAGAAAAAATATGTTGAAAATGGGGGATATTGTGTGTGTACTATAGCGTACGGGTTGATGTAACGGTTAGGATGTATACTGTGAGTGAACTACAGCGTATGGGTTGGTGTAATGGTTAGGATGTGGAGCTGACAATGGTATGAATGCAGTCAGACAAAGGTTCGATGACAGTTCTCATTGTTCACTAAGGGAGGCAAAGACTGGCCACCTTGTGTAAATGATGTATGTATGTATGTAGATATGTGTGTTTGTGTTTATGCATGTGTGTGTGTCTGTCTGCCTGAATGATAACATAGTGATATGCATTGACTAAGGCTGTCGCTCTAAAACTTCCAATCTGCTGATGTCGAGTAGTGGGTTCAAACCCTACATCGGTCAGTTAGACTAAAATTTTGACTTCCCGTTTTTGACTTGAGAACGTAAATTACAAGTACCTCTGAAGTCGGAGTGGATTCGCCAGATGGCAAGAGACACTGGTAATAAGGAGAGCTAATCCACACGCACAAATGAGTCTGGTACACTGGAAGTAATAGTATGTTCATGGACTACGGTTGAGTTCAAAGAGAATGAACGCAGCAACAACCACAAATATGCATTGTTTATGTTCACAGCAGTCATGTGACAATGTTCACAGCAGTCATGTGACAATGTTTTTTCTATGTGAATGTAACATGCATAATAGATCATTGATGTGCGAAAGATGAGTGGTTGGAAAGGCTGAATGAAGACGGGCCTGCGTGCCCAATTTGTGACCATGTGAAAATAAAGTTCTTTCGTTCGTTCCTCCATGTACTCAGGCCCACAAAATGTGATGGTCCTAGCACATTACAGACCCTCGCAGGTTTCTGCTTCGAGACTTTTGTCTTCTTGCTAATGACATTGATGTTGTCATTGGCTTTGGTTGGGGCATCTTTCATTGAAAAAAGTCTGGCCATTTATCCCTATTGCCTATCTGTTCAGCCAGTCTCCTCTTGTATTGTTTCTGAGAAACTGCTGGACTGTCCAAATAATACAGGGTTTGCTGCTTTGCAACTCCTGCGTGAAATATATTTTGGCCTTCTCAATTTCCATGAGGTTGCTGTGATCGGGAATCCATTGTAATGTTACACTGATGTAGTGGGGTGCTATCAAGTTGTGGATTGTCCCATTCCTACTAGAGGGGAGCCGCGGCAGTGTAGTGGATAGATTCTTGCCTTCCAGCTCGAGGGGTCATGAGTTCAATCTCCAAGATGAGGCAGATTCTTAAATCTGTCCTGGGTTCCCATGTCTACCCAAGCCACAACAGGCACCAGGAAATGTCTTCAGGAGCTGAATGCAGCCGACCTGATCCTGACCACATCACTTCTGGAATGCCAAATGGTTTGTACAAACATGGGCCTAGAACCCTATGCCCTTTACTTGCTTGCTTCATTAATTACTTACTTTACTTAATTAATTACTCACTTTGCTTAATTAATTAATTACTTACTTACTTTACTTTACTTTACTTACTTTCCATGTGCCCAACATGCCTACGCAGTGTAGAAGTGTACTGTATTTTATACTTCCTACTACACAGATGTCTTCTGAATTCATACGGAGTATTTTTCAGAGTCTCCAGGTCAGAAAAGGCTTCACTGAACATCAAGACATAGAAAATAACACCGCAGATGAAGCTGAAACTTACCCTTTTGACTTTCCAGAGTCCTGGAAGGTTGGGACTCTGGCTGAAACAGCACCCTTGAATGCTGCCTTTAGTGAGGACTCATCTGTGCTGTAGCTAAGGTTCTTCACAAATAGAATTTTTGATTCTCCTCTTGTGCCTACGGAGAAAAATTTTAATGTATAAATGGTTCAGCAATGTTATATTTCAAAATTAACAATCAAATAAACAGTCGGGCTAAGACACTTTGAATAGACCAGCTTTGAGTCTTCTTGGCGAAGTGGTCAAGCCGTTTAACTCGGGCTCCAAATGTTGTGGGTTCGATTCCGGGCCGCGTCCTTCGGCTCACGAGTTAAATTTTTCGGAGACTCCTGTGGGTCGTCGCTAGAGCTACGGAGTTTGTGCTTTGTGCGACGCTTTCCGCGCTGCGGAAAGAGACCGAGGCATATGGGATAAAACCCGGTGCAATGAAGTCAACCCTGTCGACTTTTAAGAAACTGTTTTTGAGGCACATCTGAATAGACCAGCCCGAAATGACCCTTTAGATATCCAGCCCGAAGAAGTGGAGCTGGATATCAGTTGTGAGAAACCATCTAAAGAAGAAATTAAAAAAGCTTCTGAAGGATGGGAAAGCTTAGTTAGTATCCTAGCAAAAGCTATTAAAACTGAACTAATTGACAATTTAGCAGAAGCTGGGACACCAAATACATACCGGAAGACTGGAGAGAAAGTATCTGTAAAGTTGCAAAGAAAGGAAACCTGCAGAAGTAAAAATTATTGTCAGTTACAAGGAAAATATAAAGCAGAATTGTTCTGGAGAGATAAAGAGATGACTCTGACAAACAACTAAGGGATGAACAGACTCACTTCCAACCAAACAGATCCTGCATTGACCACATAGTCGCATTATGCATGTGTTTGAAAAGTCGCTTAAAAGTCGACAGGGTCGACTTCATTGCACCGGGTTTTATCCCATATGGCTCTGTCTCTTTCCGCAGCACGGAAAGCGTCGCACAAAGCACAAACTCCGTAGCTTTTAGCGACGGCCCACAGGATTCTCTGAAACATTAAACTCGTAAACCGAAGGACACAGCCCAGAATCGAACCCACGACCTTCGGAGCACGAGTCAAACAGCTTGATCACATCACCACAAAGACTCCCATGCATGTATTTGTGTGTGTGTGGGGGGCAGGGGGAGGGGGAGAGGAAGAGAGAGAGAGAGAGAGAGAGAGAGAGGAAAAAAAGAGAGAGAGAGAGAGGAAAAAAAGAGAGAGAGAGAGATGTCTTATATACACACACACACACACACAGGCAGAGAGAAGGAAATTGAGGAAGGCACATTACCTGAGCTAACTTGTTTGCTACCTCCTCTGCCTTGTTTGCCACCAGGATTTGTTTGCTGTTTCTTAAATGAACTCCTGGACCCCATGTAGTCCAGATGCAGGGAGTTGCCCTCAAACTCAACCCCCTGATGCTCAGACATGGCCGCCTCCATTGTCTTTTTGTCAGCAAACTCGATAAACCCAAAGCTGAAAAGAGAAGGTATCTAAACTGAACCCATGCAATAACATGTAGTCAAGCAAAAGGTACAACTTGCTTACATGCTATTCATTTTCCTTTTTCGAGCTTGCTCGTTTTGAACTCAAACGCAGTCCATACACACTACTTCTAGTAGTGCTGGACCGAATTTTGCGTGTGGATTAGCTTTCCCTATTAATAGTGTCCCTCGCCATCAGGCCAACCCACTCCGACTTAAGAGGTACTTGTAATTTATGTCCCCAAGTCAAGAATGAGAGATCAACATTTTAGTCCAAGTGTCTGCTGTAGGGGCTGAACCTAGTTTAAGAGGCAAGGGAGAGAGTGAGTGTGGTTGGGGGGGGGGGGGGGGGGGGGGGGGCATGAAGATGACGACAAACCTTTGAGACAGAGGAACATCCTACGAAACACCTAGGAAGGCTAACCTTGTCAACAAATGCTCTAAGAAGTTGGATGTGTCAGCCGAAAGTCTATATATATATCACAGTTCTGCTATAAACAGACACAATATAATCACATTCAAAATATTGGGTCATCAAAGATGAAGAAAGAAGAAAGTTTCAATGGAATCTATCAAGTTCTCTCCTGCAGATCCACATTTGTGATTCTGCCACAACATGTTAGTCCCACTGTCCACAGGTACCAGAGATCCACATTTGTGATTCTGCCACAACATTTTAGTCCCACTGTCCACAGGTACCAGTTAATGAATGTTCGTAGCTTATTAACAACTGTTGTTAGCATTGTCCATGTCTCACATTCATACAGCAGTATTGATTTAACGTTAACTTTAAATATGTGAAGTTTGTTACTAGTTTTAACCTCTTTTGACTTCCACAAACTACCCAGTGATATTTTTGTTTGGTTTATTTTTTCATGTTTGCTCGTTTTGAACTCAAGCGTAGTCCATACATGTACCTCTATTTCCAGAGCATTGAATAGATTTTTGCGTGTTGATTAGCTATACCTGTTACCAGTGTCCCTCGCTATCAGGTGAACTCACTCTGACTTCTGAGGTACTTGTAATTTACATCCCTAAGTCAAGGACGAGAGGTCAACATTTAATCCAATTGACCGGTTTAGGGGTTCAACCCGCTACCTCGGCATCAACACGCCGGAAGTTTAAGAATGATCGTTCTTATCCATTCGTCCACGCTGGCCTCCACCTGGTGATATGAAACAGTTCAACTTGATGCAAAGCCAAACAGTATAAATACAATTACACAACTGTCCTGTGTGTGCTGTCTACCCATTGATAGACTAAAGACGACTCTGTCTTTGGACTCTTGCCTGACTTTTAAGAGATTTGGGGAGTTTAAGAATCACTAACAGTAAAAAGGAGTTATTGCTGGTTACAATCACAACAATAATAGACTTTCAACCACAAGTCTCACCCTTTGGGAACACCATCTTTCTGGGGAATTCTGATGTTGATTGCCGAGTCAAAAATGCTTTTTAAACCATCAGACGTAGCATTATCTGGCAGATTCTTGACAAACAGTGTGCGACTGTCTTCTAAGTTCAAGAAAAAAGCACATCTTTAAAACCAAAATCAATGAAACAGGTAGTTCAATGAAATAATATATTTTATTATATTTTTGATTTTTTCCAACCAGGCAGTTCTTCTGCTTCTTCTACGTTCATCCAGAGTTTTTTTTTCCGGATGTGATTGCGTTGTGCCTGTTTACAGCAGAGCTGCGTTCTTGCGCCGTTAGGCCGACACATCCAACTTCTGCGGGCATTTGTTGACCGGGTTAACCTTCCCTCCGTGACAGTTCTATTTTTTTCCCTTTTTATTAAGGCACCCATGCCATAGCTGGTGTCTGCCAGAAGAGATTTCCCCCGGGGACTGGGGATTTAACAAAAAGGGTTTGAAAGGTCACAGAACTGACTTCATTGCACCAGGTTTTATCACATATTGGTCAGTCGTTTCCCCGCAGGATGTCTTGCTGAAAGCTTTGCACAAAGCACGAACGTATCTCCAGCAAAGACCCCCAGGAGTCTCAGAAAAAAATTGCACTTGTAAACCGAGTGACATGGCCCGGAATCAAACCCACAAACTTCAGAGTGTGAGGCAGGCGGTATAACCACTGCGCCACGGAGACTCCCTCCAGGGACTGAGGAATCAAAGTTGCTTGCCCAGCAGTCATCACTTAAAGGCTACGGTGGTTTTGTTTTTACCCCAAGCCTTTCTTAGTTTCAGATCACATGTCCCATAAAGTGTGAGGGGGACATTTCTCACCCCTCATGAATGGCTTATCTAATTAGTAACTGCTGTTTTTTTTTATTTGCTCGCTTTGAGCTCAAGATGAGTCCATACTATTTCTAGTGCACTGGACTGATCTTTGCGTGTGGATTAGCTTTCCCTATTACCAATGTCCCTAGCCATCAGGTGAACCAACTCCGACTTCTGAGGTACTTGTAATTTACGTCCCCAAGTCAACATTTTAGTCCAACTGATTGGTGCGGGAGTTGAACCTGCTACCTCGGCATCAACATACTGGAAATTTAAGAGCGACTACAGGCTGCCTTATCAATTCAGCCATGCTGATTGCAATAACTGTTGTTAATCTGAATATTCTGGAAAGAATTTACAATCTTGTCATGTGGCATAAAAGCAAGCATATTTCAAACATCAACAAACAATACAGGGTGAATGCAGATGACAAATCTACTTCTTGCTTGTTTTATAAGCACTATCAAAAGCAATACGCAAACTACTGAGCGTAATCTTGCCAAGAAATCAACATACAGCTGAAAGATGCTGCTGTTGACAGCGATGTCCTGTAAAGGATATGCAAAAAAAAAAATCAATGTCAAACAATTCAGTTATAAAGTAAATAATAAAGTATAAGTAATAAAAAAGTAAGTATAAAGTAAGTAATAAGCAAACAGCTCTTGGGCATATGGTGCTGGACTCATATTTCAATAGGCCAATCAGAACTCAGCGGGTGATCAGGTGACTATCATACAGGCTGCCTTTACTTCCCAAGACTTTTCCTTTTCTTGGTGCAAATTTTAGACTGGGTCGACCTGGAAGCCTAGGTCAATTTTAAACTTCTGCTCCAATGCAGGTTTGAACTCAACACCGCCAGGAAGGTTAACCCGGTCAACAAATGCCCGCAGAAGTCGGAAGTGTCGGCCTAATGGCGCAATAACGCAGCTCTGCTGTAAACAGGCACAACGCAATCACATCCAGAAAAAAAAACTCTGGATGAACGAAGAAGAAGGAAGAAGAAGAAGAAGAAGAAGAAGAAGAAGAAGAAGAAGAAGAAGAAGAAGAAGAATAACACCATCGGCCAAAAGGCGAGCGTCTAGCCACTACACTACCATTGATACTACACTCTAACAGTAACAAAAGGAAACAAAACATACAACGCACAACAACTGCAATCCTTACTCTCATTCTCCGATTTGTTGCTTGTGTTCCCAGCTGAGGTGCTTGTGTTCCCAGCTGAGGTGCTTATATTCCCAGGTGAGGTGCTTGATGGCGTTTTCTTGTCTTGTTTTGCTGGTGCTGGAGCCCGGGGCTTGGCTTTCTCAACTGCGATGGTGTTGTTTTTAAATGTGCTGCCATTCAGTGCTAAAGCATCCTGCAAATCGTCTGCATCCTCCAGATCTACAAAGGCATTGCTGAAAAACAGTTCATAAAAAAATGTCAGAATACAAGTTATTGGATAAGTTTAAAACTTCCATTTAGTCATGGTTGTCACAATACAGCTCTGTGGGTAAGCTAACCACACACATATGTGTGTCAGAATACAGCATTGTGGATAAGCTTACCACACACATATAGTCATGGATATCACAATACAGCTCTTTGGGTAAGCTAACCACAACCATATCATGTATGTCAGAATACAGCATTGCGGATAAGCTTACCACACACATATAGTCATGGATGATAGAATATAGCTCTGTGGATAAGTTTACCACATACATCTAGTCATGGATGACAGAATATAGCTCTGTGGATAAGTTTACCAAATACACCTAGTCATGGAGATCAGAATACAGAATGGATAAGATCAATATCAGAATACACAGTGGATATGATGGATATTAGATTACAAAGTGGATATGATGGATATCAGAATACAGAGTGGATATGATGGATATCAGAATACAGCATGGATAAGCCCACCCATATAGTATTGGGTGTCAGAATAGAGCTCTGTAAGTTTACCACATCCAACTAGTCTTGGATGTTCAGGGAGAGGAGATAAAGAAAATTGAGTGAATAATGGAAGGAAAGTGAGAATGAGTAATTCTGAGAGCATATAAAAGTAGAGTAGAGGAAGCTAGAGAGGGCAGAGTGAATGAGATTAAAGAGGTGTGTGAAAGGAGGGGGAGGAGAAAGGGAAAGGAGAGGGCCAGGTGAATGAGAGGAGGGAAGAGTATGAGAGGAAGACAAGGGAAGGAGAGGGCAGGGTGAATGAGGGAAGGGGTGTGAGAGGAGGAATAAAGGGTCACGGAGAAAAGACAAGGGAAGAAGAATGCAGAGTGAGTGAGAAGAGGGAGGAGCATGAGAGAGAGAGAGTGCATGTAGTCAAGGAGAAGATCCAAGTTCCTCTAGCACAATACGTGGGAGACACAAGAGAAGAGTATCTATTTGAATCATGCAGGCAGACTCACGATTTATTAGGAGCTTTGCGAACTTCAACCACACCGATGTTGTTTTTGCGGAAGAAGTTGGTGATTTCATCTTCGGTTGTGTTTTTATCCAAATGTCCCACATAAAGTGTGATGTTCCCCTCACTTCCATTGACGGCTGTAATCACATCAACCAGGAGCAATTATGAACAAGAAAATATGACAAACGTGAGTAGTTTTATGAAGAATAGCAACAATATTTGCAACTACAGAACAAAACAAAGAAACCTGTCTTCTTTTCTGTGTGCATAAGACATGCATGCAAGAATCTATGTAAATGGTTGTACCTACATGTGTTTCCAAAGTGTTTGACCAAACATGATGGAATAAATTTAACACATATATCTGTCTGTCTTTTGTCTTTGTCTACACAATCAGGGTGGAGAGGACAAGAAAATATTCCCTTTGTGGATTTAAACACAGAAGCCTCAAACAATATATTGCAAGATTTATTGCCTGGCATATTTCGCTGCATCTCGTCAGGTGCTTACTGCAGAGTGATATAACATATGAAGTGAGTAAATGAATTATACTTTGACTAAAATATTTAAAACACATAGTCACAGAATTGTTCAAATGTAGAACATTTTTTTATCCCCTCGAGAATATCAAATTTAACACAAACTCTTTCTGATTGCTAATAAGACTAATATTAATAAACTAGAAAAGTTTCATGAACTGGTTATTGTTTTTCTTTCCGCATTCCCTCGTTTTGAACTAAAGCATAGTCCACACGAGTGCTACTTCTTTTATGCACTGGACTGATTTTTTTGGGTGTGGATTAGCTTTCCTTATTACTAGTGTCCCTCGCCATCAGGTACTCAGACTTCTGAGGTACTTGTAATTTATGTCCCCATGTCAAGGGCGAAAAACAAACATTTAGTCTAAGTGAATGATGTAGGGGTTAAACCCTCTACCTCGGCATCAGCACACTAGAAGTTTAAGAGCAATTGGTGCTATCCATTCGGCCATGCTGACCTCTTAATGAACTGGTGTGTGCGCAGTTCTTCTGGGACAGAAGAATTAACATGGTATGACAAAATCACTAACATGGAATTCTTCTTCTTCTTCTTCTTCGTTCATCCGGAGTTTTTTTTTTGGATGTGATTGCGTTGTGCCTGTTTACAGCAGAGCTGCGTTCTTGCGCCGTTAGGCCGACACATCCGACTTCTGCGGGCATTTGTTGACCGGGTTAACCTTCCCGGTAACATGGAATTTATTACAATGTTTAGAGTTGTTACCCTTTGCCTTCATTCATATTCTTGAAGAAGATTATTTTCTTTCTTCTTCTCTTTTGTAAGTGTCTTGAGAAGCAAGAGAACTAACCACTATGTGATCACAGCTCCCAAACTAGAAAAGAATATCAAAATTTTTGTACCTTCACGTTTTGGTTTCTTAGAAGTTGAGTCTTTCTTTACTTCTTTTTTCTTTCGCTTCTTGCTTTCAGGCACTTCCACTGTCTCTGCCTCTTCTTCATTGCTGTCTGCTTCATCTTATTAAAAACAAAACATACTTAACGTTCATTTACAAGAAAAGATTAATACTTTGTTAAGAATATTTTATGCATACTGATGTGCAGGCTTAAATCATGAATATTTGGTATTCCATTATGAATATTTGAAAACATTGGCGTAAAAATTGGGCTTCCATGATGAATACTTGGAAATATTGGTCCAAAATACTGGTCTTCCATGATGGGTACTTGGAAACATTGGTCTTCCATGATGAATACTTGGATACTTTGGTCCAAAATACTTATCTTCCATGATGTATACTTGGAAATATTGGTCCAAAATACTGGTCTTCCATGATGAATATTTAGGGAACATTGGCTTAAATCCTGACCATCCATAATTAATACATGGAAACATGAGTCAAAATACTGATCATCCATCATGAATACTTGGAAACATTGGTCCAAAATACAAGCCTCTGATGACGAATTACTGGAAACACTAGTTCAAACTACTGACCTCACATAATGAATGCTTGGAAACATTGGTCCAAAATACTGGCCTTCCATCATGAATACTTGAAAAACATGGCCACAATACTGGCTTTCTAACATAAATACTTGGAAACATTGGTTTAAATACTGGCCTTACATCATGAATACGTGAAAAACATGGCCAAAATACTGGCTTTCTAACATGAAACATTGGTTTAAATACTGGTCTTCTGTCATGAATACTTGGAAACATTGGCAAAAATACTGGCATTCCATAGAAAAGGTTCAAAATACTGGCCTTTATTGGTTAATATGTGGAAATGTTGGTCCAGAATACTGGCATTCCATGATGAATGCATGGAAACATTGATAAAAAAATACTGGTCTTTCTTCCAATAAGAGGCATACAATATTTGAGAATTAACTCTCTGAGTCTCAGAAGGTTACAAGTTTCCTTATGTGGGAAATAACAACAACAGAATCACAGGTGTAGTTCACAGGGCTCAAACATACACAACTTGTAAAATACAAATGTGTTGATAGATTTATTTATAATACTGCAACTGTCATGTCAAACTGTCATCTACAGTCTATGGTACGTTACGGTGTAGGACAGGGGGAGTCTTGAGTCTGAGGAATGAAGGAGAGCCCGGCGTTATAGCCACTCCTGTACTCCGACTAAATATAAGAATTACAATCCCTTGTAACACTTTGCATAGATACACTTGAAGAATAGTCAATCATACATGGTGCGTTGTTTGGGACAGAAAAATTTCAAGAACCATTAGCATAATTCTGACAATCTCTACTTCTTTCCTCTACCTCTACGAGTGCCATTCAATAACTGTGAATGTATTTCTCATACTGTAAAAATTAAAATTGGGCATACCTCCTTTCCGTTTTTGTTTCTTGGCTGCAGGCTGTCCTTTGATCTTGTCTCCCTTTCTTTTCTGCACACCTTGTACTTTAACAGTCTCTTCTTCTTCTTCGTCCTCACTATGTTCTTCCTCTTCACTCTCCTCCTCATCTTCATCGCTATCACTGTCATCTGAAAAAAAATTGAATCTTGCATTTACTATGTACCAAACTGAAACAAAATTCTCAGACTTTTCACATGAATGCAGAGCAATACACATGTAGCTGTATTTTGCTAGCAAAAATTTCATTATCATTATCAAGTGCCATGCCAGCTGGCATGGAGGATCATCCTTCTCCACAAATTGCAATCTCTGATGGCATGGATCAACTCGTGTGTTGACTCACTTCTGGGCTATGACACAAGATTGTCAATAATTTTCTCTCGGTCTTCCTATATTTTTCTTTTTATGAATCTTTTTGGTTGTCACAACATGTTCCAGTTTTTTTCTTCTCATAATGTGGCCAAAAATGATAACTACCTTTTTCTGATGTTTGTGATAAGTTGTTATTGCGACTTAGCCTCCCTCAAAATGTCTACTCAAATATAATGTCTAATGAGCACTGTCATTTAGAACTCGTGGAAAGAACTAGACAAATTCCACAGAACCAGGTGAAGAAAAGACAACAATGCTGGGAAAGACACATATCTATGAAACTAATTAATAACATCACTAGACACTAATGCCTCTGGAACCCACACGGTTGGCTGGTTGTGAATTCTCTGACAAACTTAGTTTCAACTCTGAAAATTCACTGTACCATTCATGTTGTCATCAGATGTGACCAAATTGTTATCTGATGTGACCAAATTGTTATTTGATGTGACCAAATTGTTATCTGTTACCAAATTGTTATCTGATGTGACCAAATTGTTATGTTACCAAATTGTTATCTGTGACCAAATTGTTATCTGATGTGACCAAATTGTTATCTGATGTGACCAAATTCTCATCTGATGTGACCAAATTGTTATCTGACGTGACCAAATTGTTATCAGATGTGACCAAATTGTTATCTGATGTTACCAAATTCTCATCTGATGTGACCAAATTGTTATCAGATGTGACCAAATTATCAGTTGTGACCAAATTGTTATCAGATGTGACCAAATTGTTATCTGATGTGACCGGGCTGTTATCTGATGTGACCAAATTGTTATCTGATGTGACCAAATTCTCATCTGATGTGACCAAATTGTTGTCTGTTACCAAACTGTATTTTGATGTGACCAAATTATCTGATGTGACTAAAATACTTTGTTTCTCATGTTTATTTCTCTTAATAGACGTGGGTTTGACGGCGGGGGTCATCGCCAGCGAAATTGAGGGAAATATTGGCCACATATTTCTCCGGGCATTCAGGCCTACAAAATGTGACGGCGCTGTCACAGGAACCTGAGATACATTTTTAGACTATTTTTCATTTATAAACTTACGATAATTTTTTCCTTAATAAAGTCTAACGAGTGGCCTACAGGTTACCACATCTGCTTCTGGATCATGCAGGCCTGGTTTAATTCATGTGAACTGTGGATTACACATACAAAAAGGATGGTATACACACTCGCCCCTGATCCTGGAGTAGTGAATCAGAAACCTAGCCTTCTCACACACGGGCAAACAATTTTGAGGACCCATGTGCACATTCATCATCATGTGACATGCTGATAACAAGTGGGCTGTCATGTATCGCCTCTGTGTTCTTGTCTCGACTGTACCGTGAGGCCAAGCCATCTATATTTACTTCTCTGCCTTCCCCTTGTTCTTTTCCCCCCAATCTTGCCAGTTTTCACGAAGTTCTCTAGTTTACTTCTTCTCATAACATGCCCACACAATACTGACTGTCTGTGCCTAATTTCTCCAGTTTGTGGTTTTCATTTGCTTCTTGTAGGATTTGCTTATTTGTTTTTCTGAATGTCCATGGTATTCTTTGCATTTACCGTATTTTACGGACTATAAGACGCACCTTAATTTTTAAGCAATTTGTTAAAAAAATAACATTTTTACCATTTTTATATTAATTTCGAGTATAAGACGCACCTGAATTTTGGAGGCAATTTTTTGAAGAAAAAAGTGCGTCTTATACTCCGTAAAATACGGTACCTCAGAAACCACAGTTCCACTACCGTTAGATGTGCACATTGTTTCAGCGGTTGGAAACAGAAACATGCATGCCAGATAGGCTACTGCCCTGCTCAAACTGCAAAATTAGAAAACCTTCTAGAAAAAGAATATTTAAGGCATTGTGGTATATATATATAATTTTAGATCCCTGAGATTGTACAGAGTTTGTGCACAGCGCTGAGATTCTCCTTGTGTGATCTATGGGAGGAGACTGGAGCACTTGTGGAATTGAAGTTACCCTTAACCAAAACCAAATTCTAAAAAAAATACATCAGTTTTCTGAGTATTTCAAATGAAGACTTCAGAGACACAGCACCCAGGACCCACAAGTGGACTGGTACAGTATAGACAAACACAGATCAAGATCAGATCTAGCCCAGGTAATGAAAGCAACTAGACTAACCCTGGCTAGGAGTAATATTGTCACAAGTGTCACTAGAGTCAAAGAAAGATAAACAAACAAAATGCAATCAACAATAACTCACCAGAAGACTTTTTGGTCATTGTTTTCACTCCGTTGATTGATTTGGTTACTATGGAAGAATTCGGTATCAGAGAAGAAAAACTGAGATTTAGAGAAAGTACAAAGTAATGATGACTTAATTAAACTCTTTTTAGCATATATTAACCTAATTAGCTAGCTACAAGCAATTTGTGCAAGCAGACAGAGAGAAATATGGAGTGAGACTGTATGTATGAGTAAATAACTGTTAGTGTGTTTGTTGATTTGAGTGGGTATATGTGCATGCATGGGAGTATGTATTTGTGTGTTATTGAGTGGGTGTATAACTGACAGTGTGTGTGTGTAAAAGATGTATGTATGTATTAGTGTGTATATGTAAGTATGTATGTATATGTTTATGCATGTGTGAGTATCTGTATGTCTGTCTCATAACATGGTAAGTATGCATTGTTTATGTTTACAGCACACATTTGACAATGTTGTTTTCTATGCAAATGTAACATACACAATAGATAATTGATGTACAAAAGATGAGTGGTTGGAAGGCCGAAAGAAACAGGGGCCTGCGTGCCTAATTTGTGACACTTTGAAAATAAAGTTCATTCCTTTGTTCTTCTACTTCTTCTTCTTCGTTCATCCGGACTTTTTTTTCGGATGTGATTGCGTTGTGCCTGTTTACAGCAGAGCTGCGTTCTTGCGCCGTTAGGCCGACACATCCGACTTCTGCGGGCATTTGTTGACCGGGTTAACCTTCCCGGGGGTTTCTTAGGACGTTTGACTCTCACTGTTGTGGTGTTATCCCCCATCCCAGCTGGTCCATATAGAACAGCCAAAGATCCTGGTCAGCCCTCAAGGGAAGGCAGGGGCAGACCATGGGCATTCCCCGCCATCCAAGGAGGCTTCCATACTTGCAGAGCCGATACATAGCGCTCTGGTACTGGGCTCACCCAAGGAATCGTCACGTCCTGCACATGGCTGCTTAGCCTCACTTCCGTATATTGGGCCTTCCGTTCACCATAGGCTGTTCTTCCGGAAACCAGAAGTATGCAGTCTGCAGATGACATCCACACAGTGAGCTTTCGATTCGGACTTTCCATGTAATGGATTTGCTATCCAAGCAATATTCCATTTCGTGCCACTAGGACACTTTTCCACCTTTTATGAGGCCCACACAATGGGCTTTTGATTCGGACTTTCCACGTAATGGATTTGCTATCCAAGCAATATTCCATTTCGTGCCACTAGGACACTTTTCCACATTTTATGAAGCCCACACAGCGAGCTTTTGATTTGGACTTTCCACATAATGGATTTGCTATCCAAGCAATATTCCATTTCATGCCTCTGGGTCTTCATGCACCTTTAAATGTCAACCTGTATGTAGTTAAAGTAAGCTGCGGTCAACTTGAGCTTGTTGATATCTCCATAGAGCTTGTCCTCAAATGAAGCAGGTGTGGGCCAAAATATCTTTCTCTGTTCTGCATACGTTGGGCAATCCTGCAGCAAATGTTTTGCTGTCATTTTTCCAGTTCTACAATTACATTCATCGGTATCTCCTATCTTTAGTTTATTGAACAAGTGGTATTTTAGCCTGTTATGTCCTGTGCGGAGTCTGAAGATTGCTACTTGTTCTCTTCGGTCGAGTTTGTAATATGCATCATCCTTCTGATGGCCTGGATGCTCAGATTCCCATTTGGTTCTATAAGTGCTTTTTATCAACCTCTTTGCCTCATTATAGGTTATGTCTATGTCAGGCTGTGGTAGTCGTCCGCCCTCTTTTGCCAGTCTGTCAGCCTCTTCGTTTCCAGGTATACTGCAATGTGATGGGATCCACTGTATTACAACTTTTTTGGATTTCTGGCATAGACCATGGAGTGCTGCTCTTAGGTCAGTTAGTTCTGTGCTGTTATTGCTCTTCAGTATTGAGACAGCTGACTTTGCATCTGTGAAGATAGCTATTTGCTTCTCTTTATTTTCCTCCATCAGGAGCATTTCTGCTGCAGTTTTCAAAGCCTCTACCTCCGCTTTGAAGTTACTTGAAAATTTTCCAGTTGCCATTGAATGTGTTTTTTTCACTCCATTTTTTAAATTTAGGAGAATTCCTCCTCCTCCATTCTCTATTGAATTTTTGGCTGATCCATCTGTATATGCATGGGTCCAATTGCTGCTTGGGTAATGTTCTTTTATGTAGTTTAGGGTTATTTCTCTTCTTTCGGTTTCATGCTGAGTGTTCTTTTTCTCAATACCAGGAATGTTTTCTATCATCTCAGGCAGTTGCTGCTGTCTCCAAGCTGGGAACTTGTGTGCATTGTGTATGGGCTTGACTGTTGATATGTTAAGTATAGGATCTGCCCTAATCCTTCGTTTTGCAGTTTCTACAAAGTTGCTACGCTTCAGTCTTCCCTTTCCAAAACCATTAAATCTGTTGTACATAGGGTGGTCTGTCAATCTTCTAAATTTTTCTGCTTGTTGCTGGGCTCTGCTATCTCTTCTATCCTGCATTGGTTGTAAACAAGTGATCTTTTCTAGTTCATTAATAGGCGTTGTCTTCAGGCTTCCAGTTATGATTCGCATTCCTTGGTTTTGGACTCTACTTATTTTGTTAAAGTTTGACTTAGCTGCTGTTGCCCAAGCTGCAATGCCATATTCCAGTACTGGCCTCACCCGTCCAGTATATAACTTCTTGAGAACTTTCTCATCTGCTCCCACGTTGTACCAGCAAGCTTTTTCATGATTGCCATTCTCTGCCTTGCTCTTGTTCGATTTTTCTCAACCTGTGTCTTCCATGTCAGGCGACGATCAAAGGTGACTCCTAGATAGTTTGGATTTTCTTCATGGCGCAATATTTTTCCATTCAATACCAGCTTAGGTTGCTGAGTTTTATTTGAGAGGGAGAACACTGTGCATGTTGTTTTCTCCTCACTTATCTTCACTAGCCATGATTTTGACCAGTCCTCTAGCGCTAATAAGGCTTGCTGTATTCTGCTGTTAGCTGTACTAATATATTCTTCAGATGTCCATATGGCTAGGTCATCTGCAAAGGAGGATGTGTGTACTCTGGCTGGAAAATTTTCTGTGATGTCATTTATATATGCTAGGAATAATGTTGGTGAAAGAACTCCTCCTTGGGGGACACCTTGCTCCAGCAGCATCATTTTGCTTGTTTGTCCTTGTACTTTTGTCCTGGCAGTTCTGTTCTCAAGGTAGTGGCTGATCCATTTATACATTTTTCCACAAACATGCATGTTTTGCAGTTTTACTTTCAGTCCTTCCTTCCATACTTTATCAAATGCTTTTTCTAAATCTATCCAGACTGCTAGTGTGTGCTTTTTCTCTTGGAAGGCATCCTCTATTTCCTGAGCTATATAGGTTATTTGATCTTCAGTGGATCTGTATTTTCTGAATCCTGCTTGGTGTGGTGTTAAGAGTTTGTTTTCTTCCAGATGCCATGTTAGCCTGCCATTGATAATGCGTTCCATTAATTTTCCTACACAGCTAAGTAGACTGATAGGTCGATAGCCATTTGGTTCTTCCAGGTCTTTTCCTTTCTTGGGACTGGTATTAGTATAGCTTCCTTCCATGCCTGTGGGACTATTCCTCTCTTCCAGCTGTTATTTAGGACTGCTAGTAGTTTCTTCTTTGCCTTGGTGCCTAGTCCTATTAGCATTTCATTTGTGATTCCATCCTTTCCTGGTGATTTCTTCTTTTTTAGGGTATTCATTGCCTGTTCCATTTCTTCCATTGTTAGATTTGCCATCATATATTCTGCTGCTGTCTCTGTATTTCTATGATGTATCTGTTTGTCTTTGATTGCTTTCTTCTGTTCGGTTGTAATATCAATGTGGTTTGCATTTGCATAGTGTTCCATTAGTGCATTTGCAGCCTTTTTGCCTGTAAGCAAGGCATTTCCTTGTTTAATTGTTATTTGTTTGTTTCTAGGTCCTTCATTGTTCATGGCTTTCACTAGTTTCCATAGTTTGTTTCCATCCCTGTCAAAATTCAGGTTTTCTGTTTTTTCCCTCCAACAATCTCTTGTTGTTTGATTTACTGTTCTTTTATATTTTGCTGAGATGGCTTTGAGAGAGATGTTTGCTTCAATTGTTTGTTCTCTCTCTGCTGTCTTCCTGGCATCTTCAACTTTGTCCTCCAAACTTTGTAGTTCTTCAGTCCAGTATGGTTTGTAATTTTTCCTCGCTCCTCTTGGAATGGACTCAGTGGCTGCCTGTATTATCGCTCTGTTTAGACTTTCCACCATTTGCTTTATGTTGCCATATCGTGTATTTATGTTTTCACAATATTTGTCTGTTAGTATGGCAAATCTGTCCCAATCTGCTCGTTTGTAATTCCAGCGGGGCAAGGGCTTTTGCTCCTGTGGAACATACTCCATATTCATTTCAAGCTTGATTGGTCTGTGGTCACTACCTGCTAATTGGTCCAGCACATGGCGATCGATTTTGTGGAGGATGTCTCCTGTGCAGAAAGCTAAGTCTGGAGTAGAAGTGGTAAGCCATCTTCTGGAGTAGAAGCTCGGTGTGTCATCCGCTTTGTTGAGTAGATGGAGATTTGAGTCTATTTCCCAGTCCTCCAATTCATCTCCTCTTTTGTCAGTATCTGGGTATCCCCATCTTTCTGAAAGGCTATTAAAGTCTCCGACAATAATGCAGTTTGTGTCAGTTATTTTCATGTTTGAGAGTGTAAGGTCCTTATCTGCTGGGCTATACAGATTGTAGATTCTTATTTTCACGTCCTTTATCATTATATCAACACCTATAATTTCCGTTTGGTTGTCAGAGATCACAGATACTTCGCTGCAAGGTATTGTATTTCGTGTAAGTATTAGAACTCCTCCTTTGTGTCTTCGCGGTCGAAACGTGTGGCCTGATATCCTCTGACTGAGAATTTGTGATTGGCGTTGAGGTGTGTCTCTTGAATGCATGCCACATCTATTCTATCTTTATGAAGACGCTGTGTTAGGGAGTCTTTCTTCTTGTAAACTCCTTCGGCATTCCACTGTAGTATGTTGAGTGTCCGGGGTATTTGGTCAATAGCTCTTAACCTACTCCTCTGTGCCTTGACTCCACAGCACAGGGGAAGGTGACCACCAGTAGTCATGGGTGGACCCCCTCGAGGCAGGGGGCCCGGCACTATCACCGCCTGATGGGACTTCACGGGATTAGCACCATATCGATTAATTTTGATTTGTGACATCATGAATTAAGTTACGTTGCACTGCTTTGTCAAGCCTGTGGCTCAGTACATCCGATTTCGACAAGCATTTATTCGGGATGCTTTCCCTAGCCTTTGACTGTCCCCAGTCTACCTACAAGGCAGCAGGTTTCACGTTGCACTGCTTTGTCAAGCCTGTGGCTCAGTACATCCGATTTCGACAAGCATGTATTTGGGGTGCTTTCCCTAGCCTTTGACTGTCCCCAGTCTACCTACAAGGCAGCAGGTTTGTGTGTCTCTTCGTCTGGTCCCTCTCCCTTGACCTGTCCGACATGGGTGGCCCTACCAGTAGCTGTGCTACCGTCGGCATAGCTCTTGGGGTCATTGGGACGCACAAGCCCCTCTACCTCGTCACGGTGGACACACAGCAGAGGGGATTCCTTTGTTCAAGCAAGCATGCACGCACACATGTATACTGGATGGTTGATAGATGAATCCTCTTGAAGACTATTTATTTTTTTTTTTTTGGCGCTAGCTCACTTTGTACTCGAGCGTAGTTCATACATGCCATTTTTAGTAGCAATGGACTGAATTTTGATTGTGGATCTGCAACATTTAGCGGACGCAGTTGCTATACACAGTGAACAACTAGGGTTAGAATTGAATTGTAAGAAGACACAGATTATAGTCGTCACTAGGAAAGAGGAAATACCACAATGTAATATACAAGTAAATGGGATATTCTTAAACAAGTGAATCGGTACAATTATCTCAGAACAGTTATAACATCTAATGGGAGATGCTTTGAAGAGATTAGAACAAGAATCACCATGGTGCAGGTAGCCTTTTGCAAGATGGAAAACATACTGACCAAATGCGGAGTCTCTGTGGCGAAGTGGTCAAGCCGTTTGATGTTTGACTCGTGAGCCGAAGGTTGTGGGTTCGATTCCGGGCCGTGCCCTTCGGTTTACGAGTTAAATGTTTCGGAGACTCCTGTGGGTCGTCGCTAAAAGCTACGGAGTTCGTGCTTTGTGCGACGCTTTCCGTGCTGCGGAAAGAGACCGAGCCATATGGGATAAAAACCCGGAGCAATGAAGTCGACCCTGTCGACTTTTAAGCGACTTTTTTATACTGACCAATAAGAAGATGCCATTTTCAATGAGAAAAAGAGTGTTGAAGTAATACATAGAACCTGTACTTTTGTATGGATGTGAAGCGTGGACAATGAGCAGACAAGCTGAAAAACATCTGATGGCTGTGGAAATGTGGTTTCTGAGGAAAATGGAAAGAATGCCATGGACAGAGAGAAAAACCAATGACCAAGTCCTACAAGAAACAAATGAAAATCAGTAAACTGATTAGAGAAATTAGACATAGACAGTCAACATTTTTTGGTCACGTTATGAGAAGAAAATTGGAGAACTTGGTGACAACTGGCAAGATCGAGGGGAAGATAACAAGGGGAAGGCAGAGAAATAAATACCTGGATGGCTTGGCCATGTGGCATGGTCAAAACAAGAACACTGAGCTGATCTACGAGTCTGGTTATCGAGTGAGATAGCAAAACATGACTGCCCACGCTTACTGGCATGGCACATGATGATGATACCTTTCCCTATTACCAATGTCCCTCGACATCAACCAAACCCACTTCAACTTCAGAGGTACTTGTAATTTACGTCCCCCAAGTCAAGTATGAAAAGTCAACATTTTAGTCCAACTATCCCGTGTAGGGCTTGAACACCCTACCTCAGCATCAGCACACCGGATGTTTAAGAACAAGCGCTCTTCTCCATTAGATGATGCTGGCCTCCGAAGACTGAGTTTTAACTCCAATGCATCAGTATTCGGGTCGTCTAAGCTCTGAAAGGGGCCTGCTTCTATCGGAGCAAGATTGATGGGGAGGCTTTTCTTCTGATCCGTTACCAAAGTACCATCTAAATAGGAACCGTATTGCAAAGATCTCATGTCCCTCTCCAAGCTCAAAGACCAGCAGGGCGTGCTAGACTGGTATTCGGCTGTAATTAGATCATGATGCAGATCAGCACATATGTAGTGCACATATGTAGTGGCTGAGGTTAGGCCAGGGTTGGTCATGTGTCCTCCACAGGTGCTGGATCTTTCCTAGTTAACATAGAGTATCTGTGGGATCTTTCCTAGTTAACATAGAGTATCTGTGGGATCTTTCCTAGTTAACATAGAGTATCTGTGGGATCTTTCCTAGTTAACACAGAGCATCTGTGGGATCTTTCCTAGTTAACACAGAGAGCATCTGTGGGATCTTTCCTAGTTAACACAGAGAGCATCTGTGGGATCTTTCCTAGTTAACATAGAGTATCTGTGGGATCTTTCCTAGTTAACATAGAGCATCTGTGGGATCTTTCCTAGTTAACACAGAGAGCATCTGTGGGATCTTTCCTAGTTAACATAGAGTATCTTTGGGATCTTTCCTAGTTAACATAGAGTATCTGGGGGATCTTTCCTAGTTAACATAGAGCATCTGTGGGATCTTTCCTAGTTAACATAGAGTATCTGTGGGATCTTTCCTAGTTAACACAGAGCATCTGTGGGATCTTTCCTAGTTAACATAGAGCATCTGTGGGATCTTTCCTAGTTAACATAGAGTATCTGTGGGATCTTTCCTAGTTAACACAGAGAGCATCTGTGGGATCTTTCCTAGTTAACACAGAGAGCATCTGTGGGATCTTTCCTAGTTAACACAGAGAGCATCTGTGGGATCTTTCCTAGTTAACACAGAGAGCATCTGTGGGATCTTTCCTAGTTAACATAGAGCATCTGTGGAATCTTTCCTAGTTAACATAGAGTATCTGTGGGATCTTTCCTAGTTGACACAGAGAGCATCTGTGGGATCTTTCCTAGTTAACACAGAGAGCATCTGTTGGATCTTTCCTAGTTAACACAAAGAGCCTCTGTTGGATCTGTTCTAGTTAACACTGAGTATTTGTTGATTTTTACCCCAGGACATGCTGGTGTGGTGGGAAGTGAACAGGTGGACAGATTGGCTGGGTCTGCATCACTCAGTGGGGTTTTGGTGCATGATAAGGCAGATGTGCTCGGGGCCCTTTGGGATCGTGAATATAGTGCAGAAGAACAGATAGATAGACCATCACGGCCCAGAGAGAAAAACGCTGCAGAGAGTGACTAGAGAATCTGGCCAACACTCAAGACTGCGAAGCAAGGCCGGACGGACACATAATCAGACTGCTATTGACACATTTTGTATTGAGACTCTTTGCTAGCTGTTGAAGATGAGGACAGTGCACGTATGTTTATATCCCAAGTGCTGTGATGCTGGTTATTGACAACTAAATTCAACTCCTAGTTAACAAACTCCAACCCGCCGGGAAGGTTAACACGGTCAACAAATGCCCGCAGAAGTGGATGTGTCGGCCTAACGGCGCAAGAATGCAGCTCTGTTGTAAACAGTCACAACGCAGTCACACCCAAAAAAAAATCCGGATGAACGCAGAAGAAGAAGAAGAAACTCCAACCCAATGGCGAGGGAAAAGAAGTAGCAGCACTGGAATAAAAACAACACATGCGTTGGTAAGGTTTTATCTCCCTCTACATCATGGAATAACAGAGGAGCAACAAATAAATCAAAAATAAATGAGATGTATTACACTAATGTGGCACCGGATACTGAATTGAAATAAACACAAAAGCCACATTAAGGTTATACCTTGAGCTCTTTTCCCTGATGGGATTTTGTCTTCTTCTTCATAACTGTCTTCATCAGAACTGTCTTCTAATTGTGCCTGCTTTGGGGCAGCTGGCAATTATAAAAATATATACCACACATTATATAAGAAGAGCCGGGAAGGTTAACCCGGTCAACAAATGCCCGCAGAAGTCGGATGTGTCGGCCTAACGGCGCAAGAACGCAGCTCTGCTGTAAACAGGCACAACGCAATCACATCCGGAAAAAAACTCCGGATGAACGAAGAAGAAGAAGATATAAGAAGAGAATAGCGGCCTGTGTATTTATGAAAATATATAGTTGCAGTTCTGATGATGTAATTGTTAATGCGCTTATTTTATTTTGGTGTCCACTCACTTTGAACTCAAGTGTAGTTCATGCATGTGCTATTACTTCTAGTGCACTAAAATGATTTTTGCATGGGATTAGCTTTCCCTATTACCAATGTCCCTTGCCATCAGGCAAACCCACTGTGACTTCTGAGGTACTTGTATTTTACGTCCCCAAGTCAAAGACAAGAAGTGAACATGTTTCTCCAAATGACTGGTGAAAGGATTGAACCCGCTACCTCGGCATCAGTACACCGAATGTTTAAGAACAAATTCTCGTATCAATTCGACTATGCTGACTTCTATTTATGTGCTTGCAAACCAAAATATTTGCCCCATCATCATCCTCTTCTTCTAGTTCTCTACTTCTTCATTCGTCCAATATTCTTTTTTTATATTTTGGATGTAACTGCAGTGTCTGTTTACAGCAGAGCTGCAATATCTGTGCCTTCCACCTTCACATTCGACCTCAGAGTCATGATGGTAGAGACTTCTTCTTATCTATCAGAGTCATGATGGTAGAGAGTTCTTATCTATCAGAGTCATGATGGTAGAGACTTCTTCTTATCTATCAGAGTCATGATGGTAGAGACTTCTTCTTATCTATCAGAGTCATGATGGTAGAGACTTCTTCTTATCTATCAGAGTCATGATGGTAGAGACTTCTTCTTATCTATCAGAGTCATGATGGTAGAGACTTCTTATCTATCAGAGTCATGATGGTAGAGACTTCTTCTTATCTATCAGAGTCATGATGGTAGAGACTTCTTCTTATCTATCAGAGTCATGATGGTAAAGAGACTTCTTCTTATCTATCAGAGTCATGATGGTAGAGACTTCTTCTTATCTATCAGAGTCATGATGGTAGAGACTTCTTCTTATCTGTCAGAGTCATTATGGTAGAGACTTCTTCTTATCTGTCAGAGTCATGATGGTAGAGACTTCTTCTTATCTGTCAGAGTCATGATGGTAGAGACTTCTTCTTATCTGTCAGAGTCATTATGGTAGAGACTTCTTCTTATCTGTCAGAGTCATTATGGTAGAGACTTCTTCTTATCTGTCAGAGTCATGATGGTAGAGACTTCTTCTTATCTATCAGAGTCATGATGGTAGAGACTTCTTCTTATCTATCAGAGTCATGATGGTAGAGACTTCTTCTTATCTATCAGAGTCATGATGGTAGAGACTTCTTCTTATCTATCAGAGTCATGATGGTAGAGACTTCTTCTTATCTATCAGAGTCATTATGGTAGAGACTTCTTCTTATCTATCAGAGTCATGATGGTAAAGAGACTTCTTCTTATCTATCAGAGTCATGATGGTAAAGAGACTTCTTCTATCAGCATCATGATGGTAGAGACTTCTTCTTATCTATCAGAGTCATGATGGTAGAGACTTCTTCTTATCTATCAGAGTCATGATGGTAAAGAGACTTCTTCTTATCTATCAGAGTCATGATGGTAAAGAGACTTCTTCTATCAGCATCATAATGGTAAAGAGACTTCTTCTATCAGCATCATAATGGTAAAGAGACTTCTTCTTATCTGTCAGAGTCATGATGGTAAAGAGACTTCTTCTTATCTATCAGAGTCATGATGGTAAAGAGACTTCTTCTTATCTATCCGAGTCATGATGGTAAAGAGACTTCTTCTTATATATCAGAGTCATGATGGTAAAGAGACTTCTTCTTATCTATCAGAGTCATAATAGTAAAGAGACTTCTTCTTATCTATCAGAGTCATAATAGTAAAGAGACTTCTTCTTATCCAGTTCCAATGTATTATCTGTTTGAGGCCTGAGTTACAGAGCCCTTCTTTCCTCTCCGAGTTCAGAAGCCAGTGGGGTTTTCAAGATTAGTACTTACACTTCATGTCTGTGGAGAGACATATTAGAATATAATCTTGTCAAACAAGGAAAGAACCATTGTAAGGAAGCTAAAACATTCCACCAACCTTGCTTTTTCTGCTGAGGCACTGGTTTCGCTGATTTTGGTGCCTCTTTCTCTTCTTCGCTGTCATCTTCATCGCTATCATCCTCTTCCTCTGAAGAACTTTCCACAACCTGTGCTTTCTGTCCAGCTGCTTTAGTACTCACTTGTTGAACTGCAGAAAGTATAAGAGGACTTTCAAACATAATTAAACAGTCAACACATAATGAGCAACTTTTCTAACTCAACTCAAAACCATTTAAACTCAGTAATAATTTCACAACAATGTTTCCCCTTAGCATCTACACTATGTGCACACTCAGACTGTCTACATTAACATGCACACTCAGACTGTCTACATTAACATGCCCACTCAGACCATCTACATTAACATCTAACGTACCAGCTCAGACCGCCAACACTAACGTGCTAGCTCAAACCGCCTACACTAACGTACCAGCCCAAATCGCCTACATTAATCTACCAGCCCAAACCGCCTACATTAACATACCAGCTCAAACCCCCTACACTAACGAACCAGCTCAAACCACGTACACTAACGTACCAGCTCAAACCGCCTTCACTAATTTTCAAGCTAAGACCGCTTACACTAACGTGCTCACTCAAGACACTGGAAGGGTCATTATAAGGACACTCAAGACTTTACCAACCTTGCTTTTTCTGCTGAGGTATTTGTTTCACTAATGTTGGTGCTTCTTTTTCTTCGGCACTGTCATCTTCATCACTGTCACTCTCTTCTGAAGAACTTTCTTCAACCTGTGTTTTTTGACCAACTGCTTTCGTACCCACCTGAAGGACTTCATGGAATGCAAAGGAACTAATAACAACAGCCAAACAGAGAACAGACAGGTTGTTTATTTCAACAAAGAACCTTTAAAAACTCAATAACAGACACGAATGATTACAGTAGATTTTTAACACGTCATGTACATCTTAAGATCAGCATGGCTGAGAGGTTTTTTTTTGTTTTTTTTTCCGCTCGCTCGCTTTGAACTCAAGTGTATTATTCCATACATACTATTTATATTAGCGATGGACTGAATTTTGTGTGTGGATTAGCTTTCCCAATTAACAGTCCCTCGTCATCAAGCGAACCCACTCCAACTTCAGAGGTACTTGTAATTTACGTCCCCAAGTCAAGGACGATAGGTCAACATTTTAGTCCAGCTGTCCGGTGTAGGGGTTGAACCCCTGACCTCGGCATCAGCACACCGGATGTTTAAGAACACGCATTCTTATCCATTCGGTCATGCTGATCTGCGCTGAGAGGTCTAATGCACTTAAACTTTCTCCTCTGGCAACCAAGTAGTGGGTTTGCTCCACACACCAGTTCGTTTGACTTAAATGTTGACCTCTCGTTTAGAAAGCAATGGCAAACTATTGAACGTAAAATTGTCTAGTAAATCACAGTCCATGAGGTAGATTGGAACGTCCTGCAAGGGGCATGTAATTTTTGTTTATGCACATCTTACGTTTACTTAATTACCTAACTCGTGGCACTGTGCCACAGTAAATAAAATATGGTTGATGTTAAATATACTTGGTGATTAACTGGTTAAAATACAAGCACCACAAATTTACAAGAATCAATTAAGATTAAACAACAATAATAATAATAAAGTAGGAGACCTAGAAACATATGGAAAAGAGAATTAAAGGCAGTGATTAACTATATTTAGAGGTCATGGAGGGAGCTGAAGGACATAGCAAAAGCAAAAGATAGGACAGCTTGGCGGGACTTGGTTGAGGGCCTTTGTCACAATGGGGGGAAAAGGACAAAAGAAGAAGATATCTTATTACAGCGCACCAAACTCTTACCAACCTTGTTTTTTCTGCTGAGGAATTTGTTTCACTGACTTTGGTGTTTCTTCCTCATCTTCATCACTGTCATCCTCGTCCGAAGAACTTTCATCAACCTGTGCCTTGTGACCAACTGCCTTAGTACCCGATTGATGAACTGTAGAGAATGAGAAGGAAGTAATAAAAAACATAAACAGTAAACAGAATTTCTTCTTCTTCTTTGTACACTTTCAGATGTCAACCTGAATACATTTTAAACAAGCTTATGCCAACTTGAGCTTGTTGACACCATCGTAGTTTGTCCTCAAATGGAGCGGATGTAGACCACAATAATTCCAATGAAGCAAATGTTTAGCCATCATTTTACTAATTCCAGTTAAATTCATCAGTATCTCCCATATTTAGTTTATTGTACACTTGGTATTTAAGCTTGTCATGGTCTTTGTGAAGTCTGGCGATTGCCATTTGCTTCTTTCAGTTGAGTTGGTAATATGTGTCATCTATATGGTAATCTGGATGCTCCGATTCCCACATGGTTCTTATCAACTTTTTGGCCTTATTCGGGATTGTGTCTATATCAGGATAAGTGGGGAGGTCAGCAAGGCCAAATGGATAAAAATGTTTGCTCTTAAACTTCCAGTGTGCTGATGCCAAAGTAGCAGATTCAACCCCTACACCAGACAGCTGGACTAAAATGTTGACTTCTCTTCCTTGACTTTGGGACGTAAACTACAAGTATCTCTGAAGTCGGAGAGGGTTCACCTGGTGGCGAGGTAATCGGGAAAGCTAATCCACATGCAAAAAGCAGTCCAGTGCACTAGAAGTAGTATAATGTTTATGGACTACGTTTGAGTTCAAAGCTAGTGAATGCAACAACAAAATCAGGCTGAGTTATTAGTTGACCATTTTGTCAATCTGTCAGCCTCTTCATTCTCCGGTACATGGCAATGTCACAAGATCCATTGTATTATAACTCTATTGTATTTCTGATACAGTCCATGGAGATCTGCTCATTGCTCTGCTAGTCCTGCATTGCTTTTCTCTTCAGAACTGAGACAACTAAACACAGAATTCATATTGGTAATTCATTCATAAACTGTTTCCTCATATGTCATACACTTCATCAGCCAGAAAAAACAACCAATCACTTCTTCTTCCTATGATGTACACGTTCCAAATTTTTACATCATTATCTTTCTCTTGCATACCATCACCCTTCCCATCAGTGACATCTTCAGCTTAGAGACAGCCAAAGTACCTAAATTGCCTGACCTTGATCTCATGCAGTAATATTTTCCTTCAATGCTTGTTTTTGTAAGATTCCTTCTATTCATCTTATAACAAGTGTCTGCTTCATATGAGGATCCACCTGGTTCATCATCATGCTGCAGGTTTTTAACAGACCGTCGCTCTCATCATAGCCCAGTGGTAAGTTGAGTTGAGTCAAGAACCAACATCACAGCATAAGGACACTCCCATATGTGCTCGGTCCTCATCTTCAAAAGCCAACAAAGAGTTCCAATACTAATTGTAGCAGTCTGGTTATGTGTCCATCTGGCCTTTCCTCAGAGTCCAGAGTGGCGGTCAGATCTTCCGGTCACTCCCTGCAGCACCATTCTCTCCAGGCCATGATGGTCTATCTATTCTTTTGCACTATACGCACGAGCCCTGATCACGTCTGCCTTACCAAGCACCAAAGTCCCATCAAGTAGTGCAGACTCAGCCAATCCATCTGCCTGCTCGTTTCCCACCACACCAGCATGTCATAGGGTGGAAAACAATGCAACAGAGCTCTGTATTTTTGGTTGTTGAATTTAAGCATGCCACTCTGACCGAAGCACGCCTGCCTTCATGGCACATAAAACAGATTCTCAACCCTTTGCAGTTCTCCTGCTTCATACATGTTCATGCCTAAGGTGTCTCCAATGTCCTGTGCCTCATACATGTTCAATGCCACTGTGTCTCCAATGTCCTGTGCCCATCTTTTAGCTTCTTCCTCCAGGAACCATGCCTTCCATCACTGCTCCTCCCCAACAAATGTGATGGTTACATGGTCAAAGTATTTCAGATCCCAAGTCAACGGCGCTGTTTACGAGCCAGTTTTCTTTGATATTCAGATCTGAAAGAATGTCAGTTTTTGTCTTCTCTTGGTCTATGATATTCTAAGAACTTTTCTGTAACATTTACATTCAAAAGCCCAGATTTTCTTCTTTAATGACTGCGAAATAGTCCAGTTTACGAGCCAGTTTTCTTTGATATTCAGATCTGAAAGAATGTCAGTTTTTGTCTTCTCTTGGTCTATGATATTCTAAGAACATTTCTGTAACATTTACATTCAAAAGCCCAGATTTTCTTCTTTAATGACTGCGAAATAGTCCAGGACTCACAATCGTAAGTTGCCACAAAAAAAGATGCTGGCTCTAATAAAAATATACTTTCATTTGTTTTAAGATGTTGTGCCATATATTCTTAATACTGTTAAACCTCTGCATTGTTATAGTTAATCGACATCTGATTTCTTGCAACCAGTCCCCATTTTTACAGAATATGGAGTCCAGATATTCAAAGTTTGTGGGTTTTTTTCTTTTTTGGCGTGTGCTCGCTTTGAACTAAAGTGGCCCATACACACTACTTCTAGTAGCACTGGGCTGAATTTTGCGTGTGGATTAACTTTTAAAGGTTGTGATATTTTCAATTCCTTCAATGTTGGTTGTGATTTTTTGTTCCATCTGGTAATTTAATGTAAATGACATAACCTACAAATAAGAAAAGTTTAGAAATAATTGTTAACTTGTTATCAACGGATCAAGCTAGTACAACCTGCTGTGGGTATATGAAGTGACAGAGCCATCACATTTTTGTAAGAGTTAGTACACAGAGGAAAAGTTGGCCAGTCCCTCCCTCCCATAGAAAACAATGAGTTTTGGCTTTTACCACTTATCCAACTACATTCATGCAATTATCAGTGTAACATCCTAACTGATACACTAACACACCTGCTGAACATAGTCTAATGATTAACCAAAAATATTTGTAAGAGACTTCCAAAAAGAAACACTACAAACCAAGCTGCTTTTGTTGCTGTGACTTGTGTTGTTGTTGCTTTTGTTTCGCTTTCTCTGATGTCACTTCCTTTTCACTGTCCTCCTCTTCTGATGAACTGTCTTCATCTGTAGATGTCTTTCCTCCCACTGCCACTGTAGTTACCTTGGCACTCAACTGTACACCTACATCAAAATATATGCAAATTACTACACAAAAAAGCACTGATTCTGTATTTCAATCACATATCCAACAAGATCAAGGTAACATCAAAGAGACACAACATTTAAGGATAGACTGGGCTTTTCTCCATCAAGAAAGTAAAAAGGATCCGAGTGGCAAGTGGTTATGCCAACTGCTTCGTGCTCAGAAGGTCGTGGGTTTCCACCATTCAGTTCTCGAATGCGCTATTCTCAGACACTCTGGGGAAGCCATCGTTGGAGCAATGGAGTTCATGCTCTATCTAACCCTTGCACCAGGCAGTTAGCTGCTCTTACAGAGAGAGCCCAAGCTATAATTGATAACATCCAGAGTAATGAAATCAATCTTATTGCCCTTTCATAAATTAATGGACAAAAATGTAGACAAAATATCTTCAAGTTAAATTAGCCCCTCCAGACCGCTGTACCAATTTTTCGGTAATTTCCTAATCTGTCGCTATACCGCTGTAACTAATTTTTGGTATTTTGCCTAGTACGTGAAAAAAATGCGTCACAAACTAAAAATAACCAACCAGTCGTGGTCAAACCTTATGGTTAGCCATTGCAAATGTCTGCCCCCATAGGTTTGAATTGACTTTGTGTGGTTTAATGCGAAAAAATTCTGAAAATTCACAATGAAACGAGCGGCTGATGAACCAAGCACTTCAACAAGAAAGCGAAGCAGGTCTAGGCTTTTCACAGTCCAACATGTGATCGATACTTTGGTTTATTCAGACTAGATTGGCACACAAAGGTGGAATATTGGCACTAGATGAAAGGTAGACCTATTTTCTACAATGTCTCCAAGTTACATCTTCTTCTTCTTCTTCTTCGTTCATCCGGAGTTTTTTTCTTTTTCGGATGTGATTGCGTTGTGCCTGTTTACAGCAGAGCTGCGTTCTTGCGCCGTTAGGCCGACACATCCGACTTCTGCGGGCATTTGTTGACCGGGTTAACCTTCCCGGGGGTTTCTTAGGACGTTTGACTCTCACTGTTGTGGTGTTATCCCCCATCCCAGCTGGTCCATATAGAACAGCCAAAGATCCTGGTCAGCCCTCAAGGGAAGGCAGGGGCAGACCATGGGCATTCCCCGCCATCCAAGGAGGCTTCCATACTTGCAGAGCCGATACATAGCGCTCTGGTACTGGGCTCACCCAAGGAATCGTCACGTCCTGCACATGGCTGCTTAGCCTCACTTCCGTATATTGGGCCTTCCGTTCACCATAGGCTGTTCTTCCGGAAACCAGAAGTATGCAGTCTGCAGATGACATCCACACAGTGAGCTTTCGATTCGGACTTTCCATGTAATGGATTTGCTATCCAAGCAATATTCCATTTCGTGCCACTAGGACACTTTTCCACCTTTTATGAAGCCCACACAGTGGGCTTTTGATTCGGACTTTCCACGTAATGGATTTGCTATCCAAGCAATATTCCATTTCATGCCACTAGGACACTTTTCCACCTTTTATGAAGCCCACACAATGGGCTTTTGATTCGGACTTTCCACGTAATGGATTTGCTATCCAAGCAATATTCCATTTCGTGCCACTAGGACACTTTTCCACCTTTTATGAAGCCCACACAGCGAGCTTTCGATTTGGACTTTCCACATAATGGATTTGCTATCCAAGCAATATTCCATTTCATGCCTCTGGGTCTTCATGCACCTTTAAATGTCAACCTGTATATAGTTAAAGTAAGCTGCGGTCAACTTGAGCTTGTTGATATCTCCATAGAGCTTGTCCTCAAATGAAGCAGGTGTGGGCCAAAATATCTTTCTCTGTTCTGCATACGTTGGGCAATCCTGCAGCAAATGTTTTGCTGTCATTTTTCCAGTTCCACAATTACATTCATCGGTATCTCCTATCTTTAGTTTATTGAACAAGTGGTATTTCAGCCTGTTATGTCCTGTGCGGAGTCTGAAGATTGCTACTTGTTCTCTTCGGTCGAGTTTGTAATATGCATCATCCTTCTGATGGCCTGGATGCTCTGATTCCCATTTGGTTCTATAAGTGCTTTTTATCAACCTCTTTGCCTCATTATAGGTTATGTCTATGTCAGGCTGTGGTAGTCGTCCGCCCTCTTTTGCCAGTCTGTCAGCCTCTTCGTTTCCAGGTATACTGCAATGTGATGGGATCCACTGTATTACAACTTTTTTGGATTTCTGGCATAGACCATGGAGTGCTGCTCTTAGGTCAGTTAGTTCTGTGCTGTTATTGCTCTTCAGTATTGAGACAGCTGACTTTGCATCTGTGAAGATAGCTATTTGCTTCTCTTTATTTTCCTCCATCAGGAGCATTTCTGCTGCAGTTTTCAGAGCCTCTACCTCCGCTTTGAAGTTACTTGAAAATTTTCCAGTTGCCATTGAATGTGTTTTTTTCACTCCATTTTTTAAATTTAGGAGAACTCCTCCTCCTCCATTCTCTATTGAATTTTTGGCTGATCCATCTGTATATGCATGGGTCCAATTCCTGCTTGGGTAATGTTCTTTTATGTAGTTTAGGGTTATTTCTCTTCTTTCGGTTTCATGCTGAGTGTTCTTTTTCTCAATACCAGGAATGTTTTCTATCATCTCAGGCAGTTGCTGCTGTCGCCAAGCTGGGAACTTGTGTGTATTGTGTATGGGCTTGACTGTTGATATGTTAAGAATAGGATCTGCCCTAATCCTTCGTTTTGCAGTTTCTACAAAGTTGCTACGCTTCAGTCTTCCCTTTCCAAAACCATTAAATCTGTTGTACATAGGGTGGTCTGTCAATCTTCTAAATTTTTCTGCTTGTTGCTGGGCTCTGCTATCTCTTCTATCCTGCATTGGTTGTAAACAAGTGATCTTTTCTAGTTCATTAATAGGCGTTGTCTTCAGGCTTCCAGTTATGACTCGCATTCCTTGGTTTTGGACTCTACTTATTTTGTTAAAGTTTGACTTAGCTGCTGTTGCCCAAGCTGCAATGCCATATTCCAGTACTGGCCTCACCCGTCCAGTATATAACTTCTTGAGAACTTTCTCATCTGCTCCCCACGTAGTACCAGCAAGCTTTTTCATGATTGCCATTCTCTGCCTTGCTCTTGTTCGATTTTTCTCAACCTGTGTCTTCCATGTCAGGCGACGATCAAAGGTGACTCCTAGATAGTTTGGGTTTTCTTCATGGCGCAATATTTTTCCATTCAATACCAGCTTAGGTTGCTGAGGTTTATTTGAGAGGGAGAACACTGTGCATGTTGTTTTCTCCTCACTTATCTTCACTAGCCATGATTTTGACCAGTCCTCTAGCGCTAATAAGGCTTGCTGTATTCTGCTGTTAGCTGTGCTAATATATTCTTCAGATGTCCATATGGCTAGGTCATCTGCAAAGGAGGATGTGTGTACTCTGGCTGGAAAATTTTCTGTGATGTCATTTATATATGCTAGGAATAATGTTGGTGAAAGAACTCCTCCTTGGGGGACACCTTGCTCCAGCAGCATCATTTTGCTTGTTTGTCCTTGTACTTTTGTCCTGGCAGTTCTGTTCTCAAGGTAGTGGCTGATCCATTTATACATTTTTCCACAAACATGCATGTTTTGCAGTTTTACTTTCAGTCCTTCCTTCCATACTTTATCAAATGCTTTTTCTAAATCTATCCAGACTGCTAGTGTGTGCTTTTTCTCTTGGAAGGTGTCAGAGCCTAACATGGGATAGCTATGCAGGAACATCGTTACGCCACCCGGCGGACAAGAGTTGTCGGCTGACAAGATTGTTACCTGACACGCGACCAGCGGTCAGGCCGACGATACCAGACGCACGCATGCCACGTGACGCCACTAGAGGCGGTCGGCAGTTTGCGCGCTAGCCTGAGACCGAGCTGGGACCTGAGACTGGACGGACGTGTGCGGGGAAAGCAAGGCGTTTGTGTGGATCTCTGTGGTTGAAAGCCGAACGACTGTCATCTTGAGCGTCAGACTTGTGAGCTGTATTGTGGTTGTGAGCGTCGTGAGTTATATATTGTATATTGTTGTAATCATCGTTCTGTATTTAATATGGCAATAAATCCATAGAACGTTGTGTCGTTGAGTCTTACGTCGAATCACGTTATACTTGTACTGTCTCACACGTGTTAGCTAAACGAGCCAATTATAAGATCCTGACATGTGTGGACGTGGGGGCTCGTCCGGGATGTAAGAACCTAACATGTTTGTTTAAACCTTATGTAAGTAACGATCTAAATCTATAATTTGTCAACTTGTAATTGTTGTCAAAGTTATAGTACTTGTAAATGTGATCGTCGAAAGCTAATTGTGATTGATTACTACATTGTTCAAACATGTGTAACAACATTTGTAAGTGTACAGTGCATACATATTGTTTGATCCTGTAAGCGTGTAAAACATATGTGATTTGTGAAACTTGTCACCGTTTGACCTTGTCGACATCGTGAGCTTGTCGCCATTTTGCTAACAAATGCTCTGTCTGTAACACCTTCTATGAAGATGGTATCTTAACATGCGGGCACGCCATCCCTATTGCCAATGAGGAAGCTAACTTGGTAATAGACTCAAAAGGCAGATTAGACATCCATCACGGGTATGTTAATGGCAAGTTTGCTACGGTCCTTCGCGACACCGGCAGTACACTTATTGGCCTGAAAACAACATTCATAACGCCTACAGACTATACAGGCAGGCACATTACATGTAGAACATTTTCAGGCAATATTGAGAAATATCCATTAGCATGGGCATACATTGAAACACCTTTCCTCACCGGGAAAGTAAAGTGCGCCGCACTTACGAACCCAGTGTGTGGATATAATCATAGGAAACTTACCTGAGGTGAATGACAAACCTCATAACCATGACATAACATCACTATGTATTGATGATAACACGACATCACCACCAAATGTCATCATTGAAATGTCATATCACCTATTGAATGTATGTTAGCTAATGCAGCACTAAGTTCTCATCACATCATTAACGATATCATTCCATCATCATCTGATGTCATTGAGTGTGTGAACGCAGTAACAAGAGCTACTGCTAGAGTGCAAGATGAAAGTAACCAAACTGAGGCTATACAAATGCTTAGCCCAGAATTACCACCTAGTGACATATGAAGGAAGCATTCATAACAGCTCAAAAAGCTGATCCTTCACTGTCAAAGTACTTTGACCTGATCGGCAAAAAGCCAAGAGTAACCAAGAATGCGAAATGGCATTTTGCTTTACACAATGATATACTCACCAGGTATTACACCAGAGGTGACATTACAACGAAGCAAACTGTTTTGCCAACTACTTATCGCAAGCAAGCTTTACATCTTGCTCACGATATACCTTTTGCAGGTCATATGGCATATGTTAAAACCAGGTCAAGGTTATTGACACAGTTTCATTGGCCAAAATTTTGCAATGACATAAAAACATATTGCAGAAGTTGTGATACATGCCAGAAACTGGTAAAAAAAGGTAAACACCCACAGGCAAAGTTACAAGTCACTGACTTAGCCAGTCGACCTTTTGAAAAAATTATCAGTTGACATTGTGGGCCCTCTTAGTCATACAACAACTAGAGGGAATAAAATATATTCTAACTGTATTGATCAATGTAGCCGCTGGCCAGAAGCTATTCCTCTAAAGAACATTACTGCCAACGACATCATGGAAGTGTTCTTCCATATCTTCTCCCGAATCGGGTTTCCAGATACTATCCAGTCTGATAGAGGCACTCAGTTTATTGCCGCATCGACCCAAGCTTTCACCAAAATGTTAGGAGTGAAGCAAGTTTTCAATAGCCCCTATCATCCTCACTCGAGCGGGATTATAGAAAAAGCTTAACGGGGATCTGAAGCACATGCTTGCAAAAGTAACTCAAGATCACCCCAATAATTGGGATGTATACCTACCAGCTGTTCTCTTTGCTTATCGCGAGGTACCACATTCTAGTACCGGTTTCTCTCCTTTTGAACTAATCTATGGTGCCAAACCACGAGGCCCATTAAACAATTTATCACCAAAATGTTAACTGACTCCTACTCCAGTACTTAAATTCATATCATCATTCTTGTATGTAACATCATTGCGTGAAAGGATTATTAAATCATGTGAAATTGCTAAAAATGCACTAAAAACTATCTGGTGCTACTTACAGACAGTACGCAGACAAAGGTAACAGAACTATAACATTGCACCTGGCAGGACGTTTATACTAATTGACCGACAGTACTGACTGATTCTTGGCAGGGACCTTTTTTAAATGACAAGACGATCCACCGTAGAAATACGAAATCCTAATAAAAGCAAACACAAAATATTTTCCCTAAATCTAAGAATACCACAACAAGACAAGAACAAAACGATTGACAGCTTGCACCGGTAATAATCACGAAAATGGATTGTAGCGACGGATCCAACACCTACATTAGACACACAAACTGTTGGGAAAAA
>JACEFZ010007545.1:0-25000 GCA_014155875.1 Cepaea nemoralis
TGATTCTGTCGTACATGTTAGTCCCATCTGCGCACTAATTATGAAGGTCACTATCTAATAGTGTTTGTTTTCCGTTTCCACCACAGTGGTGGTCGTGGTACGATATAATATTGGTATTACAAATTCTAAGTTCAACCGAACTTTGGCTACAAAGTGTGGACTGCGTCTGGTCCTGCAGGCAGCAGGGTTAGAATTGGCTGGCCTTCCCCAGGAGGATGATAAGTGAAAACTTGTAGCCTAACGGGGTCTGAGTGGTCTCGAGGTATGGTGTCCGCCTCGAGTGCTGGAGGTCCCGGTTCAAGCCCCGCGTGAGGGCCGGGATTTATTTTCACATGGACTTTCTAGTAACAAAATTTCCCCTGGTCTCTGGGTAGTGAGATTGGACGCCGTGTGTATTGTTGCGCACGTAAAAAATCCCTTGGCAGTTGGAAATCGAAAAAAGAATAGCCTAACGGTCGCTGCCCGGGCAAAATTTCGAGTTAAAAATCTACCAAAGTATTTCAGGATCCTCGCCGGTGCTACGGAGTTCGTGCACTGAGCTGAGTTTCTCCGGACTCAAATTGAGTTAGGAGTAGAATGGAGCACTTATGGTTACACCCGTGTGCCGTGATGTTGATCCAGTCGACTAAACGAAGCTAGTAGCCTGCCGATGACCCGCAGACTAGACAAGTCAACTCTACCTCCCCGTGGTGTAGACCGGGAGACCATGACAGAGAGGTCATGAGTCAAACAGGGCTCTGTCCTAAACCTGCGACTGGCCTAGCAAGCCCGCAGGCGATTTTCATATTGTTCGTTAAACAAAAATAAAGAAGCATAATCGGCGGACAGAGGGAATAGCAGTCCATGGGAATCTGATACATGAAGACCATAAATAGGCAATCTCCCGCTGTTTATGTTTCACCTCAACATCGTAAGATACAATAGGAACAAGATGGGATGAGATGGTTCCGATTTTGACTTCCTTTGACGTAAACAAATTGCTAGCACTATGAAAGTTTCTCTTGCCTTCCGAGTTCTTATTATCTCTATCTGTTCCCCACATTTGTTTCCCAAAAATGGTGTATGATTGGGAAGTGGGGTTTCACCAAGAGAGATCGGTTGCTATTTCTTGTTGTGATCTCATTATCTTGTCTTCTCTATCTGTTCTCCCAGTTTTGTCTACACTGCTTCCTAAAGGCTCTGATAAGGATAAAACTTAAAGGCAGAAACGTTACGATAACGAGATATGACAGACAGAATGGCAACTTGATAAGAGAGAAAAGTATCGATGACTTTTTGAAAGCAAGCGGAGACGAGTCAGTGATCAATACAACTGCTTGCCGAGATATCTTTGTGTGTTAGAGGTATCTACAATATTAAGTTTGAGAGAGTCTGATATTGTGGTGTTGTAAGGGCAAAAATATCATATGATGAATGATGTCTTAATTTGTGGTGTTGTAAGGGCAAATATCATATAATTAATGATTAAACAGTGGTGTTGTCAGGGCAAATAAGATATCATGAATTTCTTAAGTAGTGGTGTTGTGAGTGCAAATATTAACATGATAAAGTTCTAAGTAATGGTGTTGTAAGGGCAAATATCATATGATTATTGATGTCTTAAATAATGGTGATGTAAGGCCAAATATTATATGGTGAATGGTGTCGTAAAAAGTGGCGTTGTAAGGGCAAATATCATATGATGAATGTCTTAAATAGTGGTGCTGTAAAGGCAAAAATCATATGATGATGTTTAAATAGTGGTCTTGTAAGGGCAATATGAACAACATTTTATGGCTGTGGAGACGTGGTGGAAAATGCAAAGAATACCATGGACAGACAGAAAAACCAATGAACAAGTCTTTTAAGAAAACAATGCAGATCGTAAACTGATTAAGTTAATTAGAAGTAGACAGCAAAATTTTTGGGGCATGTTATGATAAGAAATGACTTGGAGAATTGGCTGACTAACTGGCAAGATCGAAGGAAAGAGGACCATGGGAAGACGAGAATAAATACCTGGATGGCTTGGCCACGTGGCATGGTCGAGACAGGAACACGGAGCTGATCCACGACTCTGGTGATCGAGTGAGATGGTCAAGAACATGACCGTCCACGCTAATCGGCATAGCACATGATGGATGGATGGAAGGGAAATATCATATGATGCACGCTGCCTTAAATAGTGATGATGTAAGGGCAAATATAATATAATACATGATGTTTTAAATAGTAATGTTATAAGAACAAAAAATAATATGGTGAATGATGTCTTAACTTGTGGTGTTGTAAGGGAAAAATATCATATGATGAATGTGTTAAATAGTGGAGTTGTAAGAGCAACAACCAAATGATACATGTTGCCTTAACTAGCGATGTTGTAAGGGCAAATATGACATGATGAATGATGTCTAAAATAGTGGTGTTATAAGGGAAAATATATGATGAATTAATTCTTAACTTATGGTTTAAGGACACACATCATATGATGAATGTTGTTTTAAATAGTGGTGTTCATCATCATCAATTGCCCTGCTAGCTATCATAGGCGTTCATGGCTCTCCACAGATCTCGGTCTTTGATGTTCTGGGTCAACACTCATGATGATGATTTCCTCCATGCCACCGTCCTAAATCCAATCAACATCATTTCTCTTGGTCTGCCTCTGCCTCTCTTCGCCCTCAATCTTTCCAGTTGTCACGATGTTTCTAATCCTCTCTTCTTAGCACATGACGAAGAGCTGTTTGTCCTCTTTCTTATTGTTGTATATAATGGTTCTAGCTTCATTAGTCTGTTTCAGGCAGTCATTGTTTATTTATCTTCAGTCCCAGGAATTCACAACATTCTTCCGGAACCACATCTCTGTTGCTTCTAATTTCTTCTTATGTTGTTCATTTACTTCCAGATTTACTGCTTACAGCATAATGGTTCCACATAGCAGTGCTGCACTTCTCTTTCTTACATTCAGTGATAATGACTATTGCATAGGATACTCCTTCATTTTCTGAAGTGCTGTTTTTGCTTCTTGCCCTAGTTCTGACCTTAATCTCTGTTGTACATGTTCCATCTGATGTTATAAATGCCCCTAGGTATTTAAAATTATCCACATGGTTAAGAATTTCCCCTTCTATTTCTATGTCACCATTCTATTTGGTGTCACCATTTTCTTTGATATCACCATTTGTTACTGTTTTCTTGATATTCAAGGAGAGTCATTTCTTTACACTCTCTGTTACTACAATGTTGAACAATTGTTGTAGGTCTGTTGCATTATCCGCCACCAATACTTAAAAATAGAAGTAATGTAAGGAAAAATATCTGATGACTGAATTCTTAAATATGATGAATGGTGTCTTAAATAGTACTGTTATAAGGGAGAATATATGATGAATTAATTTAAAATTGTGGTGTAAGGGCACATATCATATGATGAATGGTGTCTTAAAATGTTGTGTTGTAAGGGAAAATATATGGTGAATGAATTCTTACATTGTAATGTTGTAAGAGCAAATATCATAATGAATGGTGTCTTAAATAGTGGTGGTATAAGGGAAAATATATGATGAATGAATTCTTAAATTGTGGCGTTGTAAGGGTTAATATCATATGATGAAGTTCACCAAACCTAGTTAATGGCCCGTAGAGGTCATTGTTTCAGAATCGTTGTGAATTTAGAGTAGTGATGTTTCAATGTTTCTAGCAGGTTCATCATATTGATGTTTCAATGTTTTCACCATAGTGAGGTTGTAATAGGTCTAGTTTAATGATATTTCAAAGAGATAATTATAGTAAAGTTTTCAGTCGGTCCATCCTTGCTAGGTTTTATAGGGTTTATTATAATGATGATTCAGGGGGTTCAGACAGTGATGTTTAAATGAATTCATCATATTGTTTTAAAGGGATCATCATCGTGATGCAATCCACACAACTACAAGTCTAGTCATTTCAACTCATTCTCATACTCACCTTTACACCCATCCTCACACTCATCCCTCACACTCATTCTCACATTCATCCTCACACTCATCCTCACCCTCACATTCACCCTTTCGCTTGTCCTCACACTAACCCTCATCCTCACACTCACTCTCATCCTCACAGTCATCCTCACACTTATCCTCACACTCACATTCAACCTCACACTAACCCTCACCCTCATCCTCACACTCATTATCACACTCACCCTCACATGTATCCTCACACTTACCACACTCGTCGTTTTCTGTTGCTAGAAAAATCTAGCGCTTATTAAGTTGTCTCGAGTGCAGTAACATCGATTCTACATCACAATCATAATCTCGTTTGTTTACTAATCTTCATTAACAACATTTATTTTCTTGTGTTTCATAACCACATTTATTTACAAATCTTCTTCAATCACATATGTAATCATTTTCTTTAATCACATATGCACTAATCTACTTTAATCACATTTATGTACTAATGTTTGTTATTTTTTTTAAAATCACATCTATGCACTAATCTTCTTAATTAATATTCTTTCATTTAAAAGAACATATTACTAATATTCTTTAGTAACATTCACTTATAATCTTTTTTTTAATCCATGCATGTTTACAAACAATTTTAACGCGAGTTATTTGTGCCAGCTCAAGTCGCCTCGTCAGTTTTAAACTTAGCCATACAAAAATCACCGAACACCTCACACCATATCACCCAAATTTCCATCATTCCAACGCACACGAAATTCTAAGTACCGTTGTTTGCGGCAATTTACAGAGAATGCCCGAAACCATGTTTCGTAATGTGCTTTAGAGCAGATTCCGACGGCTTTTACCGAATATGTTATGCATGTAAATCTCAGTATTGACTAACGAACGTAGACTAATGATCTAGACCAGTGGTTCTCAAGCGGTGGGGAATTCCTCCCCCCCCCCAAGGGGGGAATTTTAGGGTTTCAGGGAGGGGGGGGGGGTGAAGACCATTTTCAGATCGCGTTTAATACAAGACCGATTACTTGATATTGTTTTCCCTCATATTTTACAGTATTGTACGTCTCATGCTTCTAAAATTCATTTTATAAAAGTAAGTAGACCACAAATCATGTTTTATGTGGGATGGACTAGACTTGTTTTAGTATATGCGATTGAAAGTGAACCCTCCATTTTGACGTATACTGTGTAGGGGGTGGGGGATTTTTAGTTAGGAAATATGAAGGGTGAGGGGGGGTGATGGGACGTTCTGAAACTACGGTGAAGGGGGGCACGGGCCAAAATTTTTGATAGGAAGGGGGGGGGTGGTATGACGTTGCTGAAAATATGGTTGACTGAATGGGGCACGACCACAAAAGGTTGAGAACCACTGATCTAGACGACTTTTTGGCGTTTCTGGCACATCTAGTTTTAACTTGTGTCAGAAGTCTCTTCTAGAATATTGACACACGGAAATAATACTTTCCGTTGTCCTGTATGAAGACTTGCTCGTGGTTGGTTGGGGTATTGTGGTTCGGGTATGGGGTAACCAGCCCAAAGACAATTATTCTTAGTCGGTTGCGACTGACAGGGTACGATATTGCCATTTCCTTTGCCTATTGCCTTTCCGGCATCGAAACACCTGGGACCAGAAAGATAGATAAATTGTGAAAAGAAGCAGCCATATAATACTCGTGTAGCGTAGTGGGCCAGACGTACCCACTGCCGCTCGGTGGTCAGGAGTTCGATGTCCATCGGGTGTGGATTCGAATGTGCAAACATTGACCTGGCCTCCATGCCTAACCCAGCCTAAAATATTGTACCCGGAATGTCTTGGAAGTAAAGGCGTGCTGTGTGCATACTGAAAATACACTCACTCAGTGATGATTATTTCTATAGAAATATGGGTTTCTACACAATACGCCAAATGCCCCAAAGACGTGTAACAAGACACCAATACTGACTTATAATAATGACAATAATAATAATAAATAATAATAATAATAATAATAATGCTATTAATAATAATAATAACAATAATAATAACAATAATAATAATAGCACTATTAATACTATTGATAACAATAACAATTATAATAAATAACAACAACAACAACAACACACAGAACGTGCGCCTGATTCTGTTGTTCACACATTCGGATTCTCGCCGATTTAGTGTGAGATTTCCTCGTGTCATTTCAGGGGAGGGACTGTGGCACTTCTGTGGATGAATTGTGAAGTTATAATAAGCGAAGAAACTGCACCAGTTTTGTTAAATATGGTGACTCGGTACCTTCGACTTCGACAAGCATTTTGTCGAGTTTATTTTCCTGAACCTTTGACTGTCCCCAGCCTGCCTACAAGGCTGTAGATTTGTGTCTCTCTTCGTCTGGTTCCTACCCCTTGACCTGTAATACATGGGAAACCTTGCTAGTAGCTGCGCTACCTCCGGCAAAGCTCTGGGTAGTTGGAGGACACAATCCCCTATACTACTTCAATGTGGCGACCACAAGATAGGGGGATCAGTGTGGCGTGAAGTGACCAGTCTCTGGAACCTATGCGTTGAGATGAGTTGAGTTGAGCTAAATACCGACATCACTGCACACTTGGACATTTCAATATGCGCTTCGACCCTCGTTAACAGCCAGCGAAGAGTCACACTACTAATCGTTCCCATCGCTATCTGATTGAAAATTCTCCTGGTCTTTCCTGTAAGTTCTGATGAAACCCCTGCCATCCCCACGCAACACTCATTGTTTCCACAAACGGGTATCATTCTGTTTCCCCGCCTCTCCACCGGGTCCCACAGGCGCACGACCACCTCTCTCTTGCCCTTCGGTAGTCTACCACCAAAAGGTGTCTTTCCTGTCAGTCTATCAGCCTGTTCATTCATCCGCACTCCCACACGGCCAGGGCAAAAAATCCATACAATCTTCTAACAGTCTGTGACCTCGAAGCGATGTGAGCCATTCCACACGAACCATTCCTTTCTCCATCTTAGCAAGTATACTCCCGAACCCTAATCACAATATAACCATGTCAACAACACAGGTGAGGGTTCCAGGACATGTCATCTAGCAAACAATTAACGACAAGCACATATTATTGAACTATATTCGCCACTTTATATTGGATTTACTGATTATGAAAAGGCTCTGACAGCGTTGATAAGGAATCTCTTTTGAGGTTGATGCGGCATTATGGGATCGCACAGAAAATCATTAACTTAATATGGCAGCATATGCAGATATGAAGTGTAGAGTTCGTCATGGCGACACCCGATAGATACATTTGAAATAAAAACAGGAGTACAACAGTGGTGTCTTTTTTCACCAACAATAACCACCAGAAATGGAATTTGCAGTGATCGCATGGCGAAATGGTAAGAAACGAGTGTTCTTAAACATCCGTTGTGCTGATATCGAGGTAAGCTGTTCAACCCCTATACCGGAGAGCTGGACTAAAATGTTGACCTGTCGTTGTTGACTTGGGGACGTAAATTACAAGTACCTCTGAAGTCGGACTGGGATCGCCTGATGGCGTGAGACATTGTTAATAGGGAAAGCTAATCCACAGGCAAAATTCAGCCCATCACTACTATAAATGTGTGTATGAACTACGCTTGAGTTCAAAGCGAGCCAGCGAAAAAAAAATGGAATTCTTTGGAATCTGACAAAGCGACTTGATGATTTAGACCTTCCCTAAGACATTGGACTTCTGTCACACACACGTAATAAGATGCAGGATAAACTAATCACACTTAATGAGAGGTAGCAACAATTAGGCCTAAAAGTTATAGAGGAAAGACAAAGAAACTAAGATTAAACTAAGAAATAACAAGACAACTCAATCTGAGATTAACAAAGAAATAATATCTCAATCTAAGATTAAACCAAGAAATAACAACTTTATCTCATTTAACGAAACCCCACTTCAGGAGGCGGAATCATACAACTACTTTGGAGATTAGCATGGCCGAGTGGATAAGAACGCGCGTTCTTAAACATCCGGTGTGCTGATGCCGAGGTAAGGGGTTCAATCCCTAGACAGGGTATTTGGACACTGGTATTAAGAAAAGTTAATCCACACGCAAAATTCTGTCCAGTTCTACTAGAAGTAGTGTACATGAACTATGCTTGAGTTTAAAGCCTGCGAACGCAAAAAACAAATACACCTATGTGGGAAACATTGTGGGGAAAACTGGAAAACATTGTGGGGAAAAACGGGAAACCATTGTGGGGGGAAAACGGGAAACATTGTGTGGGAAACGGGAAAACATTGTGGGGAAAACGGTAAAACGGATAGAGACATTAAATAAGGATACAATAGGCAAGAGAAGCTTTTATAGGACTGGGACGTTTGTGGAGGTGGAAGTAATTAAACCTAGCACCACACTTACACATGTTAACTCTAATGGTAAATCTGTATGGGTCAGACAAAATGGGGAACAACTAAAGGAATTACTACTAAACTACAAACATTCGCTAATTGGTGCTGCGCAAAATATTGGGAATAAAATGGTATGACAGAATCACCAGTATGGAGAGAACTAAACAAATCCCAGTGAACCAAGAGATGAGGAAAGAGGGTGGCGCTGGATAGAACACACACTGAGAAAACCCTAGGAAAATGTAACTGACACTCTTGTCTGGAACCCACAAGATAGGACACACACTGAGACAACCCAAGGACAATGTACTGGACACTCTTGTCTGGAACCCACAAGGTCAAACGATTATGCGGGAGACGTACAACACGTGGAGAGAAGAATTACAGACAGAAATGAATAATATTGGGATGAACACGGAGGAATCTGTTAGCAGGCAGGAATGCATACATGTCCTACTTATGCGATCATCTGCACACGTTATGCCATGAGATAAGCGGGAGGACAGGTCTACGTCTGGCTGTTAGATTGAGGCAAACACCTCTCTGATATTAACAGTGGTGCCCAGAAACCGCGTATTCATACACTTCAACATTTCTGACCACTGTGGTGTGGCCAACATACGGGTCACGGCAATCAAATCGTGCGCATCTCACAAACGCGAACGTAAGACACTGGAAACCGTCTCATAACCATCACGGCCCCAATGTACCAACACAGTTTCATTTAACTCCACACCCTCTACCACCTCCCATCCGAGCAGTTGTATAGTCCACTAATAATATTTAGTTGCATGTCTTTTACAGGTAGTCACAGACAACCCCAGTATTATTTTTCTGTTTTTGATTTCTTGGCAAGTTTTGCGTTAAGTGGTTTATCATCGCTTTCTAAGCGACCGGCACTCATACTATTGTATGAGAGGCCAACGCTGGGTGGTCTGCATCCAAAACGCTCGCAGCTGTGTTTAGAGCGCGGGATGCGGATTGCTAACTGCGTCCGCGACACTCCGCCACTGAAACCGGCTATAGTGCTATATTAATCACTATTCTCACCTTTTGTTCACGTGGGCGTCCCCCTAAACCCCCCCCCCCCCCCCCCCCCCACCCCCCCCCTTAATCGGGTGTCACCCCACCGGGTAGCTTAGCCAATCACTGAGTTTCTTCAATCCAGTAACCGCTTGAACCACACATCCGGTTAATTCCATTCACTGTTACTCGTTCAAGACGTATTCAGTTAAACAATGATACAGATAAGTAACCTTAATATTTCATATAGTGTTTTTCATGCAGTTGTATGTCAGTCTGTGTTTGTTTGTTCTGTGCCGACGAAGGCTTTAACCGTAACGTCCATGTTGTTTCTTGTAATGGTGTTCTAGTAAGGCTCACAATCTACTTCTCGTTGTTTTGGTGATTCATTCATTAACACATACATAGAACGGATGTTGTGGTTTCCTTGAAGGCCCATGCAACAATAGGGGATAAAGAGCAGAGGAAAACGATAAACCAGTTGATAAATGAGGTAATTCAAGTGAGCATCGGCGTGAAAGAGAGAGCTGGAAAGCTAGAATTGGAGTGAGAAAAGAAAGAGATCGTCGGAGTAAAAGGGTGGGAGGTGGAAGTTAGAGGGTGTCGGTGAGATAAAGATGGGAGAGACATGGAGTAAGTGAGAGACAGACAGAGGGGGAATCGGCGAGAAAGAGAGAGAGAGCTAGTGAGAGAGAGATGGGGGAGGAGAGAGAGAATTGGAGTAAGACAGACATAGAGGGAGTTGGTGAGAGAAAGTGAGAATGTGTGTGTGTGTGTGAGAGAGAGAGAGAGAGGGAGAGAGCAAGAGAGAGAAAGAGAGATTGAGAGAGAAAGAATCGGAGTAATGGAGAGAGGAGCAGACATATAAGAACTATGAGAGAAAGAGAGAATGAGAGAATCTGACTGACAAGAGATAGAGACCATTGGAGTGAAGGACAGACAGACCGGCAGAAAGTAGGAGGGAGATAGAGAGAGAGAGTGAGAGAGAGAGGAGAGACAGGCAGAGAGTGGGAGGAGAGTGAGCGAGACACAGGAATAGCCGTGGGAGGGAGATAGTGAGAGAGAGTGAGAGACAGAGAGAGTGAGCGAGAGTGAGAAGGTGCGGGAGACAGAAGCGAGTGGTGAAGAGGGAGAGTGAGAATGTGCGGAGACAGGCAGAGAGTGGAGAGAGAGGTAGCAGGTGCGAGAGACAGCAGAGCGTGGGAGGTGGAGTGAGAGTGTGCCGGGAGACAGGGCAGAGAGGGGAGGGAGAGTGAGAAGGTGCGGGAGACAGGCAGAGAGTGGGAGGGAGAGTGAGAAGGTCGGGAGGACAGGCAGAGAGTGGGAGGAGAGTGAGAAGGTGCGGGAGACAGGCAGAGAGTGGGAGGGAGAGTGAGAAGGTGCGGGAGACAGGCAGAGAGTGGGAGGGAGAGTGAGAAGGTGCGGGAGACAGGTAGTTGTTTGTTTGTTTGTTGTGTTTGCTGGCTGTGAACTCAAGTGTTAGTACGCCACGTGCTACTACTTCTATCGTGCACTAGACTGATTGTCGTGTGTCCATTTACAGAGAGGTCATTATAACTATAATTATAACTAACATTCTCAGACAGGATACAGAGAAAAACAAGACAACAAAACAGAAACAAATATCCAATAAGGTAATTAGAAATAAATCAATGATTAAAGCATTACACAAACTAGTCTCTCTCTCTCTCTCTCTTCTCTCTCTCTCTCTCTCTCCTCTCTCTCTCTCTCTCTCTCTCTCTCTCTCTCAACACACACACACACACACACACGAGAGGGACTAACATTAAAACCTTTAATGTATGTGTGTGTGTGTGTGTGTGTGTGTGTGTGTGTGGTGAATATATTCTGAAAAAGTAAAGAACAAGTATCATATTTGGCGAATACGGGGGGTTGTGGTACAAACTGAACGAGGTAGTAGTCTTCGATGGTTTCAACCACTGAACGGGCTGTATGGGGGTCGAGCGTTCAGTTATCAGTTATCAGGTGGGGTATCTTCATTGCACTCCGGACATGTCCATAGGTGCTCAGATCCCCCCCCCCCCCCAGCATATACATCAGCGTCCGGTGGCTAATAGTGCCAGTTCTGTGTTGGTTGACGAGGCGCCTTGTTTTCCCAATGTACCTCTCGCGTCTGGCCGTGCCGATTCTTACTCCCAAGTCTTTCATCCTGGACAGCGATGTGGATTCACTGACGTCAAAGTCCTCTGTTCTCGCCATATCTTTGAGGACGATTAATAACATCGGCACGATCCATGGGCTGGCCATTCTACAGGGGGTGCAGAGCCAGCCAGTTTGTCAGCTCGTTCATTTCCCTCGACTCCCGCATGTCCCGGGACGAAGATGAAGGTGACTTTACGGACAACAGACTTCCGCAGCGACTCAGTCCACTGTCTACGTACAGATCCAGCTTCGACTTTCTGAATCATGCTCATTGAATCACTTAGTACACACACGTTGGTATAATGCTGTGATTCCAGCCATATGAAAGCCTGTGTAACTGCCATCACCTCCATAGTCATGCTGCTCGTGGTCATAGAGTGGGCACCACTGGATTCTTGAACGGTTCGGCCCGCTGAACGGGCTGTAAATGCCCACGCACTTCTCCGTTGCTTTACAACAGATCCATCTGTATAGATGAGCACGTCGGGGCTATCTGATGTGTTCATAGATGAGCGCGTTGACCTCTGCATTGACAGCGGCAGGGTTCTGCTCTCTGCACCGTCTGTCGAGTGTGATAATGCAGGAGAAAGTGCACTTAAAAGCTGGAGGCACCGGCACCCATTCCTTGCCGGGGTTGATACTGGTAAGACTGCAGACCTGTCCGACGACATCTTCCGCCTGACCCATACATGATTTGCCCCTCTTTAGCCTGTCACCCTTTTCTCTGAATATAGCGTCATGCAGAGGGTGCTGCTCATCTGCAATTATTTTTAAATATGCACGAGCTCTCCAGATCTTGATCCTGTGTTCAATTGTCGGGAAGTCAAGGAGGTATCTCATTGCTACACAGCTGGTGTCTCTCGTGCAGCCCAAAATGATGCGCATGGCTTCGTTTTGTACCTTTTCAAGTCTTCCAATCTGTGTAGGGCTGACAGTGAGGATGGCCAGGGCATACTCGATGCGTGAAAGCACCAGTCCTTGGAACAGAAGTATTAGCAGTCTTTGCTCGATGTTGGCAGTCGCCATGACTCTCATTGCAGACAAACCTTTTGGAGCTTTCGTTATGACATAATCGACATGGCTCTCTGAAGGACAGGCTACGATCAAGCCTCACGCCAAGATATGTCATCGATTGGGTTCTACTCAAAATACTCCCATCCATCCTCACTGCCGCCAGGTCTGTTTTCACAATATGGTTGTTTAGGGAGAACCATGTAACCGATGCCTTTTGCAGGGTTGACAAGGGCACCCGCATCAGCAAACCAAGAGGAAATTCGATCTAGTTCGCCCTGCATATCATTGGCAACCGTCTGTCTATCTCGACCCTGTCGATACACGAGAATGTCGTCAGCAAATAACAGAGTCCTACCCCTCCCGTCCAACTGTTGTTCAGTGATCGGCACAGTATACACGTTGAATAGTACTGGTGACAGTGGTGAACCCTGCGGCAATCCTGGACATATCGTTATCTGCTCAGAAAACCAACTCCCGCATCTTAGCACCACCTTCCTTTGGAGCAGAAATGCAGCTATCCATCGTACAAGGTGAGGGTGCACTTTTAGTCTGAGGACGGTTTGCATCAAGTGCTCGAAAGATACTCTGTTATATGCGTCCTCTAAGTCTATGGCGGCCGCGAACCTGAAATCCTTCGTAAACATCTTGAGCAAAGACCGCCGCATTCAGCCATGACTCTTTGTTACGTCTGTATCCTCCAAGAGTGGGCAGGAAGCAGCCGAGTTGTTCCAAGTCACAAGCAAGTCTGTGTGCTACAATTTTCTCCAGTACCTTGCCAGCAGTGTTCTGCATCGTAATGATTCTGTAGCCGCTTATCTTGGAATGGTCTTTGTTCGGTTTTGGCAGCAGCAGCAAGTAGCTGTGTAGCCATTCTTCTTTGACCTGACCCCTCTGGATGCTGGTGTTGAATTCTCTGGCCAGTTCTTCCATGTCATCTTCTGATATCACCAGTAGGTCTCCATATCGGATGCCGTCTGGGCCTGGGGCAGTGTTAGGTGATTTCTTGAGCATCGCACGCAATATCTCAGCTGTGATTATCCATTCTTCGTCTGTCCCGACCCCCTCGCACAACTGAGAGAGTGTTGTTGTGGTCCTCTGTCTGGCGGGCTCGTCTTTCTGGTCAGTCTGTTCTATGTAGCGTGCAAGAAGGGCCTTACCTTTATCCGCATCCGACTTTTTCCATGCGAGGTCTGTGCCTTGAAAGTCTGGAATACCCCTACGTTGTGCAGCACCGTGCATGCTCTTATGGAGGCGCCAGAATGTCGTAAGAGATCGCTCGGAGCACACCTTCCTGCAGAACTCGTCCCATTTCTAGGACTTGGCCTGTTTGGCGCATGATTTGAATAAAGTCATCGTCCTATGGACCTCAGTCTTCAGGTTCGCCGACTCAACCTGTGGCATGTTAGCCTTTCTGGCCGTTTTCCAGTCTTTGACAGCCTGCCTCTTTCCCAGCCATGCCTTCTCGACCTCTCCATTCCACCATGGTGGCAGCAACCATCTTTCTTGTTGTCACCGCCTCACGTTCACATATAATAGAGGGCTGCAACTCCAGCCCAAGGGAAACCATTGAGTCGCGCAGGACCCGAGTAATCTAGAACCTTCTCGAAAGAGATGGTCACTAAGTCCATGATTCCGTGGACACTGATGTGGCCCGCCTAATGCGGGGTCCACGAGGAACTCGGACAGAGTTACCGCCCGTGTCGAGTTAGGACACGCGGAGACGGGCAGAGGACAAACGGACTGGAGAGAGACAACAAGGCCTGCCTGAGAGGGACTCATAGATATTCATAGATATACTTAGGCTAGATAGTGTGCTAGATTGTTGTATGACAACTATATGTTTGATGTTTAACTATCTGTGATATGTAATATAAGAGAGCGCGGGTCTGTTTACCCACTGCGCCAACTGTACACTTTATACAATAAATGTTCTATATCCTAGCGAACAGTGTATTGTTGCCTGTATGAACCCGAACCATTATTTAGATAAGAGTAAGACCATGACAGGCTTTTTGGGGGCTAGTTTTCCGGTTTTGGCATAGAATGTTTTCTTAAAAACCTGTTAAATGCCATGTAAAATTAATTATTTAAGCATATCACATTGATTATTGGTAAAACATTGATTTTTGATAACACATTGATTTGTTTAAATCAAAGAAATTATTAACGTTACAAGTTTACATAAAACTAGTAGCTATCTAGCAATAAAATAGAAATAATCTGAGTCCCTCGGCAATGTCTCACCATTGCCTCCGCAGCGCCTCTTTATTTTGATTCTGTAAACAATTTTTTTTTGTTGACATGTTACTATTTTGACATTTTTTTGTGTGTGACAGTGACTAATGTTTTCTCGCTCCACGAGCAGATTGTTCCGCAACAAGTGCCGCGTCCAACCGATGAAACCTTTCCAACAGTGACGAGAGTACAAAACAACATCGAGGAATTCTTCAATTAAAAGCTAAGTTTCACCTCATACTCATTGTACGTCTAAGCTGTACTTCTCATGTTTCATCAATGTATTATTTTGTATCATATTGATTTCTTTGCATATTCATAAGCTTGTCACCAACATAACCTTGCATTTTGATTTACACATTAATAATTAGGGGAGTAAACCAAATTTTCGACCACACAACATATTTTTCTAAGGGATTTAACTCTATAAACTTAACAAACAAGTAAAACACAAAATGTCTAGTTTAGATCAATGCATTGAGCAAGGAATAAAGTTAGGTTATAAAGAAGAAAAACTGTCAGAATGGGCACAGAAAACACACGCAGAAAACATTGCCCGTGAAGAAAGAGCGATAGAACGAGAAGAAAGGAAACTGCAAATGGAGGCCGAGGAAAAGAAATTGCAAATGCAAGCAGAAGAAAGGAGACTGCAAATGGAGGCCGAAGAAAAGAAACTGCAAATGAAGCCGAAGAAAAGAAATTGCAAATGCAAGCAGATGAAAAGAAATTACAAATGGAGGCCGAAGAAAAGAAAATGCAATTGCAAATTGAAGAGAAGAAAAATACAATTGCAGGCTCAGGAGAAACAGATGGAGCTTGAGGCCGCCGCCAAACAGGCCCAATTAAATGCCGAGACACAGATTAAACTAAAACAGATGGAAATGGAGTCCAACACAGAAATATCAATAAATAAGTTAAGAAGCAAAGAAGAAGAACAAAAATATAATAAATATAAAGGTCTCGTGAAGGCTTTCTGTTCTGGAGATTCCATCTCCGCCTACTTAGAAAATTTTGAGTGTCTCATGTCTCATCATAAAATCATTAAATCAGATTGGGCATTTATTCTAATGAGAAACTTAGCTCTTGAACCACTGAAAGTAATAGAGACAATACCACAGGAAATGCGAAAAGACTATGAGTACCTAAAACAACGCATTCTCCAACATTTTTCTTTAGACACTGCAGGTTACCAACAACAATTTGCCAAATTATCTCCACAACCAAACCAAACCTTTATAGATTACGTCAGTACAGTCCAAGACATATGCACAAAATGGATTAACTCGGCTAAAACCAACAATAGCCATGATAAACTTAAGGAGCTGATTATAATAGATAAAATAGTTAGCACCATCCCCACACCTTTTGCCAAGTTCTTAAAACAAATGGACTGTAAGAGCATTCAGGAAATCGAGGCAAAGGGGAATGCATTTTTCACAGCAAATAGGGATATTTTTCAACATAACATAAGTCACAATGATACAGCAGCTGCAGTAGTGAACACCAAATACTCCAAACAATCACAGAGTAGATTTAAACCACGATCCAATGTCGGTAAAGTAGTAAGATGCCAATATTGCAATTTTCATCACGACAGTTACGGGATGTGTGACAAATCACCCACCTACCCTGAACACCTCAAAAAGATGGTGGAGAAGCAAACAGCTAAACGCATGGCTTACCACAGAGCAATTAAATGTTATTTCTGCAATAGCTGGGGTCACTATAATAAGGAGTGTGAAGGCCGAAAGTTATTGAAACAGGCCAATGCGGCATTAGTAGAAACGTCGTCTGACGAAGAGCTTGAGTCACTAAATGAATGTGACAATCAACACGACAATGAAAGCGAGCTTGGGAATGCTGTACACATCATAAACACCATAACAGACAGTAAGTGCAACACCTGTACGAAGTTCCAACTTGACACAACACTACATTGTGGACACATAGTCCCTAATTGCAAATGAAACAGCTAACGCTGCTTTGTCATCTACAGGCAAGCTAGTTTTTTATACAGGGTTTGTTAACAACAAAAAGTGCACGTTAATTCGTGATTCCGGCGCAACGCTCTGTGGGGTTAGGAAAACATTAATAGACGCTAAAGACTACACAGACAAACATGTGACGTGTCGCACATTCTCAGGTACGATAGAGAAATACCCCCTTGCTTTGGTCGAAATTCAAACACCGTTCATATCTGGGCGAGTATTGTGTGCTATCCTTGAAAATCCCGTCGCGGATATTATACTTGGTAATTTACCCAACATACATCCATGCTCTGAAAGAGAAATCAAAAGGTGGGAGCAAAAACACGGTATCCACCACAGAAATAGCGACACAAAAGAGAAACACCATTCTTGCTTGTCTCAAACTGCCAAAATACCAAGGGAGACAACCACTGAGGTAATTCAGGAAGAATTTACCGAGGTGTACAATGCAGGGGCGGTCGAATCAAGAAACGATACGACCGAATTAAAACCTCGAATTGAGGATGCTACCAAACTACCAAGTACCGAACCTGTAAATGTGCAACAAAACACACAACACACAAACGCAATAACACGACAGACAACCCACAAAACCAACATCGACCAACTGCAGGAATCATTAGAAATAGTAGCGCCAAACTCAACTAACATCACTTTTGGTAATGAACAGAAAGCAGATACAACACTTGCACCATACTTTAAATTAGTTGGACTTAAACCAAAAGTCACTAAAAACGCATCGTGGACATTTAGGCTACAGAATAACATCTTAACTAGATTTTACACAACAAAGCAGACCACGACACAGCAAGTAGTGTTACCACAAAGCACATCGAAACAAAGTGCTAAAATAGCCCATGACTCCCCTTTTGGAGGTCATATGGGATACGAAATGACCAGGGCAATTGTCCTGACCAAGTTTTATTGGCCAAAGTTCGACCAAGATATTAAATCATTTTGTACATCTTGTGATATATGCCACACACTGATTAATAAGGGGAATAACCCTACTTATTCTCTTTAAATGGAAATTTGAAATTATTCACATGTGAATATGTTGAAACCATACTATGCTAGACAGGACAATGAGACAAATGAACAGACGCAACAAACTGTTGACGGAGACGAAACGACAATTTCCCAACGGAATGACACCTCGACAAACGAAGCATCGTTAACGACACACGCTTACGACGACGAAAACGACGAAGACAGATGGACATTACCGACAATCTGTGATATTGACAATGACGACAAATTTGACGACATATTGACGATCGATCTCGACGACGACGACAATGACATTGAAGACAATTTACAAACTGTAGCATCTGTGATAAATCAGACAGACATGGACAACACTGAAATCCCTGTGCCAATTATGACTGATGACGGAAGTATAAAGGACATACATATCTCTGACAATTTGACACAACAACAGCGACAGGACATTTTGACGCTCCTAGACGACTATAAGACGATCTTTTCCAACAAACCTGGACGCACTGATAGAATAACACATTCAATTGTGCTAACAGATCTGAGACCGGTCAAATGTAGACCATATTCTATTCCTCTCCATTACAGATCTAATTTAGATAAAGAAATTTTAGATTTAGAGAAGAATGGCATTATTCAAAAATCTATGTCTCAATATTCTTCACCGATTGTCTTGGTGAAAAAGAAAGACCAGACAATCCGCTTGTGCATCGACTATAGAATATTGAATACCAGAACAACAACGGATGCAGAGCCTATGAACAGTTGTGAAGATCTTATTTTAGATATGGCTCAATCATCCTTATTTTCTAAGACAGATTTAGCGAAAGGATATTGGCAAGTTCCTCTACACCCTTCTTGTAGACATATAAAGCATTCGCAACGCCTCTCGGGTTATACGAATGGCTATATCTTCCTTTTGGCCTGAAGAACGCACCGGCCACATTTGTGAGACTAACAAGATTGTTATTACACGGAATTAATGACGTAGTTGCTTATATTGATGATATATGCGTCCATTCTTCTGATATGACTTCTCACTTACTCACCCTTAAACAAGTCTTCCACCAAATCTCTCTTTTTGGACTTACTATCAAACCTTCCAATGTTGAAATAGGCTATACACAAATAGACTTCCTTGGTCATAGAATTTCTGAAGGAAAATTGTTGACTGATGATAAAATTGTTTCCAAGATCCTTAATCTAGAAGTACCTACCACAAAGAAGCAGGTTAGAAGTTTACTAGGTCTGATTAACTATTATTCTAAATTCATTCCACATTGGGCAGAACTCACCTCAGTCTTTTCTGATATGTTAACTAAAGATCATCCATCAAAAATTTGTAAAAGTACCAGCTTAGATGATGCAATGTGTAGGTTGAAACATATTTTTTCTAATCCACCAGTCTTACGATTACCCAACATAAATTTACCCTTTATTTTGACCACAGATGCGAGCGCTATCGCAATAGGAGGATGTTTAATGCAGGAAGTGGATGGCGTTCGACACCCGATCCTCTACGTAAGCCGCAAACTGAAGAAGGCTGAGACTCGTTATGCCACAGTTGAATTGGAGTGTTTGAGCCTTTTGTTCTGTATATTGAGACTATCTAAGTTCCTCTTGGGAAGCCATTTTGTGGTCCTCACAGACAGTTCGCCATTATTAGTCCTTAACCATGGGTCGCCCAAAAACAACAGGTTACAAAGATGGTGTCTTCTACTTCAAGACTTTGACTTCGAAATTCGCCATATTAAGGGCACCGAGAACATAGTGGCTGACCTTTTATCACGGCAGACAAATGCGCCAGTAGAATGACTCTAATCACATTGGCCAGTAGCCACACTATAAACTGTGATACTTTTATTCCGTTACATATAACAGTGTGACTCTACACCTGCTAGAGTACTCTCAGTGATTAGGTTAATTACGTCACCCTTAAACATACGTTAAGAGCTATATTATAAGAACTATACCATCAAATGCCTAAGCTCTAGAACGATTCCAGCAAGAAACAGTAACTGTGTGTTCATTTCAACCAATTATATCAACCAGTGAACTATCTCTGAACACGGTAATATTTCATACGGGACAGTGATAGCAATCCATACTTGCTGTGGCTACAAAACTTTGCAAACAGCCGAAACATAACAACATCGACGACAACACTCAAGACACAGCCATACACACGAACGAAGGACGTCAACGCGCACATCATCGTTGGAGTTATTTAATTAATTAGTTTACTATTAAATATGTATTATATTTCCATTAATGATGTATATAAATTGTGTTAACCTGTAACTTGTACATATTCTACTTTAATATTACAGACGGTACCATTCATATGCTAAATAACCGTCCTATACAAGTGTCTCTAGTTAAATTATAACCTATTTTCATTCATCGTACAAAAAGTACGTATTTTCTTAAATGGCAAATATCGCCTAGCCCATTTTTTCTAAGGGCAATAACGCTTACCTCAACTTTAAATATATATTTTAGCCAATTACTATTTTGAATGACAGATGAGTGAATGAATGCGTGAAAGGATTAAATGATGAGAACGATACACTTGGCGGACAAATTGTACGCAAAACGTATTCATTGTAATTTGTCTGCGTCTTCCATGTAAAAGTGCATGACTTGTCTAATTTGTCAATACATGTGTAGAACTTAGTTTAGTAGGGAGTTAATTTAGTAGTTATGGTAATATACTTAGGTTAGCAGTTAGGATACATCTAAGCACCACTACTTGGAATACCTAGTCAGGTATTGCACACAGTGCAGTATTACATGATTGAGGTTATCCCAACTCGTGACGCTTGGAATTACACCACACATTCAGCACGCACGGTACACAAACCTCAAAAACTCAACACTATCAATTTAAAATACAGTCACTTTATTAGAAACATCAACTTATTAGTTAACACACTAACAAGCCAACAAGTACACATGTAGTCTGAGGGGGATAAAAGAACAAGTAACTACATATTTAGCATTATATAACATACGGGAGTAAAAGTGTATAGAAATACACACACAGATCAAGATTTGAAGGTGTACTTATTTAGCCAAGACTTCGGTCTTGTTAACCCTCTTTTAGATAGGGGTTATTTGTCTGGGTACCATTTCGGGTACTATGAGAAGGGCGAGTTGTAAATACAACTACTAAAACGCCACGTAACTTCGGTCTGATAAGCATATTTAAGCACACGAGAGACAGGGATCTCTGCACCAAATCAGAGAAGTGTTGTATGGTAGAATACATGAGTTTTTAGTGCTAATAGGTAGGTTGCCAGGTTACTATCCACCAAACTACAAACACCAACTTTATGTGATTCGGTGACAGAATTAGAACAGATCTAATTACCCAACAACAAATCATGTCAGGGGGGAGGAGGGATCCTGTCACCGCCTCACGTTCACATATAATAGAGGGCTGCAACTCCAGCCCAAGGGAAACCATTGAGTCGCGCAGGACCCGAGTAATCTAGAACCTTCTCGAAAGAGATGGTCACTAAGTCCATGATTCCGTGGACACTGATGTGGCCCGCCTAATGCGGGGTCCACGAGGAACTCGGACAGAGTTACCGCCCGTGTATAGTGAGGACACGCGGAGACGGGCAGAGGACAAACGGACTGGAGAGAGACAACAAGGCCTGCCTGAGAGGGACTCATAGATATTCATAGATATACTTAGGCTAGATAGTGTGCTAGATTGTTGTATGACAACTATATGTTTGATGTTTAACTATCTGTGATATGTAATATAAGAGAGCGCGGGTCTGCATTTACCCACTGCGCCAACTGTACACTTTATACAATAAATGTTCTATATCCTAGCGAACAGTGTAGTGTTGCCTGTATGAACCCGAACCATTATTTAGATAAGAGTAAGACCATGACACTTGTCTCCTGCGGGAGGAAGTTAGTTTTCTTCTCCTGATCTTGCTTATGGCGTCTTGACCAGTGTTGTCGTACGGGAAGGCATTTGTCTTGTTTCTTTGACTCATGGCCCTGTCTTTCTTGATCAGGATGACACAAGGGTAGTGGTCACTATCGTGGTATCCGAGTGTGCTCCACCGGCACCTTGGTGCGATGGTGGGCGACACCAGAACCAAGTCAATGACGCTGTCAGAGTCACCTGGTCGAGTGACTATTCTAGTGACCTTCCCATCATTCAGACAGACTAGGGCAGCAGATGCCAGGGCGTCCTCCAGATCTTCTCCCTGTCTATTGGTGATGCAATTCCCCCATTGACTGCCTCTGGCATTGAAGTCCCCACAGTAGATGATATGCCTTTCATCCATATCGAACAAACTCTGCCATTGTCGCACGTCGATCTTCCCATTTGGCGCATAAACGTTCACGATTACAAGCTGAACTGGCGTCATTATTCGTAATGCCTGCACTTGCAGGGCATCACTGTTCCAGGAAGACATATCGATCTCAGACATCAGTATGTTGTCGCGGACCAGAATGGCCTGTCCGTGGCCTGTTAAAGAATCCCTGAAATCCCGCGACATTGACTTTTCCGTCGCCGAGCTGTGTTTCTTGTAAGACTACAATATCGTTTCCGTAGAGTAGTTTTTCAAGAATGGGTCGGCGTTGACTAAATGATGCACAGTTCCAGTACAGTACCAGTACTTGAACGTTTCCGATACCCAATCTGTCACATTTTAATCGCCTTCTGCGTGCGCCTGCCCTCTTCCCAGAGCATTGTCATGTTGCAATAGGATACATTTACTCAGAAGTCTACGTCGATTTGATGCAGGTCGAAACTTCTCACTCCACACATACACTTGCTGGACTGACAGGCATGCATCAGTATACTGGACTTAGATTCGCTGATGAATTTCTGTTTCACCCTTCACTGGTCAAAAACGGATAACAGACTGCTGGTCCACTTTGGTGTATGTCAAAAGTGGGATGACCATCTGTAAACTGTCCTTATGACGTCACCGTGTTCGTCTGCACGGTGATGTCACGTGCTTAACCCTCTTGACATCCTTTACAACATTATTGGCAGGTTACAAGACAATGGCGTGGATATTGTAATTTCTATGACACTTTAAATGTTTTCATTTGAAACCTCCTGGTACAAAGTTTTAAAACAAGGAGCTGTGGTAGCGCAGTGGCAAGCACACACACCTGTCGAACCGGTGGATATGTATTCAAATCTTGTCCAAGGTCGGGGGGGGGGGTGTGGCGGGGGTCACTGACCTGGGTTTCCAGCTCGATCCAGCCTAAAATGAATACCAGAAAATGTAATCTGAAGTAAAGTCGACTAATTTGATATTAGCTGCCTTACACGATGGGCGCCGATTGCTCTAAACTAGACTCTCTAGATTAGCACCGTATATTTCCAAAGCCTAATGGCTTGAAAGGAGACCATTGCTTTTACGTATTTAAAAAAAATAAACCTGCAATAACAAAAGAAAACAAAGTCAGAGAAGGGCATAATTTAAAAGCAGAAAATGTCAGAAGGAAACGTCGCAAAAAGAAATAGAGGGGCAGACAAAAATTAAGAAGCATGAAGAAAAAGAAGAGAGAATAGAAAGAATAAGCCTAGAAAATGGACATAATTTAACGACAAAATAAAGATAGAAAGAATTTAAATCAACTGAAATAAATTCAGACAGTCAGATAGAAAAACAGGCAAACAGAATAGAGGCAAGAACAGAAAGAAAGACCAACATTTACTGCCTTCCATCGAGATTGACAATGCCATAATTGTTTCAACACACATATAATGGAACTATAGTAGTGCTTTCAGGGAGAGAAAAAACATAGCAGCAATGTTGTAATAGACCATTTCGCAATCGCAGATGAAAAATAATCGAGGCTTCTGGAATTTAAATATTACATAAAAGTTCACAGAATTCCGTGGGATAAAAAGAAGAAAATTGTAATATACTGTATGATCTGAACATCTAAGAAAACTGGCTAATGAAACAAGGAATGAATCACCGAAAAACGAGAAGTACATTCCATAAGCTCTGTTAGAACACGATGACAAGTAATAAAATGGACGTTGCGGCCGAAGCCTTCGTCAGCACTCAAATAACAAATATACTGACACAATTACATGAAAAATGCTACATGTACGCACGCACGCACGCACGCACTCACGCACAACACACACACACACACACACACACACAAACACACACACACACACACACACACACAGTGCTACCTCGGATTACGAACTTAATTCGTTCAAGAACTCGGTTCGTAACCCGAAATGTTCGTAACCCGAAACATTGAAATCAATTAAATAAAGACAATCCGTTTCAAGATGAAAGAATCGTTCTTTTTTATTAACATCCGGTCGTTTACTTGACAAAACGAAAAAAATACGTCTACTTCACTTATTAAATAACTAGCTGACCTAGCCCGGCTTCGCCCAGGCCCTGGCGGGGATCTATCTATCTATCTATCTATCTATCTATCTATCTATCTATCTATCTATCTATCTATCTATCTATCTATCTATCTATCTATCTATCTATCTATCTCTCTCTCTCTCTCTCTCTGTCTGTCTGTCTGTCTGTCTGTCTGTCTGTCTGTCTGTCTGTCTGTCTGTCTGTCTGTCTGTCTGTCTGTCTGTCTGTCTGTCTATCTATCTATCTATCTATCTATCTATCTATCTATCTATCTATCTATCTATCTATCTATCTATCTATCTATCTATCTATCTATCTATCTATCTATCTATCTATCTATCTATCTATCTATCTATCTTTCAAGAAAGCATTTGATATGATAGACCATGTTATTTTAATTAAGAAACTTGAGACAATGAAAATTGGCCCTAATGTAGTCACTCTAATATCATCTTTTCTATCGGACAGAAAGCAAGTAGTATCACATAATAAATCGCTGTCTCAAACCACTACATTCAATATTGGAGTACCACAAGGCTCTATTCTTGGCCCTCTATTATTTGCCATATATATTAACGATCTACCTTTGCATCTTTCATCGTCCTGCGATCTATTTGCAGACGACTGTACAGTGTACACAAACGCTGAAAACTGTATTTTACTGGAGTCGTCTTTACAACAAGAATTAAATAATGTAGTTAGGTGGAGCTATTCAAACCGTATGCAAATTAATATCACTAAAACAAAATCAATGTTATTAACAACCAGACAAAGACTTCAAACTCTAAGCTCACACACATCACTTCAACTTCACATCGATAACATGCCAGTAGAAAGTGTAATTGAGCACAAAACATTAGGCCTAATCATTGATAGAAACCTAACC
>JACEFZ010007545.1:30000-70000 GCA_014155875.1 Cepaea nemoralis
GACCGCAGTATAGGGTAACCATCAACCGCGGCTAGCTGGTTAGGTAATGATGGAATAGACAATGTTTAGGGCACCTTTCTAGCCCCTTCCTCATACTATGGAGGTGAGCAGTGTGTTCCTATAGAGGGCTGCTCAGTCGCTCAGGGGGCTGCCGAATCCCACTGCTGCTCCGGTCAGTACAAGACGACCTTATGGCCTGAGCCGCCTGTGTGCAGATCTGCGACTACGGCTATCAGCGTACCCACGCCTGCCGCTTCGACGCTCGCCCATCGCCACAGGGTTTGAAGGTGATATATAAAGTTGGATGAGGAATGACTTGCACGATGAACTGGATCAAAGTGAGGAAGAGTTGCGCAATTCGCCGACCTCACTCTCTCGCCTGAGTCCATCTGAGTCCAGTGGCAAGACAAGTCAAGACGACTGGAGACGAATACATGTGCAGTGGATACCATGGCGCTCTACATGCCTTGCCGTGCTCATTACGTTCCCCAATGCTTTGCAGGTACACGTCGTCATGTCCGTTAAATCAACAATGATTTCCTCCGCGCAGTCTGCCGAGTCCTGCCTTCACATGCTGGGTAGGCATACCCTATTTCACCGATTAGTTTGAAATAAATCGGCCACCCACACCTGGTTAACCAGCCCGTCACAGCTGTTGCCCGGGGGTGGCCGCAGAAAGCAATAGCAAATTACTGAATGCATCATCGCCTGAAACAGTACAAATAGTCGATACATGCTGGGTTAATTGCGACGCCCTGTAAAGGATATACAACTATAGTATGTCCAGAAATGATGGCCTTCATTCACAATCAATTATTTTGAAAACTGTCTGTTGCATTGTTATGAAATTTTTCCTGCCGTCTTATATTTACCCCCACCCAAGGAATATGTCTTTGATAGGTCCAAAAGCAACTTAAATCATGGAAAGCGGCGACATTTCTTTGATGCTTTGGTGAAAAACTATTGTCTGTTTACTGTTGTCTGCCTCAATATAAAATTCAAGATTTCAGCAACCAAGTGAGGGAAAATGATAAGATTTAGCATATAACCTTATCATTACGTCCACCCAACAAAAGAAATTGTGTTCTGGAGATTGTACAGCAGTTTTCAAAGTTTATTTATATGCGGTATATAATTTACGGGACAGAGATGAAGTGCATGTTATTAAATGTATTACATTTTCACACGGAAATATTAGCGCCGAATAGTTAATTTTCTCGTGGGACATGGGATTGGCCTTATGACAAGTGCCTTGCGTAGAGCCTTGTGTCGTCATCCGAACTGGCGGTAAATTACTGTAAAACAAGTTTGTTAGCGATAAATCACTAGTTTTTCACCAAAACATCAAAGAGATGTCGCCGCTTTCCATGATTTAAGTTGTTTTGGACCTATCAAAGTATCTACTGTATCGTATTTACCATTATTACTAGCTACTGTATCTTACTTACCATGATTATTTAATTCTATTTTTTAATAATCGCGATTACTAGCTAAACACACCCCCCCCCCCCCCCCCCCCCAATTAACCATGATAACTAGCTACTCTTTATTTTTTTTTTTTTTTTTTACTAAACATGATTACTAGTCACTGTTTTTTTTTAAACTAACGAAGATTAGTAGCTTTTCCTTTTTACCAACCATGATTACTAGCTCCTCCTTTCTGATAACCATGATTACTAGCCACACTTTTGTACTAACCATGGTGTCAGGAACTTGGCTCGCTAACCTAACACATGTGAGAAAGTACAAGTACAACGTGATTTGACTTAAGACTCAACGACACAACGTTCAATGGATTTATTTACAGATCATATACAGTACGATGATCACTACAAGATATACTTGATACTTCAATACACTTACATACACAATACAGCTCACAGTCTATCTCTCAAGATGTCCAGACACTCGACTTTCAGGCACAGAAACCACACAACGCCTTTCTCTCATCATGCGTCCAGTCGAGTCCACGTCCCAGAGCTGTCTGCCTATAGCTCGCAACTTGCCTCCCACCTGAAGTGGCTTCACGAGGCATGCGTGCGTCTTGCGTCGTCCTTGCCTGACCGCTGGCCGTCTCGTCAGCCAGCAACCTTGCAGGCAGGTAACTGCTACTCGCCTGGCGGCGTAACGAAGTTACGGCATCCCTGCTGGGGACTAAGTCGCCTGGCGGGCGTAACGATGTCACTGCATCACTGCACTATTCTAGACTCTGACAATGGTAACTAGCTACTCTTTCTTACTAACCACGATTACTATAGAGTGTATTTTTAATGACTGTGAAGTTTTTGAAAATATAGCCGTTCCAAGGTTTGTATTCACCCTCTGTGGAGTTCATCTCATCTCATCTCATCCTGTTCCTCTTGTACCTTGCGGTGTCGAGGTGAAGTATAAACAGCTGGAGAGTGCCCGCTTATGGACTTCATATATCGATATCCCCATGGACTCTGTTATTCACTGCGTCCATCGTTTACGTGGTCGGCCTCTTCCTCTGCTTCCCACTGGTCTGTACATCATTGCTTGTTGTGGTATACTGTTAGTTGGTAACCTACTTGCATGGCCAAACCATCTGACTTGCTGCTTTCTAATAAAATCTAGTGCAGCTATAACCCCCACTTTAGTCCTGATGTTTTTCATTTCTGATCTTATCTCTTCTTGATACATTGAGTATTATTCTCAGGAATCTCATTTCTATTGTTGTGATTTTTCTTTTCTCTTTTTCTGTCATTGTCCAGGTTTGGCATTGGTAACATAGAGTTGGTGGGAAGATTGTGTTGTAAAGTGCTTTCTTAGTAGTTATTGATACATGTTTTTACTTTTAGTAATAGTGCCATTTGTCCAATGAGAAGGAATAGAAAGAAAAAGCAGCGGCTGCAGCAGGATATAACAATATGGATTGGAAACAAATAGGTATATTAAGCTCCTGCGAGAAGAAATGTACCAAACATCAACATGTTGCACATACCTTACAAGGAGATCCATCGTATCGGGAAATACAGGTGAAAATCCGAAATCAGAAGCACTCAATAAATATATAAAATGAATAATAAAATAAAATAAAATACACACAAACGCGTACAATACGACACACAGGACGGCCGACGTTTCGATTCTCGGAATCTTTGTCAAGGACAGGACACCACAGATAGCTAACACAACGAAATACAGCAAACAAAGAAAAAAAACACTACTCCGATGCCATGTGGGGCAGAAAAGGTGGCTTTGCCAGCGCGAAGGCGCTCGTTGGCTGCAGAGTTAAAAGTGGGTTACAAGATAGGATTTAAGTAGCCAAATATATGCGAACAGTCTGCTATGAAAATATAGGGGTGTGGGGACAGTTAGGTTTATATATAGGGGGGGGGGAGGACAGCATAGTAATAGATAGTGTAAACAATTGGGGAAGATGGCACAGTTATACCGTAGCGTCCACAACAGTATTGATACCTGCTGGATGAATGCATCCCAGATTGTTGATTAGCTGGCATTCAATTTTGAGCCTAATTCGGCTGTAGGAGTAGCGGGTTTTAATGCGGTGACACATACATCGTCGACTCCATTATGGTTGGAGGAATTGAAATGGTTGGGGACAGGTTTGTCAGCGCCCTGATTGATGTCTCTGAGGTGTTCTCTAAAACGGTCAACAAGACGTCTGCCAGTTTGGCCAATGTATTTCATGTCACATCGTTTGCAGATGATGACATAAATCAGATTGCGGGATGTACAAGTGAAAGAATCTTTCAAGGTGAAGGTGACTAGGGGAAATGCAATCTCTGGTGTCTGAACAACGTATGGGCATGTCAGACAGTTCTTACGATGGCATTCGAATGTGTCCACAGATGAAGTAACCGTGGGGAGGCGACTATACACAAGGTGGTCTCTGAGGCTCTGGTTACGGCGGAAAATTACCCTAGGGCCATTGGAGAATACCTCACGAGTGGTTGGATCGGATTCCAAGATAGACCAGTGTCTCAGGAAAATGTGATTGATGGCATAGGCATGTGGATGGAAGGTGAGGATGAGCTTGGATTCATTGTTCGGAGGTCGCGTTTGTTTGACGAGGGACATTTCCCGCGAGACTTGGGTTATGCGACAGAAAGCTGTGGACAAGACGTCCTCTGGGTAGGACCGTCTGCGGAAAAAGTCAAGCATTTCATGGGTTCTCTCGAGGAAGTCATTATCATCCTGACAGATACGACGAAGGCGGAGTAGCTGGGAATATGGGATGGAATCTTTGCAGCTTTTGGGGTGGGATGAGCTGTACAGGAGGAAACCGTGAGCATCAGTAGGTTTTAGTACACGGAGGTCGTGAGGACCTGTAGGGTTTAATTTAATAGTGGTGTCAAGGAAATTGACAGAGGTGGTGGAAATTTCTGTGGTGAATTTTATCGATGGATGGAAGTCATTGACATAATTAATGAAACGGTTCAGTTCCGCCTCTGTCATGTCAGTGAGACCTATGCCGTCATCGATGTAGCGTCGGTAAAAAGAAGGGAGAAGACCATCATAGCTGAGTTCAATCTGGTGTTCCAGATGTCCCATAAATAAACATGCGTAGCTGGGTCCCATTTTAGTGCCCATGGCGACACCGCTGATTTGTTCAAAGTAGTGGCCATTGAACTCAAAGGAATTATTGGTGAGGACCAATTCAGCGAGTCTCACAAGTGTGCGAGTAGGGATGGCTTGATCTGTGCGTTGATCCAGAAAGAACTGTAGCGCCCTGAGGCCATCAGCGTGAGGAATGCAGGTATAGAGGGAACATACATCCATTAGGAATAGTCTGTATGTGTTCCCAGGAGTCAGTTGGAGAGAGTTGAATAAAAATAACGCATGCGTTGTATCCTTGATGTATGACGGGAGATTCGCAACTAGAGGTTGGAAAATCCTGTCAAGAAACGCTGAGATCAGTTCAGTCGGGCATGAGCAGGCGGAAACTATCGGACGTCCAGGATTTTGAGTTTATGTATTTTGGGCAGCATGTAGAGGGTGGGTTTGCCCAAGTCAGAGTCATGGATGTGAAGTGAAGTGGCACTGGGTGGTAAGGCATCCTCACGTATGAGCTGTTTGATGGTATTTTGAATCTTCCGGTTATAGGAGAGAGTGGGGTCTTCGGCGCAGGGGGAATAATTATCAGGTTTGTTAAGCTGGGACATGACACATCTGCATAAACATTAATTGTTTCAGCTTAGTCATGTGCCCTGTCAGCTGGCGTAGGCATTCATGTCTCTACTCAGATCTCGGTCCCTGGTGTTCTGAATCAACTCTGCTGGTGATATTCCCCCTGGCCACCTCCTCATTTCATCCGGCATCATTTGCCTCTCCCTCAAATGATCTCTCCGGTGACGGATGTTCTCCATCGCCTCACTTCACATAACAAAAAAGACGTTTGTATCTTTCTTATAGTTGATTATCATGTTCTGATTGTATCTTTATTATAGTTGTACATCGTGTTATGTATGTCTCTGTCTTATAGTTGTATATTATGTTGTAGTTTCATTAGCCTCTTCTAGGCAATCGATGATGGTTATTCTGCCAGTTCAAGGTATTCGCAACATGTGTCTCGGGAACTACTGTCTCTGTTGCTCGCAGCGCTTCTTAACTGCACGAAATGTACGATACAAATATGAGCAAATATACGACACTATTAGCTATTAGCGAAGACCGTCATGTTCGCATTCCGGACAGGTATAAAGGTGCTTTGATCTCCTCCTTGAGTCTCCGCCAACGAGTATATCGACAGATCACACCAGTTCTGTGTTGGTTAATCAAATGTCTCTGGACAAAATGTTCATATCTGGCGGCTTCCCGTTTCACTCCCATCTCCCTCACTCTGGACAAGACCAGGTGTCCTTAAAGTCATCTGTTCGTCCAGCATCTCTTATGGCGTTAATGATGGCTGGTTCAACCATTGCTCTTCCCACTTCGAAAATCGCTGTTTGCCAACCAGTCGGCTCGCTCGTTGAATTTCACGCCTGAGTGCAGTAACAAATTAATTTTATACGCAAATTTACGTTTAACAGTTTGCAACTTGCTTTCTGAACGAGAATTCACCGTGTACATCCGGTGTAGGGATGAAGTCATAAGCCCGACACCAGCGCACTGGAAGTTTAAGAGCTGGAGCTCTCCTAGTTCTGTCAGACATGTCGACTGCTCCTGAGTGCATACATATAACAATGTACTTGCCGCCAGCCTTATCTTGAGCCTCTCTCAAGTAAATGATATTGAACAGAAGAGGCAGCTGCTGCAGCAGGATATAACAATATTGATTGCAAATAAATATATATATTTAGCATTTTTTTTTTAAAGCATATCCTTTACAGGACTTAGCTGTCAACATCAGCATCTTTCAGCTGTATGTTGATCTCTTGGCAAGATTACGCTCAGTAGTTTGCCATTGCTTTCTGAGCGGCTGGCTCAGTATCCCGCAAGTCACGAGCGGGGGTCGAACCGCCTCAGCTCTCGCTCCGCTACGAGACTCTGCGTGATAAACGGGATTACAGAGAGAAAGTGTTGTAACCCCACAGCCAGAGAGACCGGCACAATGGGCTCCATAACGGTGCAAAAGAGTGACAATTATGCAAAATCAGAAACAATCAACAAGTATATAATAATGAAGTAATAAAATAAAGAAATAAGTATTATAGGACACAGAGGACAACCGACATTTCGATTCTAAGAATCTTTTTCAAGGACGGGACAACACAAACAGATGGAAAAAAAAAGAAGGGAAAAAACACACCCACACAAAATGATAAAATAAACACCTCCTCGGTTGTCAAGAAAGCACAAACATGGGATTCAATCCGTTTTGAAAGGCGCTCTTTTGCCACAAAGGTTTAGTACAGTTCCGCTGCCAAAGTGCCAGATATGATATGTGTGGCCAAAGATGTGTAAACAGTCCGATATGAGTATATAGAAGGAAGACAGCACAGTTATACAGTGGCATACACAACAGTATTGATTCCAGCTGGATGGATGCATCCCAGAGAGTTTATTAATTGGCTTTCAATTTTAAGCCTAGTGGAGATATTAGTGAAGCAAGGCTTCAATACCTCTCTCAAGTAGCAGATCCTTCGCAGGACGTCGCACTCATCACAGTGAGCCGAAAAACCTCTATCTCTGGCCATGTCTCCAGCCTCATGTACTCTCAAACCCAACGTGTTTGCTATGTCTTGTGTCCATCTCTGGCCAGCCCCCACCCCCCGCCTCATGCACCCTCATGCCCAACATGTTTGCAATATACTGTCTCCATCTTCGTGTTGGTCGACCCCTAGCTCTCCATCCAGGAACCAGGCCGTCCATCACTGTTCTCTCCTCAAGCCACTGTGATGTTTAGTGTAGGCAAAATATTTCAGTTTCAGAGACATTGTGCTGTTCATGAATCCGTTGTCTTCGATGATCACGTCTTCTAACATTTCAACAGTTATCTTCTTCTCATTCCACGATATTTTAATAATTGTTCTGTAACATTTGAGCTCAAACGCCCTGTCCTAAGTTGTCTTCCATGTTCAGGTCTTCTAGCTTTTCAACACTTATCTTCTTCTCGTTTCACAATATTTTAATAATTGTTCTGTAACATTTGAGCTCAAAAGCCCTATCCCAAGTTTTATTCTTTAGGGATTACGAAATAATCTATATTATCGCTTGTATTTATCATCATCATGTGCCATGCCGGTAAACGTGGGCGGTCATGATTCGCCATCTTACACGATAACCAGAGTAAACGTATAAATACAATTGGGTGGAACTGCGGTAAAGCTGTGAAAATGTAAACAATATAAAATGACACAAAGTAGTGCGGTTTTACATAACAGATTCGGGACGCAGAGGTGTTTCCAAGGCACCAGGGCCGGGTTATATACTGGCCAAGACCTATTGACGCGTCCTCGTCGAGCGTCCTGGGCAACAGGTCCTTTCGGGGTCCTGGCTGATGTCAATAGGATCGCCGATTCCTCCGAAGTCGGAGAGTGTCTGCCTGTATGGCGAGGAACCACCAGTCTGCACACCAATAAGCCAGACATGGGACAACGGATACTCACGCAAAACTCAGGTCCTGTATGACATCACACTGATGTTGGACAACAGGATGCCTTCATCCGACATACAGGACTTCGCGTTGGAGCTCAAGCCAACGAACACAAGCAAGCAAGCAAGCAAGCAACATAACAGATTACGACACATACAGGACGTTGCGATGTTATACACAGCTAGGAATTTGAGGTAAGTATGAACATTTTTTCCAATTTTAATTTTCTCTTCATTGCTTTCCTTTTTTTCATCTTTTTGTACTTCTCATTATACAATTAGTATAATGTGTCATATCACAAAGATTTTGTTACGAATTATCATGCAAAGAGTGAGGAAGAAAATACAACCTGAAATAGGGGAAGAACAATGTGGGTTTGTAGAAGGAAAGGGTACAGTAAATGCTGTGTATATGCTGCGAACAGTTATTGAACGTGCTTTAGAAGTAAACAAGGATATACATCTTTGCTTTATTGACTACACAAAGGCTTTTGATAGAGTTAGACATGTCAACATTGTGGATATGCTTGCAGATCTACAAATTGATGGGAAAGACATTAGACGTATAAAAAACATATATTGGAAACAACAAGCTGCCATAAGGATTGATAATGAAGTAGGACAATATCAACCTATTAAGAGAGGTGTTAGGCAGGGATGTGTAATGTCTCCAGATCTTTTTTCCCTATACAGTGAAAATATTTTTAGAAATGTAGAAGACCTAAATGGAATCAGCATTGGAGGACGAAACATAAATAACATTAGATATGCAGATGATACAGTATTGATTGCAGACAATGCACAGGATCTGCAACAATTAGTAGACGCTGTTGTTGTACACAGTGAGCAGCTGGGGTTGGAATTAAATTGTAGGAAGACACAGGTTATGGTCGTCACTAGGAAGATCGAAGTACCACAATGTAATATACAAGTAAATGGGAATATTCTTCAACAAGTGAATCGGTTCAATTATCTCGGAACAGTCATAACATCTGATGGCAGATGCCTTGAAGAGATTAGAACAAGAATCGCCATTGCGAAAGTAGCCTTTAGCAAGATGAAAAACATTCTGACCAATAAAATGATGTCAATTGAAACGAGAAAAAGAGTGTTGAGGGGATACATAGAGCCTGTTCTTTTGTATGGATGTGAAACTTGGACAATGTGCAGTCAAGCTGAAAAACATCTGATGGCTGCAGAAATGTGGTTTCTGAGGAAAATGCAAAGAATACCATGGACAGATAGAAAAACCAATGACCAAGTACTACAAGAGACAAATGAAAATCGTAGATTGATTAGAGAAATTAGACGTAGACAGTCAAAATTTTTTGGACATGTTATGAGAAGAAATGGACTGGAGAACTTAGTGACAGCTGGCAAGATCGAAGGGAACAGACCAAGAGGAAGACCGAGAGGAAAATACCTGGATGGCTTGGCCACATGGCATGGACGAGACAGGAACACTGAGCTGATCCACGACTCTGGTGATCGAGTGAAATGAAGAATCATGACCGCCCACGCTTTCCGGCATGGCACATGATTGATTGATTGGTTGTTCTTCTCGTCCTGTCGTCACGTTTTGATGTAGTCACAGGAGATCTCCGTGACTATATGTTGTGTTTTGTGAATGTGTTTGTTTGCTGATGAAGGCTAATCGCCGCAACGCCCTGTATGTGTCGTAATTCTGTTATGTAAAGCTGCACTACTTTGTGTAATTTTATATTGTTTACACGATAACCAGAGTCGTGGATCAGCTCTGCGTTCTTGTTTCGACCATGCCATCAGGTCACGCCATATTCTCTGCCTTCCTCTTGTTGTTTTCTCTCAATCTTGCCAGTTGTCACCAAATTCACTAGTGTATTTCTTCTCATAACATGCCTCTAAAAATTGACTGTCTACGTATCATTTCTCTAATCAGTTTGCGGTTTTCATTTACCTCATTATTTGTCCTGTCTGTCCATGGTAATCTGTGCATTGACCTCATAAACAACATTTCTACTGTCATTAGTTGTTTTTGAGCTTTATTGATCGTCGTCTAACGTTTCACATTCATAAAAAAGTACAGGTTCTATGTAATATGTCGTATCTGTTGGTTATTTAGTATGGAAAGGATGCATTATAGTATGTCCACATTTGTTTAGCCGCAATATAAACATCAATATCTCAGTAACCAACTGAGGGAAAATTATGAAATTTAGTATATAACCTTATCATTATGTCCACCCAACAAAAAAATTTTTGTTCTGGAGATTTTACAGCAGATTTTAAAGTTTGTTTATATGAGATATATAATTTATGGGTCTGACATGAAATTCATAATTTTAAATGTATTACAGCGTAGCCAGACAATCAGGGCTCAATTTTGAATATTGTACGTGTTTTCACAGGATTGGCCTTTTGCCAACCGCCCGCGTTGTTCAAACTAAGGCTGCTCAGAGGTGTCTCAAAATGTGGGTTATTTCATGAAACCTGATTAATATGTTTTTTTAATAAAAATATTATCACTTATCGCTAACATTGAAATGTGTGAATATTTTTCAATGGGCTTTAATGCGAAATTGTACATTTCAAAGAATCGCTATGAAGTTGTACACATATTTTTGTCAAGAAGCTGATCGCAAGAAACTGTTTTATACTATTACAAATTCCGAAAAAAGAACAATGCATGCATTGGGCTTGAGTAAACGGGCATTTTGTCAAAGGGTGCAAGAATCTGGAATTAAACCACCACGCAATAACCAAACGGTAGGTAGAAAGATTATTGTAGACAGTTTTGACAAAGATGTCATAAGGCGAGCTATTATAAAAATGCTTTAAAAAGTCGCTTGATATACGACAGGGTCGACTTCATTGCACCGGGTTCTATCCCATATGGTTCGGTCTCTTTCCGCAGCGCGGAAAGCATCGCACAAAGCACGAACTCCGCAGCTCTAGCGACGACCCACAGAAGTCTCCGAAAAATTTAACTCGTGAACTGGAATCGAACCCACGACGTTTGGAGCCCGAGTCAAAAGGCTTGACCACTTCGCCACAGAGACTCCTAAAATTATAAAAAATTTGGATTTTATATCCAGGATTATCCAGCATTATAAAAATGCTGGATGCCAAAGAAACAGTGACTGTAAGAAAAGTTAGGGTTTGGTTCAGAAAGAACAATAACATAGAGCTATCCAAAACAACTTTGTGGAAAATTATAAGGACGTTATCTTCACTATTTGAAAGTACAAGGGCGGTAGAAATAATCTTTGCGAGCAACCGCATTTAGGAGCCATGAGAAGCAGATACCTACGTGAAATAAGGGAAATGCGCAAAGAAAATTATGGCATAGTGTGTTTGGATGAAATGTGGATCAATGCGCACCACACAAGTGATAAGGAATGGCAACCAGTGGATGGACAGATAAAGCGATATGTGCCCAGTAGTATAGGACAGCTTTTGGTCATGGCCCATGCTGGTAATACGCATAATGGCTTGCAACAGAATGCTGGGCTCGTGTTCGTATCAAAGCATACAGACAATAGGGATTATTATAATAAGATTAATGGTAATGTATTTAGAGATTGGCTCGAGAATACTATATAATAATATATGTCTGTCTGTCTGTGTCTGTCTGTCTGTCTGTCTGTCTGTCTGTCTGTCTGTCTGTCACGAAGACTCACAGCGGGTCTGTAACCCATGTGTACGTGTGAACAAACTACACAGACAGCTGAACAGATCCTTAAAAATGGAAACATGATGACTAAATTGCGGTATCATTTCTGGTCACTCCATACGCACATTAACGCACAGCTATTTGGAAGCTTTCACGAGCTCAATATAAAAAGCTAAATGCATTCTAGTGACATGAATACTTGTGTACAATTATTAACCAGCAGTTGAAGAAACAAGTAGGAAATGAAAAATAAGGTAAGAAATATATTCCTTCTACTTTCCTGTCAATTTACACATTATTTACCCCATACCTCTGTACATTCTCTGTCTTTACTAATATTACACATTGCACCCCTCTCGGGAATCTCCGTGGTGAAGTGGTCAAGCCGTCTGACTCGGGCTCCCAGGGTTGTATGTTCGATTCCTTCATTTCACGAGTGCATTTTTTCGGAGACTCCAGAGGGTCGTCGCTGGAGATACGGAGTTCGTGCTTTGTGCCACGATTTCCACCCTGCGGAAAGAGACTGAGCCATATGGGATAAAAAAAACCGGTGCAATGCTACTTTAAGCTACTTTTGAATTGCACCCACTCCCATACGAACCTGGCTACGCCTTGTACTTGTGTCTTTACCAGAAATAACGTGGTTTACTGTAAGACTAGTTTGTTAGCGTGAATTCACTACATTTCCCCCAAAACATCAAAGAAATGTTGCCGCTTTCAATGATTTAAGTTGCTTTTGGACCTATCAAAGACATATTCCTTGGGTGGGGGTAAATATAAGACGGCTGGAAAAATTTCATAACGATGGAACAGACAGTTTTCAAAATAATTGATCGTGAATGAAGGCAAACAAATGTGGACATACTATAGGCAACTTCATTAAGTGTTGCACTTATTTTTCTGTAGTATGCATCTGCGAGATGCCCCGAAATATACCAGGCAATAAATAGTGCAAACTATTGTCTGTGACTTCATTTTCAGCTTTACAAAGGGGAAAAACATTGTTTTGAATACACATTTGAGAATATAAATGCGCAATAAATAACAATGTACTCACTGCCAGTCTTATCGCGGGAATAACAATTAAAAATATCAGCAAATGCATGGGACAATACAACAATGCGCTCATTACTAACCTTAACGCGAGTATAACAGTAACATATATGGGGCAGTATAACAATGTACTCACTGCCAGCCTTATCGCGAGTAGAAGAATACAACAATGTACTCACTGCCAGCCTTATCGCGAGTAGAAGAATATAACAATGTACTCACTGCCAGCCTTATCGCGAGTAGAAGAATACAACAATGTACTCACTGCCAGCCTTATCGCGAGTAGAAGAATATAACAATGTACTCACTGCCAGCCTTATCGCGAGTAGAAGAATATAACAATGTACTCACTGCCAGCCTTATCGCGAGTAGAAGAATATAACAATGTACTCACTGCCAGCCTTATCGCGAGTAGAAGAATATAACAATGTACTCACTGCCAGCCTTATCGCGAGTAGAAGAATATAACAATGTACTCACTGCCAGCCTTATCGCGAGTAGAAGAATATAACAATGTACTCACTGCCAGCCTTATCGCGAGTAGAAGAATATAACAATGTACTCACTGCCAGCCTTATCGCGAGTAGAAGAATATAACAATGTACTCACTGCCAGCCTTATCGCGAGTAGAAGAATATAACAATGTACTCACTGCCAGCCTTATCGCGAGTAGAAGAATATAACAATGTACTCACTGCCAGCCTTATCGCGAGTAGAAGAATATAACAATGTACTCACTGCCAGCCTTATCGCGAGTAGAAGAATATAACAATGTACTCACTGCCAGCCTTATCGCGAGTAGAAGAATATAACAATGTACTCACTGCCAGCCTTATCGCGAGTAGAAGAATATAACAATGTACTCACTGCCAGCCTTATCGCGAGTAGAAGAATATAACAATGTACTCACTGCCAGCCTTATCGCGAGTAGAAGAATATAACAATGTACTCACTGCCAGCCTTATCGCGAGTAGAAGAATACAACAATGTACTCACTGCCAGCCTTATCGCGAGTAGAAGAATATAACAATGTACTCACTGCCAGCCGTATCGCGAGTAGAAGAATATAACAATGTACTCACTGCCAGCCGTATCGCGAGTAGAAGAATATAACAATTCACGGGGCAATACAACAATATACTCACTGGCAGCCTTATCGTGAGTATAACAATACATGGGGCACTATAACAGTGTACTCATTGTCTGCCTTATCGTGAGTATAACAATACACGTGACAATATAACAGTGTATTAAATGTCTGCCTTATCGCGGGTATAACAATAGTCGTGACAATATAACAGTGTATCGTGAGTATAACAATACATAGGACAATACAACAATATACTCACTGCAGCCATAACGCGAGTATAACAATACATAGAACAATACAACAATGTATTCACTGTAGCTTTATCGCGAGTATAACAATATATGGGACAATATAAAAGTGTACTCACTGCCTGTCTTATCGCGGGTACTGAGTTGGTGCTGCAGCTTGCTCTGTTCCTGCTGCAGTTCCTGAGATAGCGTTGTAAACTTCTTCAGAAGCATCTCCAGCTCCGACGACGAGCTGGATGGAATCCGAGGTATAGAGTACACCGGCTCGTCGTCGCTGAACGCCCCGCCGTAGGTCTCATAATCCGAGGCAAAGCCGCGGGCATCCATCTGCTGTGGATGTGTGAACATCAACTCCGAGTCCGAGTTGTAGCACTCAGGAGATCGACTTCGTAGAAGCCGGCCATATTTTGTTTTTGAATTGAGTAGGGTTCGAAGTCTTTCTTGTCGTTTCCTTTCTTCTTGAGTAACGGCCATTTCACCTCTGTATGCTTGTGGAGGAAGTGAATACGAGGATCCGTGCGGCTGAGTGTGTAAAGGGTATCCTTGATGTTGAGTTGGTGGTTGGTACTGATAATGAGGCGGTTGAGGGAATCTTTGCTGGTGATGTGTATGAGAATATAAAGAGGGAGGTTGATGAAGCGGGTAATGCTGCTGATGCACACCTTCTCTTAAAGCACCCACGTTTATGTAAGGAGGTTCAGAAAAGGATGGACTGGATTCCTGCAATGACCAACTCCTGAACCCGTGCAACTGTGAGGATACGCTTATCGGGCTTTGCTTCGTTGGTGATTTTGGCAATGCTGCTTTCCTGCCTTTGCTATCAGGCATTAGATGATGTTTGTAGTCTACACTCGAGAAGTGATCGTAAATGGGATTGGTAACGCTCATATATCCTGGCTTAGGAATACCCACAACGTCCTGGCCAACATAAGCTCTTTCTTTAGTGGAATCTATACTTCTTGGCAAAGATCCCTCACTTGAATTACTGCTCTCGACACATTCCTCATTCATTAACTTAGCTTCTGCTCGTTGTGGACTGATAAAAATACTCGCATACCTTGAGGTACCTTGTGCTTGCCTTTCCTGGCTGAGCTCTCGCCGAGGGGCATAATCTGCCGACTGAAAAGGATATTGAGAATACGTCTGACCAGGTTCATACAGATCCGGGCATTTCTCCGTCATTTCCAGAGCAGACGCTGAAGAAGACCTGCCCTTTTTTAAAACGACTATAGGCGGCTCTGATGTCTCCACAACTGGCAGAGCCGGGCAAGATTTGTTTTTGCTACTGTTTCTCCTGGTTCGTATCGTAAGTACCAGCTTTTTGGGTATGGACATAAGGATAACCACATCATCCAAAGACATGTTTCCAACTTTGACATTGTTGACAGTAACAATTTCATCACCCACATGCAAAAGTCCGTTAGTCTGAGCCACCGTGCCCATCTGTATACGAGAAATAAACACTCCATCCGAGCGATCGAAGCCGTTTCCTTCACGAATATAGAAGCCCAGTGTCTGGCCGGGGCGTTTGATGATCTCAACGGTCTCCACCACAAAGCTTTCATCTTCCACCTCCATACTCTTTATTCCCATCTCCAGCCCTGCAGGGCCGATAATGTTACTCCCGCTGCTGGACATACGCACATTTGCATAGACATTACTGCTGCTGTTGTGGTTGCCGATGAGTGGTCCGGTGGTATCGGCTGTGGTTTGCACACTGTAGCTTTTGGAGATTGACCGAGGCCGGCCGGCTTCGTAGGAAGCAAGTTTGTGTTGGAGATTGGTACGTTCGTGTAAAGCTGATGATGATGGCGGGGTTGTAGATTCATGGCCGCGTCTATGGTGAAGAAGTTGGCGCTGTTTTTCTAAGTTTGCATGGCGCTGGATAGATAGCTGCTGCTGCTGCTGCTGCTGTTGATTCTGATGCTGATAATACGATGATTGCTGCCACTGTGTGTTCTGGTTATAGTAATTACGATAAAGCGGCGCCTGTGGTTGTTGGACGCCTGGCGGCGATGGAAACGATTCCGCGAAGTTTTGAGGATGTCGTAGTTTTGAATACTGTTGTTGTAGTTGCTGCGGCGGTTGTTGTTGTTGCTGGTGCTGTATTCGTTGTCGATCTTGCTGCTCAGTCTGAAACTGATACTGGTACTGTTTTGTGAGGTTCAGAAATGGTTGCTGAGATGAATCATGATGATACTGTATTCGTTGTTCAGATGATTGCAGTCGGGGAGGCAAGGACAGTTCGCGTAGAAACTGTTTTGCATCTTTGGACCTTGCTACCGACAGATCAGCTCTCGCCTCATCTGAGTTAGCTCTCCTAAGCTCTTTGCTTTTCCCCACAGCCGGCAGAACATTATCCTCTGGCTCTGGCTCATGTTCACACTCTGCCACAGTTCCCCCAATACCAAACTGATCTCGCTCTTTCGAATGGCTCTCAGATGGAGCTTCTTTAAGAGGCTCGTTTTGTGGGAGTTGATCTGAAGCGGGTAATATTTCACCAATCTCCTCAGGCGAGGTGTAGGAGACACCTGATGTCAGAATTAGAGTCTCATCGACTTTCGCTGACCCGGAAGTGTCAGGTTGCAGCAGACGTGTTTCAGATTCCTCAAGAGGCGCGTCGATGTCTGTCTCCTGGTCGTGCGCGTCTAGCAGTCTGTTACTGCTGGCGATATCCTCGCCTTGTTTTCTCTTAGGACGTGGGGTTGGCGGTGCTCGTGTTGAATCTTCAGATTTCCGAGGGCCCTCGTCTCCCTGTTCAAAGAAGAAAATAAATCACAATTAATTCTTTCACCCAGAGAAAGGAATACCTGATGACCAAGAGAGAAAATGACAATAAAATTGAAATCGCAGTTGTATTATGTTCACGGAGGACAACCGGACACAGCTGGTAAATAAATACGTCAGACTCTTTGGTATCTTCCAAAGATTAAAAATAAGATTTTACACGAGAGGTTGGTTGGTATACATGAAGAATAACCAATCACACATCACAAGTTGACTCGTACACATGAAGAATAACCACGACTCTGGTTATTGTGTGAGATGGCGAAATATCACAGCCCACGCTTATCGGCACGGTACATGATGATGATGAGCTTGGAACAGAAAGAGTCACTGCTGATGAAGCTTACACCTCCGCTGAATGTTATACACATCTGCATATTTAATTACACTCACGGTGGTATGGTTGCCAGTGCCAGTAGCCAATCATCACATGTGACACATTTATTATTGTACATGAAGAACAGCCAATCATGTATGATACTTTGATTAACATATATGAGTAGGCAGTCACACATGACAAATTGATTGGTTCACTCTAAGAGTAGCCAATCACACGCGACACATTTAGGAAAAATAGTCAATTATATATTACACATTGATTGGTAGACATAAAGAATAATCAATCACACGTGACTTGTTGATTGTTAGATATGAAGTATAGCCAATCAAATATGCCACGTTTATTAGTACACATGCATTGTAGCTAAAAACATAGGGTGGGTGGGTAGCTTGGGACTTTATAGAAGATATGAGAGGAATCACCATTGGGGGACGTAACATCACTAACATTAGATATGCGGATGATAAAGTATTAACTGTCATTTACTACCAATATAGTACCTTTCGGTGTATGGCAGAGGGGTCATTGAGCCTGAGGAATTAAGGACGCCTGACTAGTGCAGTCGCCGCGAACTGTGCAGGTTAGGATTTTTTTTATGCCCCCGACAGAAAAAAAATCCCACACCTTACCGAGGGATCGAACCAGGTCTCCCGAAGGAGAGTCCGGCGTTCTGGCCACTCGGCCAGCCGCTGCAGGATGTGCATCATTTAGTAGATGCGGTTGTTGCACACAGTGAACAACTAGGGTTAGAATTACATTGTAAGAAGGCACAGATTATGGTTGTACCTAGGAAGAAGAAAATACCACAATGCCATATGCAAGTAAATGGAAACATTCTTAGAAAAGTGAATCGGTACAATTATCTTGGAACGGTTATAAAATATGATGGGAGAAATATCAGAACAAGAATCGCCATGACGAAGGTTTTCTTTTGCAAGATGTACCAATAAAAAGATGTCATTTGCAATGAGAAAAAGAGTGTTGAAGTTCTACATAGAATCTATACTTTTGGATGGATGTGAAGCGTGGATAATAAGCAAACATGCTAAAAAAAAATCTAATGGCTGTGGAAATGTGGTTTCTGAGGCATACTATGGGCAAACTGAAAGACCAATGACAAAGTCCTACTAGAAACAGATGAAAACCGTAAACAGATTAGAGAAAGTAATCGTAGACAGTCGCACTTTTTGGACACGTTATGAGAAGAAATAAATTGGTGAACGTGATGACAATTGGCAAGAATGAGGTGAAAAGAACAAGGGGAAGGCAGAAAGGTAAAACCTGGATGGCTTGGCAACGTGGTATGGTAGTGACAAGAACACAGAGCTGATCCACGACTCTGGTGATCGTGTGAGATGGCGAAACACAACCGTCCACGCTTATCGGCACGGCAATTGATGATAATGACCTTGGAACATGAAGAAACACTGCCGATGAAGCTTACACATCCGCTGAATATCAGACACATCTTCATATATAATTACACCCATGATGTTGTGGTTGCCAGTGCTGTTGCAGCAAGTCTAGTTCCAATCCCATCTAATGGGATGACTTGCTTCCTGAGATGAAGTGTCGGGGTTGAACCCAAGACCATCATATGTAAACAAGTAAACGACACTTCTACAACCCAGCGGAATACTGGGTATGTGGTGTGATCAATTAAACAGCTCGATTCGTTGATGATTCGATCACTTGACAATAGTGCTGGTAATCAAGCGTGCTTGCCATTGCGCTACATAAATTCCAAAGGACTGTAAGTCCTAAGTTAACAGACAAAGGACCTTGTAGCGTGCCTTATGTGTGTTTGGTATATGATGCTAGTCGCACATTTGTATATATTCTCACATTTGTACATATTCTCACATTGGTACATATGCTCACATGCGCACATATTCTCACATGTGAACACATTCTCACATTTGTACATACTCTCACATGCGCACATATTCTCACATGTGTACATATTCTCACATGCGCACATATTCTCACATGTGCACATATTCTCACATTTGCACATATTCTCACATTTGCACATATTCTCACATGTGTACATATTCTCACATTTGCACATATTATCACATTTGCACATATTCTCACATGTGTACATATTCTCACATTTGCACATATTATCACATGTGTACATATTCTAACATTTGTACATATTCTCACATGTGTACATATTCTCACATGTGTACATATTCTCAAATGTGTACATATTCTCACATGTGTACATATTCTCACATGTGTACATATTCTCACATTTGTACAAATTCTCACATTTGTACACATTCTCATATTTGTACGCATTCTCACATTTGTACGCATGCTCACATTTGTACACATTATCACATTTGTACACATTCTCACATGTGTGCATATTCTCACATTTGCAAACATTCTCACATGTGTACGCATGCTCACATTTGTACACATTCTCACATTTGTACACATGCTCACATTTGTACACATTTTCACATTTGTACACATTCTCACATGTGTGCATATTCTCACATTTGCACACATTCTCACATTTGTACGCATGCTCACATTTGTACACACGCTCACATTTGTACACATTCTCACATTTGTACATATTTTCACATTTGTACATATTCTCACACGTGTACATATTCTCACATGTGTACATATTCTCACATTTGTACATATTCTCACATCTGTACACATTCTCACATTTGTACATATTCTCACATGTGTACACAATCTCACATGTGTACATCTTCTCACATGTGTACATATTCTCACATTTGTACATATTCTCACATTAGTACATATTCTCACATTTGTACAAATTCTCACATATGTACACATTCTCACATTTGTACACATTCTCACATTTGTACATATTATCACATTTGTACATATTATCACATTACGCGCCGGCCGCCTTTCATTCGCAGGCCATTTCCTGACACCCAATTTAGTATGGGTCAGCCTGGGTCAATTTTAACAATAAACCCACACCTTAATGGACATTCGAAGACATGGTCATCGGGCCAGCAGGAAAGTGTGCTAACCACTGAACCACTTTGCCCGCCGGACGGTAGCGTGGGCAGCAGAAGTTTGTCAAATATTTCTGAAATTTATCTGGGAATGACCCGCTGCATGACAAAGAGGCTACGGACGCGGTTCGTGATCCCGCATACACGCGTTCGAAAAATATCTGCGCGCGATTTGGCAGCACACCGTGCTGCGTTGGATTTTTACGACATGGTTTGGGTGCCTGTCGTCCAGAAAGCAATGGCAAAATACTGAACGTAAACTTGGCAAGAAATCACAACAGCCAAAGAAGCTGGTTTTGACTGTAACGTACTGTAAAGGATAAGCAACAAACTATAACTATCTGGGAGTGCAAGTCACCACGCAAAGATCTTGTCGCCTCACCTGCTCTTGCTGTGACCTAGTATATGTGACGGCCAACAGTGGTATCTCTCAAAAGATTTCCCTTACCCGTATATGTATAACGGGTTATGTTATGGTAGAGGATCGTCTTCATTGCATCGGGTTTATCATATTCGGATTGGTCCTATTCCGTACGGCGATCTGCCCAAAGTATCACATAAAGCACGAATTCCGTAGCTCCAGCCACGACCCCCAGGAGTCTCTGAGAAAACTGCATTGGTGAACCGAATGAGGAAGTCGGGAATCGAACCACAACCTTCAGAGCGCAAGGCAGGCGGCTTGTATGGGTGTATGGGTGTAAGGGTGTAAGGGTGTAAGGGTGCACGGTGGTATGGTCATGGCTTGTGTGTATAATTACAATTGTAACGTTGTGACAACCAAAAGAGTAAGGGTACTACATATAGAAATCGAAAGAGAAAAAGAGATGCTGCACGGACTGGCAGAAGAGCAGGAAAAACGATGATTGATTTAACTTATCATCATATTCTTCTACTGTTGCCGACAAACATCGCGGAGAAGAACCGTTGACGTTACAATGCCTGATGAGTGGCACTGGATAGTGTCATTCCGTGCGAGTGTAGAATGTCTTTGATGTCATCAATCCATTTTCATCTCGGGCATCCCTTTGCTCTCGTAGCAGATCTTTGATGTATCACCAGTAATGGTAGTTGATGGTGTTGCATTCTAACGAGATGGCCAAATAATTTGATCTTCTCTCTTTCAATATATGTGGCACAAGGCGTTGATCCCACTAACTGTCTGATAACATCATTTCTTACTCGATCTCGGATAGTTCAATTGGCAGATCTCCTTAAGCATCTCGTCTCAAATGTGTTGATTTTGCCAAATATACATACACCTTGTATTTAACTTATCAATAACATAAAAAAATCATTTCGCTGTAGTGGCGCATTGTCGTCTGCACGGTCCCGAATAGCACGTGATGACATCTGTGGTAGGCCAGCGGTTAATTTACAAAAGGTGTTTGACAATTTAACATAAAATACGATATTTATTCGAAACAGTTTCCTTACAGAAGTGGCCGAAAGCGCGCTGGTTGACTGGATGGCTGGTTGTCATTCCTACAAAAAACTGAGTTTAATGCTTAAGTCCGATGCATTGGCCTTTAACAAGTTGAGCTGTCTGGACGTGACATCAATAGAAGAATCATAAACACTCTTAGGTATACTGAAGATACAGCGTTACTACCGGAAAGCGAGCAAGAGTTACGGAAAAGTAAAAACGCATAGGGCAGAATGTGGCTTAGATATTAATATGTGTTACGGAAAAGTAAAAAGGCATAGGGCAGAATGTGGATTAGATATTAATATCCCGCCCCATATCAGATGCAATAGCAGATGATGGGAAAAGTGAATCAGAAATTGAAAAGATAATAGGAATGGCAAGAGATGCTTTCAACATTATGAAGTCAGCAGTAACATCTACAGAGATCAACAACGCATTAAAATGAGATTTGTCAAATGCTATGTATATTGAACACTACTAAATGGCCTGGAAAATGAACAAGCAATTAGAAGTCGAATAGACACACTAAAGATGTGGGTATACAAAAGGATATGTCGTATTCCATAAAAACAAAAAGCTATCAAATACAGAGGTTCTAGAAAACTGAGAATAAAAAGAGAGTTGTTGAAAGAAATTAAAAAAAAAACAGGAAGGGAAAAACTTCGGCCACGTAAAAAGACAAAACACTCTTTTAAAAAGCATACTGGCGGGCAAGGTTAAATGCAAGCGAGCAAGAGGAGAACAACAATACAAGTGGGAGGATAACATCAAGAGATGGACGAACATCAGTCTGACAGAATGTACAATCAAGGTGAGAGACAGACAGTTGGAGATTTATTGCAGCCAAACTTCATTGCGGAGACGGCACTTGATTGACTGATTGGCCTTCATGTCGCCAAGACCCCTGAAAGGGTTTCCAACTACCAGGATGGTGTTGGCGTAGAGTTGTATTCTGTTTCCGAGCAGATAACACAGTACCATCTCCACGGGGCTAGGTTGCAACGCCCTGCTTCACCTCTCTGAGGCCCAGAAACCAGGGGTGTGTGCCTGACCAGTACTGGAACCTCAACATCAGATGGACGGATTGCAGGATATAATCAGGTCAAGGTTCAACCCAGCACACACTCACTGGCCTGCTTGACGCCTTGGTCGGTAAGTTTTCATGCGAATGGCTGAAGTATTGTTTTGTTTTTTGTTGTTTATTTTTCTTTTGCTCGCTTTGATTTCCCTATTACCAGTGTCCCTCGCCATCAGGCATTCCTACTCCGACTTCTGAGATTTTGAGGTATCTCATTATAATCCATAGTCTAGAGCAGAGGTTCCCAACCTTTTTTTGTGCTATGCCCTAACTAAGCCTTTCTAATATTTCATCTCCCCCCCCCCCACACACACACACATACATTATTTTTAATATTCAAAAATCGAAATGAATGAAGAAACTTGATTGATAGGTGTTAGGAAGAAATCACTAGGAAATTATTGAGCAAACACAGTAAGTACATTTTCAAAACATATAATGGAGAACTGAAATTCAAGTACAAAATAATTTTAATGAAAGATTTTTCTATATTATTTTAATTATTAGTAATTATTTATTATTTAAATTTAGTGAGATCCTGGCGCTTGATGCTTGCTGCAAAAGAGATTTTATGTCAGGTTCCAATTTAGTTAACTTCAGTCTCAAGTCTCCCCATTTTGTTATATCCAGCCGATTTCTTCCATTTTCAAATTGCCCCCCTTAACAATCGAATTGCCCCCCTGTGGGGCATGGGCCCCACGTTGGGAAACACTGGTCTAGAGGGAAGCCAGTGGCATGTTAAGAACGATGCTGGCAGTATACTGACTGACACCTTGCCGTCTTGGCAGACGATAGTTTGAAGATGGAATTATACCGCTTCATAGCACACAGCCTGGCTTGAATTTGGAGATCACGTATTGTCCATGTAGCATGATCCATCTCTCACCCTGTATAGTTTACTTCGGAGGAAAGCTGATAGTGATACGCCTGAAACAAAACCAGCTGCAGAAGCTGCCGGATTAGCAAAACAATACTGTAACTGTCCGCCTGTCGGAGCTTCAATCCTACCAAAGCTTAGGGCCTCGTCTGCCCTGCCATGACATTTAGTGTTTAGGTTGCATTTCCTCGCACTAGGGTAAAGCCTGTACCCTGCCAATTGCGCTCCCCCGTCCAAGGCATTGGCGCAATGTGGGGTGTCGTGTTTGGTGAGTGCCGCCCAACATTCGAGGCTAACAGAAAGCAAGTAGTTCTGTCTACGCTCATACGGTAGCTCAGTCATATTTGACTGCGACCTGACTTACTGGTGGTATAACTTTAGATAAACTCAGATATCTTCAGATCCTGCTGAGGTGTGGTAAATGATGTTTGTGTGTTTGTTGTTGCTTCACGTGATCTAACATAAATATTGTGTCTCATGGATTGCACACGTGAATAATATTGATGTATGCCAAAAACAATGTTTCCCGTAGTGAATTTGAATAACGAAGACACAAACCATATATAGTACGATTTATTACCTGGCAATTTCGCTGCATCTCGTCAGGTACTTACTGCAGGTGTCACACAACATAGAGTAAAATAATTAGAATCATCGTTCATGCTGAAATATACACATATTCACACAGTAATATCAATTATTGATGTATGTGATAGAAAGGCAGATTATAGACAACTCTGGGATAATCAAAAAGAACGGAATACTGTCATCTCATGAGTAGACAACACGAAATTGGCATAATCGACAAGACGACTGACATAATCATCTGAAAAAAAAAGGCAACTCTGGGATCATCAACAAGACGACTGAAAGTATCATCTCAAGATTAGACAGCTCTGGGATCATCACAACTAACTATTGACAGTATCATCTCAAGATTAGACAGCTCTGGGATTATCACAACTAACTATTGACAGAATCATCTCATGTTGAGACAACTCAACATTGACATCAACATAAGGAATGACTGACAATATCATATCAAGATTAAACAACTCAACATTGGCAGCATCAAAAAAGAACGATTGACTAAGATCTTAAGAGTAGATATCTTTGGAATCATCAGCAGTAAAAGCTGACAGTATCATCTCAAAACAGCTTCGGAATTATCAGCAAAACTACTGACAGTATCATTTCAAGATTAAATAACTCTGCAGATGTTAGATTTGCCAAGAGTAGACAACTCAACAATATGGGCGTCATCGACAAGAACTACATACACTATCATAGCGGGCGTAGACCACTCTGCAGATTATGGATATTCGACAAGGACAACCAGATTATGGATATTCGACAAGGACAACCAGATTATGGATATTCGACAAGGACAACCAGATTATGGATATTCGACAAGGAGAACCAGATTATGGATTTTCGACAAGGACAACAACCTTTATTTTGCCATGAGTCGACACCTCTATCGCCGTGATATCAATAACAACAGCGAGCAGTAATCATATTTCCTTTACATGTCTCCGGCGAAAAATAGCAACCTTTCACCTCACCTCAAAATACCATTAACACCTTGAAACACCGCTGAAACATTAACCGTCTTGGTCTAGTTATTAATTTAACCCTATGTGTTCTCTACAGTTGTACTTAACCCTTTCAGTCCCAGACTGTTATTTTTTAACTCTTTTGAGCCAGATATGTATTTATGTAAATTAACAACAAGTGAGGAAAAGAGGTTAGCATGACAGCGGGGTATATCACACTGCGTTTAAAACTTCCTCTTGTACTAACGGCGAGATAGGAGTTCAACTGGTGCACCGGTCAGTTTTGACTTCAAAGTTGACTTTTGGTTCAGAAGCTAAGACAAACTGCTGATCGTAAAATTGCTTAGAATGTAAACCTAGTGTTGATCGCAAACGTCTCGCCCAGTATATGCAATTTAAAGACAGAAAAAAAAGAGATTAGAAATGTATGTAATTTATGGGGTATCCAGGGAACGTAAGGGATTCGCTAGATCAGAACAAGGCCAACAGTGTATTGTTTCCTGTATCTCTGTCACAATATATGTATAGACATAGAGTGGCACTCCTGAAACACGTTGATTTCATCACGGAGCTCGTCGGATGTTATAAATATGAAGGATGTGATTACAAGAAGAAGAAGATATAAAATAACGAGAATGAGGAGGAAGACGAGTAGTTGGCGAAGTAGAAGTAGTAGTAGTAGTAGTAGTAGTAGTAGTAGTAGTAGTAGTAGTAGTAGTAGTAGTAGTAGTAGTAGTAGTAGTAGTAGTAGTAGTAGTAGCAGCAGTAGTAGTAGTAGTAGTAGTAGTAGTAGTAGTAGTAGGAGGAGGAGGAGGAACAGTACTAGTAGCAGTTTTAGTAGTATTAGCAGCAGTGATAGTAGTTGTATTAGTAGCAGTAGCAGCAGTAGTGGTAGTGGTAGCAGATGAAGAGGAAGCACATGTGACATGCTTTAGTGTACTATCTCATCAGCTCCTTGATACAGGCGTTTAAGTCCCCACCGATCTGGGAATGTTTCGTTAAAGCTTGACCAGGCACATGTCAGAAGAGTCAAGGTTGGTCAGCAGGACACTGACCAGAGCCGATTGACCCATACAATATGGGACTAGCACCATATACCTGATACGGTCCATGACGTGGAAAGGCGCGCTTTTTACAATATTATTACAGAAGGTGAACAACTGGGGTTAGAATTAAATTGTAAAAAGAGACAGATTATCGTCGTCACTTGGAAGAATGAAGTACCACAATGTAAAGTAAGTGGGAATATTCTTCAACAAGTGAATAGGTATCTCGATATCTCGAAACAGTCATAACATCTGATGGGAGATGCCTTGAAGAGATTAGAACAAGAATCGCCAAAGCGAAAGTAGCCTTTAGCAAAATGAACAACATACTGACCAATAAAAAGATGTCAATTGAAACGAGGAAAAGAGTGTTGAGGTGCTACATAGAGCCTATTCTTTGTATGAATGTGAAACTTGGACAATGAGCAGTCAAGCTGAAAAACATCTGATAGCTGTAGAAATGTGGTTTCTTAGGAGAATGCAAAGAATACCATGTTCAAAACTAACGACCAAGTACTACAGGAGACAAACGAAAATCGTAAATTGATTAGAGTCATTAGACGTAGATAGTCAAAATGTTTTGGACATGTTATGAAAAGAAATGGATTGGAGAACTTAGTGACAACTGGCAAGATCGAAGGGAACAGACCAAGAGGAAGACCAAGAAGAAAATACCTTGATGGCTTGGCCACCATGGCATGGTCGAAACAGGAACACAGCTGATCCACAACTCTGGTGATCGAGTGAAATGGCGAGTCATGACCGCCCACGCTTTCCGGCATGGCACATGATGATTGATTACAGACGGTGTCAGTTCAATTCCAAGTATCATCAGACATGGGTAATTTGGTTTCAAACAGTTATCACTTGTATGTAGTGAGCTGGCCATCTCTTGTCCTCACGGCTTATCCCTGATCTAACCCAGAACAAAATAAAACTATTTAAGTAAGTACAGTAAAGGAGTCTCTTGCACGCCATGACCAGTGTTGGGTACATGGTGCTAACCGCATATGTTATAGACCAACCGACGCTCGCTGGCTGATGGGGCCAACATCCAACCCGTTGACTTCAATTAAGTTAACATGTGTCCCAAGCAGTTTCCCGCCATGGGTTAGTAATGTAATATGGCCATCACATTTTGTGGTCATGAATGCACGGAGGAATAGATGGCCTGTCTTTCCCTCACTTAGCGAGACGTTGAACGCTGGCGTGGGACACTCGTCCGACCGCGCTTATAACATTATGAGCACAGCATCCAATCTAAAACGCCAACTCCTCTGCTCACTGGCTGCCTTAATTTCCTAGAAAATCTCCGGATACCAGTTTTAGTCTGGGTCGTCTGTGAGCCCAGACCACAGTAAAAAATATAATCCTAACTAGGGATTTGAACACATGAGCACCAGACAGAGAGGCAAGCGAGCTAGCCACAGTGTTGGCGCAGCTCCTACTTCACCACTTTGTTTGTAGATATGGGAGTCTGGGCTTGCTTTAGAATAAGTTCTTCTTCTTATGTTGCCATGAAGACTCCTAGCGGAATTGTTACACAAGTTGTTACACAAGTGGGCTTAAAGACAAGAAGATCCACTTAACTGTACCGGGTTTTATCCAACCAGGCTCGGTCTCTTTTCGTAGGGCAGCCTGTTTAAAGCGTCACGCAAAAACACACCATAGCTCCAGCGACAACCATCTGGAGTCTCCGAGAACGCTACACTAGTGAAACGAACGACGTAGCCCGAAATCGAACCCACGACATTAGGAGCGCGAAGCAGAAGGCGTAACGACTTGGCCACGGAAACTGTCTCCTAATGGAGTATAGTCCCACACTCATACATGCCAACACTTCTGCAAGTCACTTCATCATTGGTTCGATATCGCTCCATTATTGCCTACGGTGCTAGGAAGCCAGTCTCAGACCAACCCTCCTTGTGCCTTTGATGACATGCCCCGGTTGTTTACAGTGTTACGATATTTTACTTTCCTTTCTTCCTCTACTTCTTCTACCTCTATCCCCATTGTGGCAAATAAATCTATAAATTGGGTGCCCTCTCTACCATGAAGAAATTTGGCTGCAATGGATCTCCAACACTGTCTGTCTCTCGTCTAGACTGTACATTCTGTCAGACTGATGATGTTCGTCCGTCTCTTGATGGTATCGTCCCACTTGTATCGTTGTCTGCCTCTTACTCGCTTGCCTCAACCAGTACAATTTTTAAAAGAGTATTATGTTTTTTAATGTGGCCGAAATATTTCACTAGCCTTTCTTTGTTATTTCTTTCATAAACTCTTTTAATTCCCAGTTTTTCTTTCTTTCTCTAGAAACTCTGAATTTGACTGTTCTTGTTTCCATGAAATACGACATATTCTTCTGTATGCCCTCAACTAAATCCATACCAGACCGTTCTTCAATCTATTTCTTCTCATAACGTGTCCAAAAAATTTTTGACTATCTAGGTCTAATTTCTCTAATCAATTTACGATTTTCATGTGTCTCCTATAGTACTTGGTCATTGGTTTTTCTGTCTGTCCATGGTATTCTTTGCATTTTCCTCGGAAACCACATTTCTGCAGCCATCAGATGGTTTCCTCTTGGTTCACTGGGATTTATTTAGTTCTCTCCATAACTGGGCTCTGCGGCGAAGGGGGTAACGTTACGGATGCAACTCGTAATCCCGCATACCGCGTTCGAAACACAGCTGCGAGCGATTTGGAAGCAGACCGCCTTGCATTGGTTTTCATACGGTGGCATGAGTGCCAGTCGTTCAGAAAGCAATGGCAAACTACCGAACATAAACTTGCCAATAAATCACAAACAGCAAAAAATTGCTGTGGTTGACAGTGACGTCTTGTAAAGGATTTGCAACTAACTCTCCAGATCTATATTAGTGACTTTGTCATAACATTTTATTCTCCTTATGTGTATCACAATCATTACCACCTGAGCACCGAAGGCGGTGAATCCGAGATTTGAAACAACAAAACCAACTATGAACCGATTATTACAGAGGCATATTTACGATATATTTACACGCTTTTGTTATTTCGCTTCAGCTGTCCTCTTTGGCCATCTCATATAACTATGTCACGCATTAGCACGCTTGGGAAAAACTTCGGCCCACAAATGTATGGGTGACCGAGTATGTATTTTATTGGCGCATAATCATCCGTACGAAAATATAACTTTATGCCCCTCGTTGCTTTTTCATAAATCCCCAGCGTGTTTCGGCATTAGCAGAAGCAATATGTTCTTCTGCTGTTATTTCTGCTGCTAGTTCCTCGCATGTAAAGCTATATTGCTGCTGTCTAAGAGGAGCCGGTCTCCCTGGCTCAGGCGTTAACTTCTTTTCCCGTAATCCCGTATATTCTCGCGAGGAACATAACCTGCGCGAGAATCGGTAACTTACGGGGGTATGTGAGCCGGTCGCTCAGAAAGCAATGGCAAACTACTGAGCGTAATCTTGCCTAGTACATCAACAGCAGCTGAAAGATGCTGATGTTGACTGCAACGTCCTGTAAAAAAAAGACTAACAGGAACAAGTGGAACCGATTATGATGCCTTCGTTAAGTAACACTTTCCAGGCCTGAAGAGCTGTGTCAGCTGAGTATGTAGGGCCGATTGTTCCAAATGGTTGACAAGAGATAATGCAGAGGTTAAACTGATTCAGTGCCATGGAATTATCAGTCGTCTTAAACGACTTCCCGTAACTGCCATAGGCTTATATATTGCCGAAATCTTGTCAATGGGAAATGTTGTCTCAGTTAAATATAAATACAGCAATTCCCACTAAACAACCACCTTTAATTTGAAATATAATACAACATATATGCTACCATATTAACAACTTTTAAGTCTGTTAATTGATTCATTGCCGAGGGATAGTATATCGCTAAAAGTCTATAAGTGACCTCCCATTTGAAAAGAAGGACGATATATCTCAACACTAGGGTCATCATTTTATTTGTTTTATTTCGTGGCATTTTTCGAAATGTCAGTATTCAGCGAATGGAAATGTACATTATATTGTACACCTTGTTGGCCCAAACCTATTGTTGTGGTTAGTACTTAATCACATAAGTACGTATGACACAAGGCAAAGTACAATTTCTAAAACATGTATCGTTCTTCAATGGCTGGGGCATATAGAAAGAATGGAAGACAATAGGGAAACAAAACTCGCTTACACTCAGGAAATAAATGACCGTAGACCCCGAGGTAGACCAAGAAGACGGTGGAGAGATAATATATATACAGACCTACAAGCACTTGGAATCAACGACTGGCAAGAGAAGGTCAACCAGAGAGACGAGTGGCGACGGATTATATCTGCAGCAAAGAACGCTGAAGAAGAAGAAGCAGAAGAAGAAGAAGAAGAAGAAGAAGAAGAAGAAGAAGAAGAAGAAGAAGCAGAAGAAGAAGAAGAAGAAGAAGAAGAAGAAGAAGAAGAAGAAGAAGAAGATGTATCGTTCCTAAGGCCACATAAGGATGTCAGTCATGGATCATTTCACAATCACTAATGAAGACAACTGGGAGTTTAAGTTGAAATATGACACAAACATCCATAGAATATCGTCGACCAAGTAGAAGAAACATTCTATCACACTACAAGATCTGAACATCGAAGACAAGTGGTTCATGCTCAGTATATGCGAGGGTAAGTTAATAAGTAAGTCACAAATGGCTGTAGAAAAATAACTAACTATGATAACAACTTGAAACCAGTTATTTGTATGCATAAATTGTCCCTTTATTTCTCAACATAATTTCCACTAACATAGACGCATTTATTCCATCGTTTTATCAGTCCTCCCACACCGGCAGCATAGAACTGTGTGCTCTGTTTTGATTTACGTGCCATCCCACAGAACTGTGTGACTTACTTATTGACTCGCCCACATGAGCGCTGAGTGGTCTCAAGATATGATGTCCGCCTCGAGTGCTAGAGGTCCCGTGTTCACTCCCCGGTGACGACTGGGATTTTTTTTTTTTCACGTGGACTTCTAGTAATAAAATTTCCCCTGGTCTCTGGGTAGTGAGATCGGGCGCTCGTGTGTATTGTCGTGCACGTAAAAAATCCCCTTGGCAGTTGGAAATCGAAAAAGAATAGCTTAATGGCGCTGCCCGGGCAAAATTTCGAGTTAAAAATCTACTCAAAGTATTTCAGAATCTTCGCCGGTGCTACGGAGTCCGTGCACTGAGCTGAGTTTCTTCGGACCCAGGCTTGAGTTAGGAGTATAACGGATCACTTATGGGTTACACCCGTGTGCCGTGATGTTGATCCATCAACTAAACTAATCTCGCCCTCGTAACTTTTTCTACTCAGCTATGCACCGCTTTACGGGAAATCGTTAGGGGCTGAGTCCACTGAAAACTCACCTTGGCGGGAGATATTTTACGAGTCACGCCGAAGTTGAATGTGAAGTGAAAACGAGGTTTAGGAAACTGGGCACGCAGTTTTATGCAGCCGGTTTGGTAGGACTGATAACATGATGGGATAAGTGCATCAGTGTTGGTGGAAATTATGTTGAGAAATAAAGAGACAAAGTATGTATAAAAATACACTGATTTCAAGTTGTTATCATGTTTAGTTATTTTCTACAGCCATCTGTGACTTACTTACTGACTTCCTCTCGAATTTTGAATACGTTGATCATATTGAACGTCACAGTGACTGGAAGAGAACAAAGATGGAAGGAGTGTTTCCTGGGAGAGGAGGAAGGGGCCGACCAGAGCGACACTGGATACAGGACACTGCTGACACTTTAGGCATGAGGGGTCATGAGGCGGGAGACATGGCTAGAGATGGACACGTGACATTGCTGACGCCTTAGGCATGAGGGATCATGAGGCGGGAGACATGGCTAGAGATCGAGAGGCTGTTCAACAGGCCGTGATGAGAGCGACGGTCTGCAGATGATGTGCCACATGATGACGATGAACTTCTGGTGAACTGTTTATTTCGTTGTCCATTCGCTGTAGATTCCACATATTCCCATTTATGATCACATGGACCGTCACGGTGCCATGACTTCGTTTTTGTTGTTCCTTGGCATGGTTTGCGGTGACAGTAGAGAATAGTTAGTCACATGTTTCTTACAGGACGTCGTAGTCAACCCCAGCGCTGAAAGTCAGCACGGCCTGAATTGTATAAGAGCCCTGGTTCTTAAACATCCGGTGTGTGTAGCCGATGTAGCGCGTTCAACCTCTACAACTGGTCATTTGGACTAATATGTTAACTTCACGTCCTTGACTTGAGGACGTAAATTACAAGCACCTCAGAAATCGGGGTGGGTTCGCCTGATAGCGAGGGCCACTGGTAATGGGGAATGCTAACCCACACGCAAATATCAACCCAGTGGTACTATAAGTAGCAACAATTGTATGTACTACGCTTGAGTTCAATGCGAGCGAACGCAATAAAGAAAAAAAAAGAGAAACAACAATAACAACAACAACAACAACAACAACAACAACAACAACAACTAGCAGTTTGTTCGCTTTTTGTGCTTTACTGGGCAATATAGTTCAGTAGTTTACCATTGCTTTCTCGACGGCCAATGTCTTCAGACCACCTAAAACATCGCAAAGCTATTTGCTTTCAAATCAGCTGCAGCTGATTTCGAACCCTCCACTCGGTAAGACGAGAAATAATGAAAGTCTCTCATTAACTCCTATTCAACAAGCCGGCTTGTGGAGGATAGTCAGTGCAATGTAAATGTACAAACTAGAAAGAACTCGGAAACTACAGAGATGAGGTTCCTAAGATTTATGTTGCGAATTCCTTGGACTGCCAGATTAACTAACAACGATTTGCCATAAAATGCACAACTGTAGCACCCCCAACGGTGCAGATCTAGCCAGTATGTCCACCTGCTCGTTTCCCATCACACCAGAATGTCCTGGGGAATAAATCCAACAGATGCTCTCAATCTTTGATTTCTGAAAAGAACATGGCACTCCGCATGAAGCATACATGTCGTCACTTTTTTTAGCATGCTTTCTGAGTCCGTTACAATCACATGTGTTTGTTGTTTGTCCTTCAGCCCGCGAACCGCCGCAGTGACTTCCTCCACCTCCATTCTCAGGCTAGATGTCATGGTATCATATGACAGGCTCTCCTGCACTAAGCACTGCCCACCACCTTCGCCACAAACCCCCAGGAACTTCTTTATCTCTTAGCACAGAGCCATCCGCGTTGATGATTACATCACCGGGGTGCGAATTATCGTGAATCAATTGCTCACCTCCCATTAAACGATGCCTGCTGGATTATTCTTATACTTCCGATCCAATGTGATCATGATCATCTACAGGTTACCTCGAAAATTCTGACCCACCCCTCTCATCTCCCAATGTTCTCAAACATGCACACTTCTCTGATTGTGACCTCTGCCTCAGCCATCCATGATTTTCCTTTTATCAGTCAGTGACCTTTACCTATGTTCAGGGCTTTATAAAAGGCTATGTTCGTGTCTGCAGCCACTCAGAGATATGATTTAGCTTGCAGCTATTGAATACACACTATCGGTGTTTTGTGTGTGTGTGTGTGTGTGTGTGTGTGTGTGTGTGTGTGTGCGCGCGCGCGCATCCTGAAATCATCCGCATAGCTTCGTTCTGTATGCACTCTAGTTTCACCAAGAGACATTTTTAACACCGTGAACAGTCCCAATCCATACTCAACTACTGATAGAATCTTATGCTATCATTCTGTGCTCCTTGGCACATGTATATAAATACCATCATACTAGCACAAATAGCACAAATATCCGCACTACTTGTCCATCTAGAACCGTGTGTCCCGAAAAAAGGTGTAGACTTGCTACGTCGACAGTTCCAACTCATAATAACGTGCTCATTCCTTTTCACTTCACATCACCGTTTCCGAGCTTGGATTCTCGGTTTCCTGGCTTCTAACACTCGACATCAGAACATTCCGGTTAAATCGATAGATACACCGTCTTTCTTAGCAAATGTCATGAGGTGTAGATGCTGATCATTATATAATAAGCGCTGAAGAAGAAGAAGAAGAAGAAGAAGAAGAAGAAGAAGAAGAAGAAGAAGAAGAAGAAGAAGAAGAAGAAGAAGAAGAAGAAGAAGATACTAGTTGTGAGCAGCCCGATATCCCCCGCTCACTCGTCGCTTCTGGCTGAAACCACACCTAAATCCAAACTTAAAGAGTTACGGATGTTTTCTATCATCCCAGTCCGATGCTTTTGTCTGCAACCTGGAACCTGCCTACGTAGTACATTGATAATCCTGTTGATATGATAAGTACAGCATCTATATCCAAAATCATCAACCTCTGTTCTTCTAAATTGTTCACTTTATTACTGGGTTCTGCTATACCTTCTATCCAGCATTGGTTGTAGGCATGTCATCATTTTAAATTTGTTAATAGATGTTCTTTTCATGCATCCAGTTATTATAAGCATTCTTTGATTGGGCATTCCATTCTGTTCAAGTTTGAAACAGCTACTATTGCCCAGCTGCTTCATACATCCAAGCTGCTTGGTTATGCAGATGATATAGATATTATAGGGCAAAGTGAACAAAAGACTGGAAATATTGGCTCACTTAAAGGAAAAAGCCCAACAGATGGGGCTGGTTATCAACCAAGATAAGACAGAATATATGGTAATTTCAAGAGACGGAATGGCTAAAAACTCTGGCCACATATAAATAGATAATATGACCATTAAAAGAACGGATGCATACAAATACCTGGGTACAATCTTCAACTGCTCCAACATCATAAGGGAAGAAATACAAACTAGAATCAACTCTGGAAATAAGATATACTATGCACTACAACATCTACTAAAATCAAAGGCGCTATCTCGTAACACCAAAATCACAATATACAAAACACTGATCAGACCAGTTGTGCTGTATGGCTCTGAAACCTGGAGTACAACGAAAAGAGACGAAGCCTTGTTACAAACCTTTGAGAACAAAATTTTAAGACGCATCTTTGGACCCATTAGGGATACACAAAGTGGAGAGTGGAAAAGTAGAAGTAACAAAGACATTTATGATCTGTTTAAGTACCCGCTAATCACTGGTATCATGAAGGCTAATAGACTACAATGGCTGTGGCATATAGAAAGAATGAAAGATAATAGGGAAACAAAACTCGCTTACACTCAGAAAATAAATTACCGTAGACCCCGAGGTAGACCAAGAAGACGGTGGAGAGATAATACATGTACAGACCTACAAGCACTTGGAATCAACGACTGGCAAGAGAAGGTCCACCAGAGAGACGAATGGAGACGGATTGTATTTGCAGCAAAGAACCTCAATGGCTCGGAAAGCTGAAGAAGAAGTAGAAGAAGACTATTGCCCAGGCTGCAAACCGTATACAAGTACCGGCTTCACACGTTCAGTATATAGCTTCTTGACAACTTTCTCATCTGCTTCCCATGTTGTAACATGTAGTTATGTAATATTATTATTTGCCTTCTTCTTTTTTTTCAATCAGTCTCAATTTCTTTCTTGCATGTCAGGCGATGATGTTTGGATTTTCTTTTCTTTTATTCAAGACTAGCATAGAGTTCTGTGTTTTATTTGACAGGGAGAAGACTGTGCGTCTTATTTTCATCTCACTGATACCTACTAGCGCTATCTTTAACCACTCATCTAACAATGGTGGGCTTGCTGCATCAATAGTTCAATAGTTAGCAATATTAATTATTCTGTACGAGTCCATGTGAAGATCGACTGCCAAGGAGGTGTATACTCTGATTGGGAAATATTCTACAGATCCACATAGGATAGAACAGACTGAAATAACAATGTTTAATAAATTAAAAGGTAGGAAATACTGATGCATGCAACTATAGAACTAGTACAATGGCAACCTAACTGAAATTACATCACTAGTACTATTTGTCATGCCGATAAGCGTGGATGGTCATGTTTCGCCATTTCACTCGATCACCAGAGTCGTGGATCAGCCCTGTGTTCTTTTCTCGACCATACCACGTGGCCAAGACATTCAGGTATTTACTTCTCTGCCTTCCACGAGTTCTTTCCCCCCAATCTTGCCAGTTGTCACCAAGTTCTCCAATTTATTTCTTCTCATAACGTGTCCTAAAATGTTGACTGTCTACGTCTAATTTCTCTAATCAATTTACGGTTTCATTTGTTTCCCGTAGGACTTGGTCATTGGTTTTTCTGTCTGTCCATGGTATTCTTTGCATTTTCCTCAGAAACCACAATTCCACTGCTATTAAATGCTTTTCAGCTTATCTGATTATTGTCCACGCTTAACACCCATACAAAAGTACAGGTTCTATATATTTATTGTCTTCAACACTCTGTGTCTCGTTGCAATTGACATCTGTTTATTGGTCAGTATGTTTTCCATCTTGCAAAAGGCTACCTTCACCATGTCGAATCTTGTTCTAATCTCTTTAAGGCACCTCCATAAGATGTTGTGACTGTTCCGAGATAGTTTTATCACATACTTAGTATTATACTGATACTGTACAAGAAGTTTTATCGCATACTTAGTATTAAACTGATACTGTACAAGATACTTTTTGGACAGACCGTGGCTAACCGTTGTGTCACGTGACACGGCAGAGGAGCACGTTCGTGCCCTCAGTTGTGATGGTAAATTTGTGAAGGGCAAGACGGCGACGACGTTACAATGGCGGTGATGGCGAAAAAGAAGAAGGAGAGGAATAACAATACAACAGAAATATCGGTAAAACAATCATAATAACAATAATAACGATAACAACAATAAAAATAATAACAACAACAATAACAATAATAATAATAAAACAATAACAACAACAATAACAATAATACCAATAACAACAATACCAATAACAACAATACCAATACCAACAATAACAATAACAGCAATAATAATAACAATGACAACAATAACAATAATACCAATAACAATAGCAATAACAACTACAAGAACAATAACAATAGCAGAAATAAAAGTAACATCTACGACAACAAAAGCAGCAATAATAACAACAACAATAACAACAATAATAATAACAACGACAATAACAACAATAACAGTACCAACAATTATAACAATAACATCAACAATATCAATGACAACTACAACGATAACAATGATAACATCAACAATAGCAATGACAACTGTAATGATAACAATAATAACAACGGAGGTCAGCATGGCCAAATGAATAAGAGCGCTTGTTTCTGAACATCCAGTGCGCTGATGACGAGGCAGTGGGTTCAACCCCATACATCGGCCAGTTGGACTAAATGATGATTTCTCGTCTTTGACTTGGGGACGTAAATTACAGGTACCTCAGAAGTCGGAGTGGATCCAAAAGATGGCGAGGGGCACTGGTAACAAGGAAGGCTAATCCACACGCAAACATCAGTCCAGGGCGCTAGAAGTAGCAGCGTGTGTGTAGAATGCAATGCCACAGAACGCACATAGAAAAATAACCACACAAGCAGCAACAATCACACACTCAATTTCAGATGAAGCCAATTATTACGACGATGATGGTGGCAAATCTGTTATTCGAACTCGGAAATGGGAAGAAGAACAGAACAACAAGAAAATAAAACAACGATATAGGCAACAATCCCAAACTTTAATTATGGAGTTTAGGATGCATATTATTAGGTGAAATCTAAAGAAGAAGAAGAAGAAGAAGAAGAAGAAAAAGAAGAAGAAGAAGAAGAAGAAGAAGAGAAGAAGAAGAAGAAGAAGAAGAAGAAGAAGAAGAAGAAGAAGAATTAAGACAAAATAAAGAAGAAGAGGAAGAAGAAGAAGAAGAAGAAGAAGAAGAAGAAGAAGAAGAAGAAGAAGAGAAGAAGAAGAAGAGAAGAAGAAGAGAAGAAGAAGGAGGAGGAGGAGAAGAAGAAGAAGAGAAGAAGAAGAAGAATGAAGAGAAGAAGAAGAAGAGAAGAAGAAGAAGAAGAGAAGAAGAATTAAGAAAGAATAAGAAGAAGAAGAAGAAGAAGAAGAAGAAGAAAGAAGAAGAAGAAGAAGAGAAGAAGAGAAAGAAGAAGAAAGAAGAGAAGAAGAAGAAGAAGAAGGAAGAAGAGAGAAGAAGAAGAAGAAGAAGAAGAAGAAGAAAGAAGAAGAAGAAGAAGAAGAAGAGGAGGAGGAGGATGAGCAAATCCTTCCCACTATAAACTAATTAATCATGCCAAACAAAGCATGCGAGTCAACAACCTGAGCCAGCTGGAAAACTACAATTACAACATACTCACGCGCAAGTTGTGGTTACCGCTGCTGCTTGCATAATGATGTTGTCGTCTGCTTCAATGGAAGCCCTGTGGCCCGGATCTCACATTTGCATTTATCAATATGTACAAATACAGGATGACAATCACCACCGTTGCTTCACGAAACAAACATTTGATAGCCAAAAACCCGCTATGAAATGTAAACATTAATGTCCTTTAACAGCGGCGCTGTACAAGTCCTTGGTTAGTGTGAGTAAATGGGTGAGTAACATCGGGTGAGGGTACGATTTAAAGGAGGACGGAGAGAGAGAGAGAGTGATGGGAAGGAAGATAGCGGAATGTAAAGCCTTATTTTCTACGCTGGTAGGAAAAATAGCTGGCGGAAGCCAGTGTTCACAGCGTTGTGGGATCGATAGTGTTGCTGGGAGAATGATTGAATCTGGCCTGGGTGTATGTATGTACATGTGTGTGTGGGTATGCTCCCGCGCGGAGAGGCGATGACTCATTCATTGCTCTAAGAGACATCGCGTCCCATGCCGTCCTGACAGAACTTTCCCACCCCGCCCCTTGTCCTACTAGCGTCTGGTGGCAATATTCCGCTGTCGCTCACTCCAAATTTATTTCCCACATTCGTTTGTCGCTCATTTCTAGTCGCCTTTGCACATGCTTCTACCACTGCTACACTGATCTATCTATATTTTTCGCAGTCTATTCTCACCCTTTACTACTTTCTTCTATTGCTGATTTATGTTCAGAAAGCCTTGCTGGTTTACGCGTCTTCTAATGTATAAACTGTTATTTATTAGAGATTTTCACCTACTCTTTTGATACACGTACATTACCCGTTCATCTTCGTCTCCATCGTTAACTTAAAGTTCTCTTATATTAAATCCTTGTCACTTATTCCCACTTCTTAACTACACACCCCGTGTTATTTAACTGACAGAATGTCGATAATATATATTTGATCTCCCATTTGGAGAGAAGGACGATACATCGCCACACTAGGGTGGTCATGTCATTCGTTTTGTTTCATTGTATCTTCCGCAATTTCAATGCACAGTGAACGGAAATGTACATTATAAAACTTGTTCATCTGATTGTGTACCAGGTTTGGTCCAAATCTACTTTCTTTGGCACTGAATCAGTTAAATATGCGTCTATCTATAATCACTACTTTATTATCAACTGATGTTATTCTTTAAACCATGCGTCGATCATTGATTCCGTCCGCTGCATCACAGATTTCTGTATTTCTGTAGAATTGGCGTCGAACTCACCTTCCCATTGCTTCATCATACACTTCAGTTCTTCTTTAAAACTGCGCCCATCTCTTATTACTAATGCGCCCTTGCTGACTCCGTTTCTTCTTATAAAATCCGCCAATCTTTTGTTCTCACTGCTTCATTTTGCAGCTTTGTTTGTTTTCTATAAAAGTTATATGCACCATATACCTTACAAGGCGTTGCAATCAACCTCAGCTTTTTTGTGTGGCTGCTTGTGGTTTCTTGGCAATTTTACGTTCAGTAGTTCGCCACTGCTTTCTGGACGACCGGCACACATAACATTGTACAAAAACCAACGCAAGTCAGTCTGCTGCCAAATCTCCCGC